>JAHOYR010000018.1:9242345-9343549 GCA_023213295.1 Bruguiera hainesii
TTTTTTTTTCCAGAAATTCAAAACCAACATATGTGAATATTAATTATAGGCCCTAGGTTGCTTTCGCAATGTTTTGATGCATTACCTGTTTACTAGGATGTTCATGTTTTCACATTTAATTTTTATTTGATTATGCTGGGGATATATATGTGACTTATTTGCCTGTGATGCAGAAACCTGCGAGTGGATACGTTATCCCTTCTACTTTCAATGGCTAATGTTACTGCAAACTCTGATATTCTAATACTGGATATGGTTGGTGGCCTTCTTACTGGAGCTGTGGCAGAGAGATTGGGAGGTCTGCTCTGAGTTTCATTCTTAGGAGCCCTTTAGCACTGCAATTGATATACAGAAAATGAGAATGAACTGCAACATCGCAATTCATCTTTCTTAAGAAAAAAAAGTTGGGAGTTAAATGACCTTTATTTGACAGGCACCGGCAATGTTTGTAGTATGCATATTGGAGGTACACCATATCCAATGGATATAGTCAGGATATTTAACTTCAACAATGAAATTTGCAAAAGGTGCATTTAACTTGTATTTTATTGTATTCAGAGGAGTAGAAACTTTCATCTGCAATGTCTAATGGTTTTCATCCAGGGTTGTGCGTGCTTCTTTGGATGACCTTTGTTTAAGTCAAAGTGGAGCTTCTGAGCAAATTGATGGGCATGAAAGATCCTGTGATGTCAATTCAAATGTAAGTGGCAGTTGTTTCCTGTGTGAATTTTATCAAGTGGTCTCCCAATGATGTGGGAAAATCAATGTGGACAGGGTCAAACTTCATTTGTTGGCATGGAAGAGGCGCCACATTCAGCTGAGTGTGAGATTGCAGATCTAGACCCCAAGACTTTTGTTTCTCCAGCAAGCCAAATGAACAGAGCCCCTAAAGCTGGAGAGAAGGCATCTCATGAAGCCCTTAAGCTGTGGAAGGAAAATGGTTTTTCTGGGTAGCTAGACTTTAATAATTGTTTTTCTCAGAAGCAAATAAATGTGCAGATGAATGTAGATGTAGATATATTCTCTGCATACATAATGTTTCTAATGTCAAACTTGTGCAGCCTAATAATTGCTGCTCCAGATCTGGATCCTTGGAGCTTAGTTAAGGATCTCCTGCCACTTCTATCATATTCTGCACCATTTGCAATCTATCATCAGTATCTTCAGGTTGTTCCCTTCAAGTCAATAATTATTTAAAGATGTGTTAAACTAGTTGTGGATATTCGGTTGGCAGTTTTGGTTAAGAATCCAACTACAATGTAGCCTTTGTTTGATGTTTTTCCTGCATTCTGGGACCATAAGTTATACTGGTTTTGGGAAACTCATGTAGCTATACTTTCTCTTCTAGTGCAGCCTCTCTCAACGTGCATGCACAATTTACAGCTTGGAAAAATGGCAATTGGATTGCAAATTTCAGAACCTTGGTTACGTGAATATCAGGTTTGTTGAAGATTTGATAATGGGAAACTTTGTAGACCTTTAAGTAGAAATAGCACGGAAGTCATTATGCAGTATATTCCTCCTGACCCCTCCCCAGCTATAAGCTCACACACACACACACACACACACACACACCCACACTTAAGAGCTGAACGAGTCTTATTCTTTGAGGGACTTTAATATGCCAATATTTCATATGGCTTTATGTTTTCTGAGAGAATGCAGGTCCTGCCATTAAGAACTCATCCATGCATGCATATGAGTGCGTTTGGGGGTTACGTTTTAAGCGGGACAAGAATATGTGGCAGCCAGTGAAATCCAGGTTCAAAGGAATAAATATATAAAACATTATGGTCTGTGAACGTCTGCTTTCCAGCATGTACTACAGCATGTACACTAGTTTTATCCATTTTTTGCTGCAATCTTTGCCATTATATAACTTGGAAGCCTGGTGGACAGAACTTTTGTTTTCTCTCACGAGGGTTGCAATCGGGTTTTCCGTGAAAATTTTTTAGTATATGATAATGTGGGAAGTTGGTCTTTCTTTTTGTGAAAGTTCGTATACTGAAATTTTAAGAGAGGAAATAGTATTTTTAAGCTGTTTAAACTTTTTAATTAATGCCGAATGCAATGATTAAATTGACTTTGTGGTCCGTTCTGGTTTCCATGGTTACGAAATCCTGAAGTATTGAAATGAGGAAAGAACTCAAGAGATTGATTTTTCGATGGAGTGATCCAGTTCTTTATTTGGTTCAGATCACAGGATTTCATGGGTTCCAAACTCCAAGAGTGAAAAATTATGTAAATGGATAAAATATTAAAGAATCGAACATGCGGTATTCATTGAGTTTGTATTTTGGGTTTTTTTTTTTTATCTTGTCTCCTCTCCCAAGTATGCCCGCGAGATTATTTGGTTGTTTAGTCAAACAGTCAAAATTATTGTTTAATCGCTATTATTTATTGTTTAATGCCCACGAGACTATTTATTTTTTATCAGACTCCTAATGGTTCTGGTAGCTATCAATTGATGAACTGGTTATTAATGGCTAGTCACAAGCTCTACCACGACAAGTTTGTGAGTTCAGGTGCTTCGCACCTTCTGATTGATCCTGTCTTAGACTTATTGGGGTTTTCAAATTGAAATAAAAATTTTGGTTCGGTTAGATTTTAATTGGATAAAATTTAATTTCGATAAAAATTTAAAAAATCTCCTTTGGATGTAAAAAAAAAGTATTTTTTTATCTAATTTAAAAAAATTATTATTATTGTATAATATAAGTATGGAAAATATAATTATATGTATGTATGAACAATTTGGCATGAAATTTCAATTATAGATCCTAAAAATTTATGTTGTTAATATAATTAAAAAAATATATATATATCTTAAATTAACTAAAATCTATAAGATTTTTGAATAAGAAAAAGTAATAAAATATGTTTTATGTAAATTTTGTTATTATAAAGAGTGAGTAGGGTGATAATCAAATTTTTATTTATAAATTTTAAGTGTTAATTTTCTTTTAGAGACTTGATAAAAATTATATTTGTTGACTTATAAAGAGTTTTATCTATAGATTATATATCTTTACTTATTAATTAAATTTAAGTGCTTAAAAGGATATATTAAATTATTTATAATTTTATTAAATAAATTAATATTTAATAAAATATACTTAAGTATTATATAAGTCATAATATATTTTACATTCTCCCACTTAACATATATAATATTATTTTTAAGATGTAATAAGAAGAGAATAATGTATACAAAAAATTATACTTAAAACTTTCTTACATTAATTATAATATAATACTATTATTAAATTAAAATATTAATACAAGTCATAGTAATTATATGTCATTTCTTTAACACAATTTGTTCTTTGTATTATAATACTAGTTTTTAACTTAACATGATTTTTAATAAAGATAATAATAATAGTTTAGTTTTAATATCTTTATTATAAGAATATTCTTATCAATATCATATTAATAAAAATAAAAAATATCAAAAACACATATAAGTTGGTTTAAAGTATCAAATGAATATATTTAATTAAATCATAATACAATATTTCTAATAACGTCTAACAATGTCCATTCTCTTAACATGTTCATTAACTTTTTTAGATGGTAATACTTTTGTTAAAGGATCTCTAACCATAAGATTGATATTCATTTGCTTAATTAAAACTCTTTGTTTTCAAACTTCTTTAATCCACGTATTTATTTTCATATATTTAGTATTTTTAAAATATTTATCATTTTAAAAGAAAAAATCTATTGCAAAATTATCACAATAAATTTTTAATAATTTAGAAATACTATTAATAACTTCAAATTCTAAAATAAAATTTTGTAACCATGATGCATTAATTGTGATTTTAAATCATACAATAAACTATCCTTTTATAATAGATAAAGTAATAATAAACAGTTTACATTATTGTATAACATTTTTTTTATATAATAAGAATACATAATTAAGCAAAATTTGAATTTAAATATTCAATTATTTTTAAATGATTATATATTCTTTATGTTATTCATCATAATTCTTGTATATTAGTCATTTGTGAATTAGTTTCTTTAAGAAATATTTTTTATTCAAATATTTTTAAATTTTTATGACAATATTTAGTGAAACAATTAACAATGTAAATGTTATAAGTAAATGATATTCAAATTTCTTTTATATCTATATTTTAACATTCTTACTTTCATTAACTTTGTCATTTTTAGTAAATTTTATATTACCAATTTTTACAGTTATCAAACTATAGTTCATGCAGTAAAATATTGTTACATAAATTGAAAAATATTTGAATGAATCCATTTAGTTCTCAAATTACAGCCTTTAGACTTGCCAAGTTAACCAATAAAGTAATGGTTAATCATTCAAAAATAATGTCCATTCAAATGAATTATAAATTTTTGCTTCTTTCAAGTCAACCTAAACATGTAAATTACATTTCCTTTATATTCATAGTTAGAAAGAAATCATTTGAATTATCTTATTAGGCATTTTATTTAACATGTATGTTGAAATTTTAAATACATACATACATAAAAATTTGGATAAAGAAAAGTCACTCATCGTATAACATGCAATAATTTTTAATTCATTATATTGTTTATAATATTCATAACATCTCTTATATTTTATAATTTATATTTTTTTTTGTCTAATATTCTCTCAATCTTCTTAATATATATCTCAAGAACATTTATTGATTAAGATTTTTTTTAATAAAAAAGTAAAGATAATTATAATATGAAAAATCATATATTGTAATTAATTGTTACATCTTATTAGATACATAACTTATAATGTTAGGATTAAACTATTAAAAATTATGAGAAATTTCAATTAAATTTTATTTAAAATATACTAAAGTATTAATTTACATTTCTTTTTGAATTAATTCTTACGTTTTGAATAATTTTTCTAGTAGTATCTAACCTACTTATAGAAATAACACCTCTCATCCTTTCATTTTTCCTTTTCAACCTAAGAAATATTAACTAACTCCTCTTTATGGAAATGGTTAATTTCTTTCCTAATCTCTTTACCTATGACATTAATGGAGCAATTGCTTATTTTTTAATCTTATTTCCTCTTGAATAAACATACTCACTAAATTATTAACCTTTCACTTATCTTTTATAATATTTTAGTTAATTTAAAAAGGCCTACATTGAAGAAGCAATGAGTTTATAATGAACAAATTAGAAAAAAGTCCTTCACTCTTAATCCCAAGGTCTTAAGTATAGCTACAATATTAATAATTTCAATAATATACTCTTACATAATCTGCAGCTTGATAAAATTCATGGTCATAAGTTTTGCTATTAGAGTACTAACAAGTAACTTGTTCGTAAAAATAAAATTATTCTTCCACAAATCGCAAGTATTCTTTTACATTTTTTGTTTATAAAATCATTTTTCTTAATGTTATTAGTAACAATTATTGACAAAAATATAAAACTCAATTTATTTTTTTATTCTCACTTTATAATATAACCTCTTTTTTATACTTTAATTTATAATAACAACTAATATATATATATTGTTAAATTAAGATTAATAATACCTAAGTAAAAATTGACTTATTTATGTAATTGAAAAAGTTCAATCCATTAAACACAATAATAAATTAAGCATACAAGTGAATTAAAAGAACTATATAATCATAAATGCTTATAATTAATCATAAGAAGAATTCAATTATAAAACAATCAAAAGTGTATAATAGCATTATTTAAAAAAAAAATACTATAATACACTTTTATAAGAGGATTAACACCTTTTAGTTCTAAACTTTTATAGATTTTTACATTGAGTTTTACACTTGTTTCTATTGTTATTTGATTCATATACCTCAATCCTTTTATTAACAAAAATTTGATTAGATTAGACTAAACAAAAATCATTAAAAAAATCAAAGGAAATTTATTTAAAAAATCAAATACAAACAAAAATTATTTCAAAAATAGAAAAGCTAAATACCCTTCCTCTACTTCTTCCTCAAGTCTCCTTTTCCTCCTCCTCTGACTCATACTTTTACTCTTATGATCCAACTTCCTTTTCTTTCTCTTGCTCTAAATGTCTCCTCCTCCCACTCCTCTTTTCCTCCTCTTTCTCCTCCTCATGAAATGTAACTTTTTGCTTTTTAGACATTTTTTTGGATTTTTTATTTTAAAAAATCATTTTTTATCTAAACAAAAAAAGAAATACACCCTTAATACATATATGTATTTTTTTAAAAAATATTTTCTATTTATTCAATGTATAGTTTTTAATGGTTTGACTAATTCCGATCAATGTAAGGATAGATGTGTAAAGGATTTTGAAAGTATAAGATTTAAATAAAAATACAAAAAAGAAAATTTGAATTCAATTATAAAAATTAAGGTTTAGAATTGAAAAATGCATGTTCCCTTTAATAAGTAAATACCATATATTTACTTCAATAGGTAATTAAATATTTTAACTCAATATATTTGATATTTTTGGATAAATAAATGTATTTAACAAAAAAAAATATTAATGACCTCAATTATATTACTAATCATAAAATCATGACTTACCTTTGTGTAAATCTTGAAGTCCTAATGATTAATAATATTAATTTATTCATTTATCATAGTTATTTTTTTGATATCATAGACAATAAATATTTTGTGTATTTTGATACATTAGTTCAGTCACTTCAATCAAAAACAAACTATAATAATAATTCATGTACATCATTAAAATATTTTAATTTGATCACTTTTATGACTATCAAATTATATCAATAATAATGCATATTTTTAAAACATATTAATTTCATCACTTTGACCACTTTAGTCACAAACAAACTATAACATTAATATTTACATATAAAAGTAGAGAATTATGAATTCTTTAACACCCACAATAATTTTTAATCATAGTTTTTCTAAATTTCTAATAAAAATCAGAAATCCAAAAAGAGACAATACCTTTTATGTTTAAGAACATCTCTTCCTCATATAATATACAATAAATAATTATAGTTTACAATTAAAGACATTAACCAAATTGTTTAAGTTATTATTATAGAATTTGGTCCAAAAAAGTGAGGATTCAATTCTAATAATCATCATTTTTTTTCTCTTTTTTTTTAATTTTTTGACCAAAAATCACGTATACATAACCATTATGTATATCATACATGTCAATCACAATTAGCCTAACTATTACATGCTTCTTTGTAATGCCTTTTACCTCACTTGGGTTTAAAACTTAGCACCTTCTCTTTTTCGTTATTTTTTTAAGAGTTGGTGATATAAAAAATGGGTTGCATCAAAACCATGAATGAAATTGACCTAACAATTACTTAGTCTTTTAATAAACAATGTCTCTTAGGTTTGAAACCTTATATCCATAATCATTTTCTTTTTTTTTTTTCCTTTTATGTGACCAGAAGACATGTCTTATACAACCAAAATGCTCTTAATTTAAACTCTTCTTCTTGGGTTATAGGTTTTGAAACCCAACATCCTAAGTGCTTGCATTTTTACTATTATATTTTACAAATATTTTTTGTCTTATATTTCCTTTTCACAAAAATAAGCTTTGGCTTAACGATACCTAATAATCCATCACTTTAATTTAATCATGTGTTTGAATCCTTCTAATCTCAATATTTTTTTTATAACTCTAATCAATTAGGTTTAAAATTCTTTAAGGGTATATATATTTAATAGGATATTCACTTTTTTAGTCATAAACCTTTTAAGATTTTTACATTTGATTCCTATACTTGTCATCTATTTCAATTTACTCCTATACCTTTTCAAAATTTTCCAATTGAGTCTTTTTATGGATGGAATCTAGTTAAGATGTTAAAAATCATAATTTGACCAAACAAAAATTAATAAAAAATACATCAAGCTATTATATCTTGCTCTAAAAAATACACATATGCTTCATAAAGTCAAGAAAAAAATCATAAATCCTCATAATCTTATTCTTCCTGTATCTCATCAAATGGTCATATATTTTCATTTGTATTAAAAACCATAAGGTATTCCTTCTTTATGCAATTAGCTCCTTCAATTGACAAAATCAATCCCTATTTCTACCAAATTGACTCTTATTCTAATAAGTCACCTCTCTTTCAAGGCATTGTCCAAGAAGAAAGCAGAAAAGTCGAAAATGTTGTCTAACTATGGAAAGTAAGCCATAATGCGTACATTGTGGACTAATTTGAAACTGGGGAGATGATTTATTACTTATGAACAATTAAAGGTAACATTTGATTTATATGATTGATATTTAGGTTTTTTTGTGATTAAGGTAATTTTTCATTCCTCCCTAACCTATTGCAATAAGTTAGGGTTATAAAGTTTTCCTCTAGGTAAATCCACCTATGTGTGAGAGATTACTACAACTTATTCCTAAATTATTGAAAAAGGTGAGTATCATAGAGAGTGAAAGGGTGCAGAGTAAGAAGGAAGTATGGTGCCTCTGTTGTATGGTTGTTATGACAACTAACTTTTTGATAGTGTTGCTAACTTTGAAAGGTTTTATTAATGGCAATTTGTTGTAATGGTAGTAACACTATATTGTTATATATACTAGAAATTTTTGTTAATATCCTTATTGTTTGCTTAATAAGAAATGATATTTTAACTAAATTTATTTTGCAATTGTCCAAAATATGATGTACAAAATTATAGTAAAATACCAATTATATAACATGATTGGTGACATTCACAAAAAGAACCTATTTTGTTCATTTAACAAATAAACTAATTATGGTCAATATAAAATGTCTAACATTCAACAAAAACAAAAAGACCAAATTTGGTCAACATAAAAAAGCAAGTTTGGTCATTATTATTATCTTCTTTTATCTTCTATCTCCACAGACTCTTCTTTTTTCCAATCTTACTCTTCTTTATTCAATTTGACTATGTAAAAATATAAATATTGTTCATCAATTAGCTAGTATTTAAAAGGTACTAACCAAGAATAAATAAAAACTAGACACAATTTTTAACTAAACTTATTAGTAACTGTTAAGGAGTAATTACATTATTTAAAGGCCTAAACATAACTTAAGAAGCACATAGTTGTGGTTCAATTGATGCATGACTTTCTTGGGTGAGTAATTCAAGATTTGTTTCCCCTTGCACAATATTCTTTTTTTTAGCTATAGTTGTTTCATAATGCTTCTTCCTTTTTCCTTATAAAACAAAATAAATTAAATTAAAAATTCAATTATCATTAACCCACATTAAAGTAAAAAGGATATGATGACTCACAAGCTTAGCTAGAGGCAAAGGGATAGTTTTTATCATTTATGCACTTGTTTAAGTCATACTTTGATCAATTAGAAGAGGAGAAATAAGTTCTAACATGTTTGTTTTAGTTGATCTTTATAAAGTTATTTTCTTGCTTCTCTTTTTGACTTGAATAACTGGAGGAGGAGGGATAGATTTTGCCATTATTGCACTTGATTTAGGCATATTTTGATCACTAGAAGGAGCAAGGACAAGTTCTAATATTTTTTTTTTCAACTAATTTCTATGGATTAGTTTTTTTACTTCTCTTTTTAGGTTATATAAACCAAAAGATACCAACTTTTAAATCTTTCACCAAGTGCAACAACAAAAAAAATGAATAAAAATTATATCTAACACCCACTTACTTGGAAGGAACAAATTTTACATCACTTTGTTTGACACATTAACCCCTTTAAGATCTATATCTACTATAAAAGGTATTGATCCATTTAAATTTACTAAATATTAAGTATTTTTTGGTTCAATTGGTGGAGTCTACATGTTGTAATCTACATGTACAATGATTGAGATGGTCTGACTTAGTTCCATTGCCTCCTCTTGAGGTTCAGTTTAAACAGCTTCATCTTGCTTTAGGCAAGTCCTTTTATTATAACCTTTTTCCTTACATAACTTGCAAGTTATTTTCACGTCTACTCAAGATATTGTGGTTTTCTTATTCCTCTTTTGTTTCCATTATTCTCTTCTCCTATTCTTTTTTTCTTTTTATCTTCTAAAGATTTTTTTTTAAAAGAGGTTACAATAATGCCCTCTTTCCTGTTATTGATCAGAATCTCTTTCCTGCACGTAAGGTATGTGGATAAGGAATGCCTAACAATTTTTATGCTCTACAAGTACATGCTCTTTTATCTAATTTAATAACAAATCTATTCCTTTTATGCTTGATTTCTTACCTTTCATTATCATTTCATTTCAACTCATAAATATGACTTTCTTTAATATTTTCTCTCAACTTACAATTTATTTAATGGCATACAAAAGTAGTTCACATTTCAAATAATGTTAAATTCTTTTTTAGTCTTCTCATAACATAAAGTTATATGTCTTTAAGTATAGAAATTATGGACTTTGCCTTAGCATAAGATATTTTCCTATTGAAAACTTCACATAAATTATTATCAATCATGTTACACTTAAGGTTAAGGTTAAAGAAAGCCACACACTTTTCTTTTTTTTTTTGTTTTCCTTCAGCATGTCATTATAAGCTTTTAGTCTTTCCTTTTTCAGTTCTGTCATCCTTAAATTAAAGTTAGGTTTATTGGTTGCATTCATATACTACTAAAGCATTTTTTGTTATACTAGGCCTTTATACTTCCTCCCCTAATTTGCAAAGAGATGTTTACCGCATCATCCTTATTTAACTTAAGGCAGCTTATTATTGATTTCATTAAGAAGTCCCTAAAATGAATCAAATCAAATATAAATATACATTTACACTCTTCTTAAATTTGTGAATGAAAAATACATAAATTGATTATTTTCAAATCATACCTTTTGCTAGTCAAACATAATAGTCCAACCAATGTCATTCTTTAAAAGATTTAGAAACAAGTCCAAGTATTAGTGGACTTAGTTATAACTACCTTCTAAATAATTGGAAACACTTGATTGTCGATATCACTTCCTATTGCTGCATGTATTTTCCCTTTAGCAATACCTTTTAAAAAACATTCATCTAAACCAATTATCTTCCTATAGCTAGCAAAGAACCCCTTCTTACAACAATCAAATATGAAATATATTTTATCAAACTCTAGTAACTCTCTACCCGAAAAAAGGTCTTAAACTTTCTAATTTAATTGTGGCTCCTAACTTATACCTTTATTTTAACCTTTCAATCCCATTATTATACATATTCTTTTGTAGGATCTCCTTTAATCTTCCTAACAACCATATCCCTTGCTCTATGACACTTTATAAGATTAATTTCTAGTTGCACTTATCTCTTTACCATATCCTTTAATTCATCTAAAAACAATTTTGACATTAACCTGAAGTCATTAAACATATTGGCAAGCAACCAATTAGTTGAAATTCTCCTATTCTTAAAAATAGGATTACATACATAGTTGTTGACCAAAGTCTTCACTTGAACACAATTCAATTCTTTAACAAATCTAATAGATATTTTTTAAGGGAAAAAAGGCTTCTCACATACTATCCTAATAAATTCCTTAATAATTTTGTTATACATGAACTTAATCTTATGCTTGATAACATATTTCATCGGTGCATTTTTAAATGCATCTACACTTTCAAAAAGCATGGAAAACACAAATTATAGTGTCTCACAGCAATTGTTAAAAACTAGAAATCTTTTCCTTTTTAAAACTACAGAATCCCCATCACTTCTAATAGTTTCAAATTTCCTATAATCACTTATATCAAAATAGTATGTTTCATCAAATTCCTTATATTTTTCCAGATTTGGATTAGTTTCATTGCTAGCATCATTACCCCAATATTCAACCCTCATCTTACCATTTTAGTCTCATCTTCATCAACATGGCCTTTGTTAAATATTCTAAGGTCTTCCTTTTCTTCTTCTTACTTTAAAATCATCATCTATTAGCATATTAACTCTCATTGTACTCCTTTGGTATGCATCATCAACAAAATCATCAATTTTAGATTCTTTATCCTTCTTTACAATTACCTTGGTTTTAACAACCACATCTATAATGTTATTGAAATCTATACTACTTAAATTTCATCATCAATATAATCAATGTCAATGTTTTGACATTATGGTACCACCCTAATGACATTTAATCCATCCATATCCTCTACTTTAGCATCCCTTTACTCTTGTTATTCTTTTTACTTCTCACTATTTTCCTCCACCCTTTTTTCAACATTAAAGTTCACATTACCTTTATTATCTTTATTTTTTTGTTCAAATTCAAATCATTTTCATTATGAGTGAAATAGATTTCTCCCTCCTTATGCTTCAAAATGATATCACTTATCTCAATTATTATTTTGTCTATTTTACACACTTCCTTAAACCTTTTATCCAAAATTTTCCCTAGCATCCTATAAAAAAAAAAACACACGTCTAAAACTTTGATATTTTAACAACTTAATCACTATGTTTTCAATATCCTAATAATTAAATTTATTTGCTTCAACGTGCATCTTGTCCATGCTACCTCCTTTATAATGTGTTTGTGGTTCATGGATTAAAACCCCATTATGGCACATAATCATAACTCCATCATACTAATATATCTTACAAAAAGACAAGACATGTTAAGCCTTAGACTTTACAAAGAAACTTTTTTTATTTTGTATTCATAAACTTTATAAAAGCAACAAACACACAACATGTCTACTTCAACATGCATCTTGTCTATGTTACCTTCTTCATAATGTGTTTATGATTCATGGATTAAAACCCCCTTATGGTACATAATCATATCTCCATTATAGTCATATATCTTACAAAAAGACAAGACATGTTAAGCCTAGACTTTACAAAGAAACTTTTACTATTTTGTATTCATAAACTTTTTAAAAGCAACAAACACACAACATGCCTAAAAAGTGTAAGCACCTAGATGTTACTAGTAGGTAGACAAATCCCACTAGATGTTACCAGTATGTGGTCCTTTATTCTTTATTACTGAAAAGCCTCTTCATTAAAGTGATCAAAGTCATAAAATAAATATTCTAATACCCTATAATCTCAACATCTTATTCAATAGCAAATATAATGAAACAAAATACAACTTTATCTTTTGTGAAAAATCTACATACTCAATTTATTTAAAATGCTTTTGTAAAAGTCATTATTTAATTAACAAACATATAGTGTGATCCCAACATTTGGTAGGAATAATATTTATTATATAAATGTCAATTCATATGCACAACATATAAATAAAGATATTATCCAAGTCCTTTAAGTCAATAAACCAATTAGGAAAACATTAAAAGGTACCATTGAAGCTCTGTTTTTCTAAAAACCTTGGATTTTTTTAAACTTTATTAATTTTGAAACACTAACTTTTTTGAAAACTTAAAGTTTTTGCAAATTTAAATGTACAACATGTAAATTTAGAGAACACATTTCCCATATATGAATAACATATAAAAAAATGCTTAAAATCAAAGGGGCTTTTCGCTAACCTCTTTGATGTGAAATGACTTTTCAATGGAAACTAAAATTTCCAAATCTAGGCAAAATATCAATGTAACAAAAAGGATTTTATGTGCTTTTTGACAAAAAGACACAAACCAAATAGATGAAAGGGAATGAGATTTCAATCGTCAAGGTTCTTCAATCATTAGGTTATTATTTTTACCTTTTTTCCTTTTTATTTTAGAAAAGGGTAATGAAAAATGACTATTGATCAAATTTTTTTCATTAGATAAAGTAAGCATATATTCCTTAAAATAAGAATCAATAGTTTCATATATTTTTTTAATTAATGTATGTTTAATCAAATTATAAGTTTTAACATCTTGACTAAATTTTGTCCATGGAAAGACTTGATTAGAAAAATTAAAAATATATATATATATAAGATTAAATCAAAATGGATGAAAGGTATTAGACCTAATTATAAAAATTATGAAAAGTTTACTACTAAAAATGTTAATATCTCTGTATTTAGTTGTCACCACTTCTTTTAAATAAGAAATTAAAATTCTTTGTCATTGTTCTTACTTAAATGATATATATGAAAAGATATAAAGAAGTAATTATAACAACTAACAATTTAGTAACTACTTTCATTTAACAATAGATAAGAAATTAACAATTCCTTCATCACTCATTAAATCATAAGTGCCTCTTTCTTTGCGGTGTTTTTGTTATAAAAAATAATCATGAATTAGGTAATCATATAAAAAAATCCAAATATAAAAGGAAATTATTAATTCTTAATAAAAAAATAAGTTCATAAATCATACTCTAATATCTCATAAAAAAATATAATTATATTTATACATAAACAATTAAATATAAAACTTCAATTCTAGAATTTGAAATTTCATATTTTTTATACAATTACAAAGAGAAGATGATTTAGTCCAATTAAGACTTATAAAATCTTTAATGCAAAAATTTAATAGAGTATGTATTCTCTCTCTTAACCCCTGTGTGTGTGTCGATGATAGAAATAAAACAAACTCATTTTCGTTCTTAAGAAAACAAAGTTATTATTATGTTTAACTATAGTGTATTAAATAAGTTTTGTTATTGTAAAGAATTGAGAAAAAATGGAACTGTTATTTATAAAATTTAAAAGTTAAGTTTTTTATCAAGACTTGTCAAGAGTTGCATTTTTTAGACTTATGAAAAATTTTATTTAAGAGTAATGTTTTTACTTTAGCTAATAAGGTTTAAGTATTTGAAAATTTTACTAAATCATTTATAAATTTACCAAATGAATTAATATTATCTATCTTACAAAATAAGAAATTATTTAAAATATAAAAATATTTTAATAACATTTATTTTTTTTACATGGATATATTAGTAATAATTTTTATTATTATTGGAATAAAAAAATAAAAATATACTTATAAAATAACAATTGAACCCAACTTAACCTATACCGAGGAAATAAAAAAGATAATAAAACAAGAGAAAGGAAAGCAGAGAGAAAGGATCACGAATGACGCGGGGTCCAGTGATAGAATAATTAAAATTTTTGTTTCGATAACCAAAA
Organism: Bruguiera hainesii; assembly: GCA_023213295.1. NCBI lineage: Eukaryota > Viridiplantae > Streptophyta > Magnoliopsida > Malpighiales > Rhizophoraceae > Bruguiera > Bruguiera hainesii. Next base: position 9,257,303 of record JAHOYR010000018.1, read on the forward strand.
TTTAAATTTTGGCACGAACTAAAGAAAAAAGAAAAAGAAAAAAACACAAAAAGAAAGCAGAAAAAGAGGAGGGGAAAAGGTGCACTTGGGCGGCAGCCAAGAGGCGGGCCGAGCGCATTCGAAAATCAGCGGTACCGCTCCGCCCACGCTCTCTCGTCCGCCCTCCCGCTTCCGTGTGATTTGTTGTGAGTCTGTGAGTGTGACGCTTATACGAAGTTTTTTTTTTTTTTCCTAATTTTTAACTCTCTCCTTTAAAATATATAAATAGAGTTTCTTTTTTTTTTTCTTTTAATCTTGCGCTTCTTCTTATTATTTATTTACAGTTATTACTTAATAATAATAATAATAATAATCTTATTGCTGTTGCTATTGGTATTATTGCCGCCTCTTGAGCCTTGACACAAACACGAAGCCCTTTACCAGAAGGATCATGCCCTCCGTCTCTCTCTCTCCCTCTCTCTGTGCGTCTCTTCCCTCCAACGTCTCCTCGTAGCTTCTGTCTCGCCTCGGCTCGGCTCTTTTATCGAGTCATGGCGGCGAACGCGAGCGAAGATCAGGGCCGTGCACCTCAACCCTCGCAATTTCGCCTCCAGCTGCTTCACGCCTATTCTCAGTCCCACAGTCACACTCACATTCAAAATAATAATAATAGTAATAATAACAACCATTCGCCTTCCAGTTTTTTAAATAATTCCTCTTTTCAACTACCAAGTCCTCCACTTGCTAATGCTCCTCCACCGCCACAACCTGCTTTTCGTTGCGATTTCTCGGCTGTCAGCAGTCGCTTGGGCTTGGAGTTTCAGAGCTCTGGCGCGCATTCTACCTCCGGCGAACTCGCTGTTCGTTTCTTCTCTTTCTTTGTTTTTATCTCTCTCTCTTTCTCTCTCTCTCTGTTTTGTTTTTTTTCCTTCTTCGGCTTCTCTGCATCTTTTTATTATATTGTTTGTTGGTTGCTTGCTTGGTTGGTTGATTATTCCGTGGTTCCCCTTTTAATTGCTTTTCCCCTCTTTTAAAATAATTTGTATGTTAGGTATTCCGTTTCTTGATTGTTTATTTTCAATATGCGTTTTCTCTTGTGTATGTTCTTCTTCTGTATGGCGCGGCATTCTTGGGAGGTATCCGAATGGCAATTTGAAGCATTCTTGTGATCTCGTGTCTGCCTGCTTACCTTGGAATGTTGAAAAAACATTTATCATGTGTAAGCATTCATGCGTTTTTATAACAATCTCAGTTGGCCTAGTTTCTGTTGGTTCTGCCTGCTTTGTGCTTATCTTCTATGAAGTTTAGCTAGCTGGACTTTTCGTACATCCGTAGTGTTTTTCTTTTCCTACATACAAATTTCTGCTTCAGCCACAAGAATCCATCATACACAATGCCATTCTTTCAGTTTGTTGTTTCGTGAATTTTTAGGGTGCGGACGGTGAATGTAAATACATAAAATAAAAATAAAAATTTAAAAAAAAAAAAAAAAAGGAAAGAATTGCGAGTCACTGGCCCTATTTATGGGTTTCTGTTGTTCCAGTAACTTTCGTGTGCTTATTATTTGTTGCATCTTGCTTGTGTTGTAGGTTCTGAAAGGTGTATACAGAGTGTATTTTTATGCTCTGACCATTCACTTGCTAGCAATTAATTTTGAACTTTTAATTTAATATCCTCAAGGAATTTTGCTGCTTATTCATCCGAAATGGTATGATTTTGCAGTTGAAGCAAAGAAGAAAGAAGGACAATTATGAGGCTCAGGCAAGTGGGAGGGAAAACATCCCTACACATACTAAAATAGTTGCTGATTGTACACCTGATCCTGTGCCTCCAGTTGGGGAAAATCGTAATAATAAAACAAAGGTTGAGAAAAAGTTGAAATCAGGGATGCATAAATCAAACGCTGGTAAATGTCCTTTCACATGATCTGGTGGCACACAACAGAGTTCTATAATTTGGGCCATCTAAATGGGCATGCTAAGTTTCATTTTTATTGGTTTTTGAGTTGCAGAGACTCTAAATGGCTTCAATACGGTTGCTGGCTGTCGTTACGACAGTTCTTTAAGTAAGAGTTGAATAATTAGCTTCCTTCATGCTACCCTATCATTCTATTTGACTTGCACATGCTTTAAGCAATTTATTTTGCACTTTTTTCTTTTTGTGGCCTTAACTCCAATGTGGTTTTTACAACTGTCAACCAACGGTTTAATTATTTTTTACAGGCTTGTTAACCAAGAAATTTGTCAAGTTGATCCAGGAGGCCAAAGATGGCACCCTTGACCTGAATAAAACTGCAGGAGTGTTAGAGGTAAGATAATAAACTACATGTGCTCCCATTAATGAAACTTAAGTAGCAGGGTCCAAATATGGTTTGGTTTCATGATGATAATTTCTTGGCATCACTGTACATCATGATGTTTTTAATCTTCATTATGCATTGCCTTTTCTTTTTCTTTTTTTTTTTTTCCTTCATTTAGCACTGAATTTTTTTATGTTATAAATTCATCTTTTTTGGCATATCTTGTTATTCATAATCTTATTATTTTGTTTACTATGTGAGATCGTTTTTGACAGGTCCAGAAGAGGAGGATATATGATATAACAAATGTTCTGGAAGGAGTAGGACTAATAGAGAAAACTTCAAAAAATCATATACGGTTGAAGTAATAACATTGAACTTTTCTTGGATACTTTCTTTGGTTTTTCTATGTCTGGTAATTAATCAATGGGCCTTACAAACAGGGGCTATGACCGAAGATACTTACATAGTCAATTTTATCTCTTTCATTTTTCAGGAAGAATGTAAACATGGAATTTTGGCAATGGCATGATAAGCATCTCATTTTCTGCAAGGTTTTGTGAGATCCAACCCTCCCGTAGATTTTGTTTATAGTTGCTGGCAATTTTCCTCTTATTCTGTATGTAATTAGGAAGGTTCCGAGCAAAATTGGACAAATTGACCTTTTAAATCAGAAAATTGGTGCAGTATTTTATATATTACGAAGTTGAAATTAAATTGTTGCCATGACAACCAGAATTTTTGTTCATTGGAAAAGGAGCCACAATGTTGTGATTGAGACTGTTGAATAGGTCTGGAATTGACATAGAGGCTAACTGCCAGTCAAAAGTATGTGAGGAAATGTCTGTTATTCCAATAAGCCTATAAGTTGCTACTAATTTGTTAAAAAAGTAGAATGCCAAGGAAATATCACAGGATGAAAGGTGTAATAATAACTCCAACAGGTAAGATTAGTCCCCTATGACATCAAACCAGGAGTATATCTGTATCTTCTTTGAAACTGTTTATAACTGTCAGGTAGTAAAATGTTTGTTTAATTGAAATTTAATTTATCTAGTTGGTTACAAGATTATATGGCACTGCAGGCTGAATTTCAGAGTCTATGTGCCGAAGAATGCAGGCTTGATAAGTCTATAAGGTTAGTTAACTAGCATTAGAGGGGATACCTATTCAATATTGATCTCTATGGCAGTTTTGAGCTACGATCATCTTTGTTCTTCAGGTTAAAGCAAGAGCTCCTGAGATCCCTCGTGGAAGATGAGAATAATCAAAAGTATGCATTGTTATCCCCCATAGTGTTGGTGGCTAGATTTGATTCTTTTACTTGATACTTACCAGCGTGTATTTCTTAGGTATCTCTTCTTGATGGAGGAGGACATTGTACAGCTTCCGTGCTTCCAGGTCTGCGAATCATTGGGTTTTCATGGAAGCTAATGTTTTTCCAATAAGCCAATCACTGAAAGTATTTACTTATGACAACAGAATCAAACACTAATTGCAATAAAGGCTCCTGAAGCTAGTTATCTTGAAGTTCCTGATCCTGATGCAGTAAGGACTATGGTTTAAGTAAGGTCTAAAACTTCTTGAGACATATTGCTATCTGATTTGCTGCTTGTTTACATTACAGGATATGGGGTCACCTCAATATAAAATGGTTATTAGAAGCTCCACAGGACCAATTGATATGTATCTCTTGAGGTATTTTCTTTTATTTATTTGCACAGAAATGTTGTACACTTCCCTCTCTCTCTCTCTCTCTCTCTCTCTCTCTCTCTCTCCCCATGGCACACATGAGGTATTCTTAGTTCACTTGTTCTATGTACCTTGATTCTTTATTGTTGGATGTCCAATGGGTTCTTCTTGATCATTAGAGATTTTTGTATTGACACAGAAAACACAAAACACTTGCACTTAAAACATAAATATTGCTGGTTAGAGTGGTATTTCACTTTAACTGTGAGATAATAGCTATGCCTGTAATGCTTGCAGTAAATACAAACAACGAGGTGAGAATGCAATTGTCAAACAGGATGAACCCATGCATTCTTGTGCATGGGGTTCCAGTCCATCCAGAATGGATAAAGCAGCAATGTCTTTGGATTACCATTGTAGCAAACAAAATTCTTTTGAAACATCCAGCTCAATATGTCCTGAGGTTGCCGGGATTCAGAAGATAATACTCTCAGACTGCGATGTAAGTATAACTCGGCTATTGAAAACTGGCTATTGAATTAGTTTCGCCTTTACATCTATTTCCATGGGTTTGTGTTTGGGTGTGTTGTGGATGCTCTAGAGAGCAGTTGGTCATGCTGTGGTATATTTGACTAACTTGTGTACGTTTAACCGCAGAATGGTGATGATTATTGGCTCCAGTCAGATCACAAAGTCAGCATGACAGAGTTGTGGGGCAATTAGTATCCTCTTAAAATTTTGTTGTGATTGGCTAAGCTTTGGGCTTTGAAGGCGCTAACTTAACATCCAGAACCATGGTATTCTGTCAACTTGTTCTAAAAGTGACAGCAAGATTGAAACGTGTTACATGAATTGCTTGACTAACAGTGTTTGCTCATGACCTAAATGAGAATCAGGAAGTTGCTTTTCAGGATGACACAGGACCACCCTTTTCTGTTAAAACTGTAAATATTGTAACTAGATATTCTTTTATTTAATGGAACAATGGCCATCTATTTTAATGGTTTGGTTCTGGGAATTGAATGGGTCTTGTAGCCTCGACGCGGGATGCCACCAGTTACATCCCATTTCTCCCTGATCCTGAACTCTCGGTTTTAACGCCGTGGTTTCACATGCATGTAGATTAGTCTTGTGATGAAATGCACCAGGAACCAATTCGTTTCTTCCCATTAGTTGCAAGAAACATGGTTTTAGAATGGTCTATTAGGCAAAGAACAAAGCTTGCCAGGATGAGATCTCTCACTCTGAAGCTTCTTAGTTTGATGGAATTCCACTTTATTAGGAGGCTTTTTCCACGTGCTATGTGCCATTATTTTGTATGAAACATTTCTGATGCTGTCCATGTGGCACCGTCACTCGGACTGCCCTTTTACGGTGACTGTGTGCTGAATGGAAGGGGTGCTGAATGGACGGGATCATCCACCGGACTCAAAATGAGTGGGTTTCAGATGGCATTCGGTCCCATCCCTTGAGGAGAGTCTGCTACTACAAGTCATGCTCTCACTATGTAAATGGGATAAGTTTAAAGTCAGTCGGAAACTTTTATAATTTTTTTTTTTAATTTAGTATTATTACCTTTTGTTTTCTTATTTGAGTCTTCTTGTTTTACATTTTATTTTATACGAGTCTCTTTTTAGATTAGAATTTAGTTAATTCATTAAAAAAATTTGTTTAACTTAGACGAAATAAGTTCACAGAATTTAAATTTTGTTCAAAAATAGACTCGTATGGAATAAAACGTAAAGATGTAGGATTGAAAGGAGAGAGAGAAATAATAGGATTGCATTGAAAAATTGCGTAATGATTTAAGATTTGTGAGTAGCTTATCGTCTATTTAAATCGATGCCAAATATGATTTAACTATTTAAGGTCATTTATGTGTAAGTAGCAATGACCCCGCACTATTATAGTTGGATGGGATGGTTTATTATAGCAGCTTAACATCTAATTATTGATTCATATTCACTGATGTCAAATTATTATTGGTCGCCCCACTACTAACAAAATCAATAAAACATCTATTTCATGACCCAACTACTCACTCTCGAAGTTCGTTTAAAGAATTTTCCCACGCAACGATGCAAGACCAATTATATTTTAATCCCAAAGCAAAAATAAGATTTAAGTGTGTAAAGTCAACCGATTTTCACCTAAAACCAGTCAAACGGAAGCTGACAATGATTTTTCTCCAACCCATGCAACGGTTTTATTTTATACAGATAAAAAGACTGCTCGATTAACCTTAAAATTATATTAATCTCATACCTAACAACCTTATGCAAATTGCGGGCCTTTTCCTTGTCCGTTATCTAACTCGGCATTACATTATGACACTTATTCTACCTTTCTTTACGGCACCGTTGGTTTGATCATCCTCAAGCACCCCGAGTCCTTTTAAGGATACAAAAGGCATCAAGTTACGGTAACGGATCTAAATTGCTAATCTTCGGTTCTGATACAAGCCTGTTCAAGGAGAAGCCATTACTGCATAACTTGTTTTGAGATCGATCAAGTCCATTTTGGATTCCAGAAAGAGGTTGGTTCACAAGATACCCAACATTCAGCTCTATATACACCTGCCACCTAGACATGCTCATACTATATACCCCCACCGCCTAGACATGCTCATATACCTATTTCTGAAATCCGCCACAATAAAAGCCCTCAAGAAAGCACTCCTTTCAACTACCTAGCATCCAACTGAGACTTTCGGACGATTTAACTTGCTCTTCATCTCCCAACTCAATTTTAAAAAAATAAAGAAACAAATGGAATAAGCAAAAAGAAGAAGTCAAATTTACATCAACATTAACAAGAATGATCCAATACCAATCACCATTCACCTGCTGACTGAACTGCTAGATCTGTGAACTAGCTTTGGCAAGGGACTAGGCATTCTTTTGGTTCCCTCCAGCTCGGGTTTTCTTCAATCTAGCACGTGTAACCGGGGTGGTTTCCTCGATGACTGTCTGTTTAGGTAGGGGATTTACATTTTCATTTGCTGAAGAAGAGGGTGCTACTTCAATCTGCATAACCTCTGCCTCATTTCTTGTAAATTGGCTTGAAGTTTCAGATGTCACACTTGCTTCTGCGGCATTTAAAGCTACTGGAGGGAGGACAGCTTCAAACACGCCCGGAGGACCTACGTCTTCTGCTACCCCCAATGGGCTCTGTCTGGAAGATGAGCTAGAAGCAGGAGATGAAGATTCTTCACTCTCTGGTTGTGTTGCAGCTGGCTGATGGTTTGAAGCAGCAGAAGGTTGGTGAGCCCTAGAACCTTGTCGTTGGGCCTGGATTTCAATTTCAAAAGGATTGGAAACAAAAAAATTTAATGTCATGCATAATAACAAACGATGCCCAACCTTCAAAATTATCAGTGTGTCTAACTTCAAAAAATGAAATAATAATAATAATAAATAAATAATAAAACAAACTAAAAATAAAAAAAAATAAAAAAAGAAATTGCACTCAAATTAATTGTGCAATTTGCATCAGCTGGAAGGTAGATATACTATAACCAATATGTCCAATGGTATCTAAAAGTTGCTGTCAATAAATGCAATCAGATCTAAAGGAAGCTGTTAAACTTCAGAATAAGTATATCCAACTTCTTGATGAGGTTTGTGCCTTGAAGCACACCCTACTCAGACAAATTAATCAGAATTCAGTGATGGTTCCACTTAGTTAATTGTAGATATATGTTTTAAAAGTCGGCAGAGACTCCAAACAACTTACAGTTAGCCAAATACATATACAAACCAAAAGCAATATGTAGCCAGGAACCATTATGCGTAGCTAAGAACCTGAAAGAGACATAATGGCCAAAAGAAAATTAAATCTACTCTGAAGTATCCCACCTGTGCAAGGTGTGGCTTTGGAGTTGACTGTGCAGCAACATACTGCAATATCTCAAAAACTCTGCTCTGACTGTAGCTTGCAGCCCTTTGCCAGTACAAAACTGCCATGTCGCCAGCCCTTGTCCTAAGTTCCAACAAGTTGCGATCAATTTCATTCTCATGCTTTGCAACATATGGCTTGAAGAAAGAATCATAAACATACGTAGTTCCCTGACATGAGAAAAATGAGAGAGCAATTACAACAGAGATGGACATATAAATTCATAAGAGCACATGTGTTATTTATATTAGGACCCTACGAAGACACACCTTGGTTTTAGGATACCACAAGTAAATGAAAAATGCCAACTTTGCTTCACTGTACATTGGGACCCTTGTGGAAATGCAATACAGAAAACCAGAATGAAAACACAGAATTTACTTTGAGTAAACACAAAATTAGTATCTACATTCAATTATGATTCCAAACCATGAAATAAAAGCATCTCCAATTCTTTCGCACACTGTCAAGAGAGCTACCAAAATCCTGCAACCCAATATAAAATAAAACAGATATTAATGCTAAAAACTATTTTTCAAGGTTCAAATGGAAATTTTGAAACACATAAACATACCAATACTGGCACCAAAAGCGAAGTTGCTCAATTTCTGGCTTATTCTTTTCAACAGTTTTGTAACACTCATAAGCTGGATAAGCATAGCCCAAAACCATTCTGCCAATGGAATCAAAACAATTATAGTTCTAATTTCTAAGAACATAATAAATCCTTTTCAAATTCATAACAGGAAAGAATAGGATCATTAACGTACACGAGTCCTCTGGTAAGAAATGAGCCGATCATTTTGTACACCTGAAATGCATAAAAAGAGTCAAAGGGCAGAAGTTAAAAGTCCAAATAGCAATATAACGAGACTTCTGGACGTAGGAGCAGAGGATTAGCAAACTTCCACAGACAGCAAACAGTAATTGAAAGGATTACAGGATCTCATAACAAACACATAACTGAAAAACTACATTAATCATATACAAAATCGACGAAAAAGCGAAATGAAGATTCGAAACTGAAGGATCCATCAAGGATACGAGCATATCCAAACATATTTACGTAGTATCGAACCTAAACAAACCAAAACTGGCTCGAATTACTGAAAGAGCCAATTGCGAACCTTAAAAATCCGATTCGAAACTAAGATTGAGGACCAAAAGAGAACAAAAAAAAAAAATCACCACTAAATTAAATGATTCGTTGACAATCACGAGCTAAGAGAAAAACCAAAAGAGAAATGCAGATATTAGCAAAAATCCAACGGAAAATAAAAAAAAAAAAAACAGTAACTGAAGCAACAAAATAGAAAGAGAATGAGGACAGGAATCAGTGTATCATACAGCGAATGAAACACCAACACCGTATTGAGAACGAAGTAAAGGAGCGGAGAGATCAAGAAATCGGCAGAGTAGCCTGAAAGAACTACTGCGTTCGGACTAATCCGCGCCGCCGAGCTGCGACGGCGAACCGTTGCGAAGTCGGCGTCTAGAAAGAGGCAGAGCGAGTGAGTGTGACAGCCTGCAGTCCCCTGTCTCCTTTTGCAGCATATTTTTAACTTCGCTTTCTCTCTCCCCCTTGCATTTAAAACGGGGAAAAAAAAATTACATTTTATCTTATAGATTTATGACATAATTATATTTCGTCTTTTTGAAGTTTTCTGAAATTATAATTTAAAAACGAAAAAAAAAAAAAAACACGCCACGTCAATTATCCTACAAAATAAAGGTCGTTAAATGATCATAGAGTCCTCTTGTATATAATAAATTTCTTACTCACATTGAATTTTTACTTATAAAGTTAAAATTGGCAATTAAAATTGTTTTTGTAATTACATATCATAACTTGTTTTCTGTGTTTACTGTTAATTTTTCATTTTAGGGTTCTCGTGATCTTCTGTGGTGGGAAGCGTGAGGCAATGGTTCATTTCTTTGGCGTTTTGACTGATTTTCATTTGTGGTTTGGCTTGCTGCAGATGGCCCAAGGTTTTCTCACTTTTTTTTTTATTATTTTTTAATTTTAAAACTTTTCAATTCAATTCTTCTTTGAAGTTCATTTGTTTGAGAATTGGTTTTGTGAATTTGTGGCTCTGGGATGGATTTTTCGAATTTTTCTTCGGTAGCAAGGGATGACTTCATGGTTTGTTGGGGTTCCATGGTCAGAGAGATTCTTGGGTTTGTTGGCGCGATTTCGGGACTATTGCTTGAGATATCTCGTTTTGGTTATGGGATTTCCAGTCAATTCTGCCGCCGTTGAAGTATTATTTTCCTTTCTCAGCATTTTTTAATAGGATGACTTTATGGGGTTTATACTTTCGGGGCTTGAAGTTTGAGACAAAGGACGCCCAAGAAACAAGATGTGGGGACAGAAAATAGATGTGAATTGTAGTTTAAACGTGCCGAGAAAATAGTATTAAATCTTGATTTGGATGGTCTTGTGGTGATTGGTGGCGACACGAATGCTGGCATATATTCAAGTACATCATGGAGCAATTGAATTAATTTTTGGATTGGGGGTTGCTTCCACTTTGAAGCAGTAAAGATATTGTCAACGGACTGAATCTAGTCTTTATTTGCTTCATTACATATGTAAATGGTCGCAGAAAAGGTTTATTTTAAGCTAACTCTTATTGCTGGATGAAAGTTTTTCTATCATTTTAGCTCATAAAATTCTAGAATTGAAGTTTTCCATTTTCTGATTTTTTTTTATTTCTATTTTTTTTGCCATTTTATGTTTTAGTAATTTTTTTTTTTTTGGATCATTAGACTTTTTCATTTGACTTCTTACTTTTGGATCTAAGATTGAGCTTTGGTTTTTTCTATTGCGTCTGTAGTATTAGTAGTACTCTTTGAGTCTCTGTTTTCGTTTGGCCTTGTAATTTTGTTGTTTTGCTTCAAAAAATTGAATCACTAATGCACGCCGCTAGCTTGCCGACGTGGCACGTTCGCCAGGTCGGCTTGCCACATCCGCGGACTAATGAATTCTGTTAATCGGTGTTGATAAGGTGTTAAATTTAGACCCAAACGTAGAGTTTGTGTTATATTTACTGAAAGAATTTTATGTGAAAATTAAAAATAAAAACTTAAAGTTCATATATATATATATATATATATATATATATGTATATATTAACCCTTAATTTTTATTGGTTTGAAATGACTCTCATTTATGTTGAACCTTTGGTTTCTCGGAGAATTGTTTAAAAAATTGAAAAATTCGATTAATTGATAAAATTAAAGTAAAAATTTAGTTAATTGAACTAATTTTATGATTAATTAATTAAAATGATCTAAACTAATTTTTTAATTTAATGATCATTTTGTAATTTAAAAAATTACAATTATTCGAATCAAATTAAAATATTATTATTATATCTATATTATTAATATAATTATTAATAATAAATAAATATTAATAAATATTATAATATATTAAATAATTGATTATTTATTTTATATAATAATTATTATAATTTTTAAAAATACATAAAAATTTTTAATTAACTAAATTTTAGTTGACTGAAATGTTAATTTAATTTCGATATGATCACAAGTTATTGCGCAATGTACTGCAGTCAAAGAGGCATGAAAAGTCAACCTCCGATAACGCCGACAGGTTGCTGAATGTCCTCCCGGCGAATTTTTTTGTGAGGTATCTAATCGTTTTTGGGCAACGAGAAAAGTATATTGTATAAATAAATTACGGAGTGGGCTCTTTAGAAAGATGACGTTAAGCCACTCCTCGGTAACACCTCAGGACCTCCATCTTTAAAGAAATTCAATCCCCCTTTTTTGATTTTTTGTTTTATGTTTTTTTTTTAACCTTTTCCTCTTGCTGGCCCTCTAATCTCACCTTGGCATGCTTGGACAATTGCCAAGCGCATGCACAACGTTGTACTGAAGAATCTTCCTACTCTAATTGGATATCTCTCTTTATTATTATTATTATTATTATTTTTAACTCACCAAAAAATTCAATTAGACTATTAGCCCGAATTTGACCCATTAACCGATCAATTTGGTCAATCTGATGACCCAAAATCAAAATTTTCATTTTTTTCTAATTTTTTAAAAATTCATAATTTTATGCCAAAATATTTTGTTACTAGTTAAAATCAAAATTAAAATATCAAATTCAAATTTTAATTGAATTAAAAAGTATTTTATTTGTAATATTTTATAATATATATTTATATTTTATATTAAAAATTACAAATTTGTTATAAAATATTAAATAAATAAGTGAAATTTTATTCTTATAATTATAAGAAAGATGTTTATAGTTATTTAGAATTCATAAAAGTATAGTAACTATGAATATATATATATATATATATATATATATAATAAAATATTAAATATCATTGAAGTGTCGGTTGAATCAATGATTTAACTTGTTCTTCAGGCTGATGACAAGGTCAAATTTAATAATTATGCATATCATTATTAGGATTATGGTGTAATATTTGCCAACTTCAAGTCATATAACGTGTTAGAACGTTTTGTATAAAGTTACAAATATTATGCCATATTAGCCTACTTAAAACTTAATGGGATGAAACGTTTAGGGTTTAATTGGATCCAAAAAAATCCTCAAAGGTCTAATTGGACCCGAGAGAAAACGTTGAGGTGATTTTTGAGTATTTGATCTTGTTTATAATTTGATGAGGGCATGACACCACATAAATGTTGCTTGAACCATAATCAAATCATTCATTATATGCATATTAACCAAGTGTTAGTGTTGAAAATTAATATATTTTAAAAGATTTAATTTACATAATGTGTTTATTAATAGTAAAAAATTTATATTTAATATTATTTTATTTTATAAGTTATTAAATAATAATTAATATAAATTATTTTTTTATAATTTATTATTAAATTAATCAAAAAATTAAATTATTTTTAATACTTCATATGTGAAATATATATTAGTAAAAAAATTTGTTGTATTTTAAAGAGATAATAGTTATATTTTACTAAAAAAATTTATTTATGAAAGTGAAAAGTATTATTAAAAATGATATTTAATAAATTAGATATATTTTTATTAATTAATTTAATTATAATATTATATTCTTTTATTAATTATTCTACAACAGCTGGCACACCTTTCGCGGGTGAGTAGGATGCCTGTTGGCTGATAACTCGTGAGTTCTGAAATTGTCAGCATGCCCCATTGCGAATTGGCCAGAAGAGGACCACTAGGGTAAGGAAATTCATCGATCTTAAAAATCATTATGGTTTCTTTATAATGGTTAAAATTTGAAAAACTCAATTTAATTCAATTCAATTTTTCCTCTTTCTTTATTTGATATCATAACTTTTAAACTGCAATACTTTAATTGAGTTCTCAAAATAATAATAAAAAAAAAAACACAAATGTAATATAATAAGCATATTTCTCACTAAAATTGAGTAAAATTCAATTTAATTTAATGTGTTTTATTATTTAAAGGTGCTCTTAAAAATTCAAACATTTTATTTAAAAATTCATACCAAATAAGGAATTAAAATTAGAATTCAATTACTAAATCCATTTAATTGAATTCCATCCTTAGAAGTGAATTGAAATTTATCAAAAGGTTGATATTAAACAAGTTTTTACTGCGCCATGAAAAGGATTAGTACTCATAACAACCCAAAGTGAATTCGTATAGATAGCAATGGTTGATGCAGAAGACTAAGTTCATAATCTCACTGGTTTAAATTTCCCCACGCATGGAGTGAGAGTAGTTTGAAATTTTGATGACATATTTACTTATTTAGTTAACGCTTGCAACACACGTAATAATACTGGGCGCACCAACTTTACGTCAATGAGCTATTTAACTATAGGTGTGTCTGGAATTGTAGTTTTGATATAGAAATTTGTATTTCGAATTCAATGTAATTTTATTGATATTTGATAAATTGTAAAATTTATATTTGATAAAAATACATTATAACTTAAATTTGTAGTGTATAAATGCAAATTTTGGCGTAGCGAAAAATATAAGAAGTTCAACTTAATTTAATAATTTTTTAAGATTAAAAATATTTATTATTATATAAAATAATTACACTTTAACTATATAAAAGTATTTTTTGTAATTATTTTCTATTTTATTATGAATTTCTTTTAAAATATTATAAACAATAACCAAATAATTAGTCATAGTTACTAACAACATATTTTGTGATTGTTAATTTGTCAAATACAATAACAAAATTTGACTATAATTCTAACCATACCCTAAATCATTCTCATAAACAAGGTCGCTTTTCTTCTTTCCACGAGTGAGTAGAGCAGGAAACATTTCTGTATTTGGATTCACATGTCCAAGTTATAACTTTTGACTTCAGCAGTCCAAAAGTTAACAACTCTCATGACTTTGAAATTCAACCACAAAAGGCAGAGCTCTTCTTCGTTAGAAAAAGGGAAAGTACGTTGCATTTGTTGAGTGTCATCCACCCAGGATTTACTCCTGATGACCAATTGACAAAGTCATGCGCAAGACCCGGAATGTTCTTTGTGTTGGGTCTCTGCTGCACGCAAGCGAAAAGGAGTGAAACGGAAACTTCCCCTGCGCAAGAAAAAATTGGCGCACTCAGTACTCAGGACCCACTTCGCTTGAGTTATTATGATGTCAGTGAAAATAAACTAATATTTTATATTTTGTTCAAATTTAATTTATTTTATAAACATTAATATTTTATATTTTTTGAAGTTTAATTTTTTTACTAAAATTACTAATGAAATATATATATTAAGAGATTAAAATATAAATAAAGCCCAATAACAAGTATAAAATTATAAAATATTATTATTATTATTATTATACTTTTTATCAATATACTTCTAATTGATCATGTACATTAAATTAATTTATTTAAAAAATAAAATTTCGAAAAAAATTATTTTATTTAGCTGACGTAATAATGACTGTCACTCCACACGAAAACTCTACATTGCGCCTGCGTCCGGGGTGCACCACACAAACGGCAGATCAGGAGTAAAGGACAAGCCAAGAAATGGACGTGGGTCCATCGCCGAGTAAAGAGCATGATGAGCCGTAAAGAGGCCAGAGGCATCCCAGGGAAATGATAGAGGAAGGGGAAAAGGGGCGGCATTTGCATGTGGGAAGGGAGCCTTGGATTGGATTCTACGTTTTCTCTCAAATTAAAGTACTGCCGGCCGTGTTGTTACTGCATTCATTCATTCCATGAGATAAGGGATAAATGCCATGAGACCCAATTTCATTTCAATATGATCTTGCATCCTCTCATACGCCTCTAATTGTACCTGTTTGGGGATATTATTTTTAACTTGTTAATATGAATTTAAATTAAAATATTATTAAAATTATAATAAAAATTAATTAATTTAAATTTTATTTGAATTAAGCATCTGATTTTTTATAAAAGAAAAAATTATCATATGATGGGTCTAATGGTAATATTATATTAGAGTGAGTATTTTGATCCGAGAGAGAGCATATAAGTGTTACCGGAGCTACTACAAAGTCACCGGAGCCACCGCAGGAGTCAGGCGGAATTAAAGAAATTGCCGAACTATTAATATTCGTCACTAGAATCGCTGCTCACTATCATTGGAGCATTGTTGCTGACCATCACGTGCTGCCGCACGTGTCGCTGGAAGTTGCCGCCTGCTTTACCGGAAGCTGCCCCCCGCACCACTGGACACCAGTAGCCTTAAATTTGAAGAAATCTAATGGTCAAACTGTTGGCCTTCACAGCATGATGCGCCCTTTTCAGTTGTCATCGTAGTAGCAGACCACAATCATTCAACTCTCCAACTGCCGATCTACCTCCTCCGCCCAGTGATGTACCAGTATATCATTGGCTGTTGTCAAAGTCAATATCGCCGGTGAAGACGACAAGCAGAAAAAAATTAGGCCTGAATTACAAAACCCTAAAGTTTTGGTCTGAATTGGAAATAAATAAATGTTGAGGGTCAGATCAAAAATAACAAAAGTTGGGTCAGATTGAAAATAAAAACGTTCGGGGACCAAATTAGAAAAAATATAAAAGTTGAGTATTAATCTCTAAATCATGAATTTTAATATAAATAATATGATTCTAATTTTAGTTCTCATTTTAGATGGAAAAAAATTATAACTGATGATATGTACAAATGAATATATTGTTCAATTGTAATAAATTGTTAAATGTTATATAGAATGAAGTTACAATACTTATAGTAGATACAACAAAAGTATAAAATCAAGAGTTACATAAGAGAGACAAAATGACACTCTATTTTATTTATCAGGGGGCAAATGATGAAAATTTTTGAAAAGATTGTAAGGACAACTTTATCAAAACAAATATAAGATACCTTGATGATATCATTCTAAGTTGCGGATAAAGTAAAAAGGTGAAATTTCAAACCTTGCAACGTTGGTTTGAGTTTTTGCAAATGAAAGTTTTAGAAACTATTTTAGTATACATAAGTAGAATTCTTTTCCTAACAAATTAAATGAGAATCTATAGATAGTAACTGAATGATTGTGTAAAAGTTAAAAAAATTTTATAGACACTCATATCATGGTATGAGTATATCATGGTTATAATAGAAAAAGCACATGATCTATCCCATATGTTAGTTAATGAAATAATGGGTACATTGCAAGTTCATGAACAACACATGAATGAGAAACAATTGAGAAGTCAATAGAGTTAGTACTCCAAAGTCAGCCTTATACTAGAGGTGAGAAAAGTGATTAATCAAAGTATAAGTAAGGTTTGTTTTGTAGTAAAGGACAAGGACATAGATGTTGTGGTAACTACTACAATAATCGAGGTCAAGAAGATCACTACAACAATTATAGAGATGTAGAAAATTAATACAATGATTAGAGGAGATGAGACCAAATACATAAAGGTTAAAGTCAAGGAAGTGGTCGTGGTAGAGAAAGGTATGACAAACCTAATATTGAGTGTTACTCATATCATAAGTGCAACCATTAGACTAGTGAGCATAGGTATAAAGAGAATAATTAGACAGCTCCCTATACATAAAAGAGAGATACAAATGATGAAAATCATACCTTTATAATGGTTATTATAACTATCGAGACACCAAATTACAACACATGGTTCCTTGATATTAGGTATACTAATCACATATGCAGAAAGAAGGAGCCCTTATTGATATTGATGAGTCAATCTACTTTATAATCAAATTTGTCAATGATAACAATGTTCTAATGATGGAAAAAGGGCAAAATTTCATTAAGTTAGATAATGAAAATCATAATTACATTTTAGATGTGTTTTATGTACCAAACATGAAAAGCAATCTACCTAATTTGGGTTAATGCTTAAACAAAAAATAATAAATAAATAAATAAATATATATATATATATATATATATAATTAAGTGATAATTATCTCTTAATTGTTAATAGAAGAGGTACAATCATTCTTAAATCCCTTTTAACGAAGAATTAGATATTTCAAGTTGATATTGTCACTAATTTTTACATTTGTCTTAGTGTTGTTATGAAAGACAAGTCTTAATTATGACATCTTTGTTTTGGTTATCTAAATTTTTACAGTTTGAAACTGCTTACACAAAGAAACATAGTGATAGGTTTGCTCAGAATACATTATCCTAATCAAATTTATAATGTTTCTATTCTTGCATAATAAAGTAAACAACCTTTTGTGATTGGAAATTGGTGTGCAAGGTAATCATTCTAGCTAATCCACTTTGATGTTTGTGACTTGATGAGTGTTTCATTAAATGGTAACAATAGGTATTTTCTTACTTTTATTAATGATTTTACAAGAAGGACATAACTTCATTACATGCAAAAGAACTTTTGAGGTGCTTGAATATTTTAAGAAATTTAAAATTTATATTGAAAGACAATGTGAGTACCATATTAAAATTCTGTGAACTAATAGAGGTAGTGAGTATATTTCTAATGTTTCAATGGGTATTATGAAGTACAAGGAATTAAGCATGAAGTCACAATTTCGTGCACCCTATAGTATAACGAAATTGTTAAAAGAAAGAACATATCAATCATGAATATAATAAAAAGCTTATGAAAGGTAAAAGGAGTACCCAATCCCTTTTAGGTATAATTTGTTTTGTATTCTTTTTACTGGTTAAATTGATCTCTAACAATAAGTATTCAAAATATTACTTTTGAAGAAGTATGAAACAATTTCAAGTCTAGTATGAAAAACCTCAAAGTCTTTAGTTTTATTATTTGTGCTTATGTTTTAGAAGAAATAAGGACAAAACTAAATGATCATAGAGTGAAAACTATCTTTTTTGGTTATATAAAAAAAAAGATATAAGTTGTTCAATCTTATGATAAAAAAGGTGATTGTAAGTAGAGATGCAACCATTGTTAAACATCAAGTTTGGAATTTTGATATTGAGGAGTAGAAGAACTCTCAAATATGTCTTCATGCTATTCTAAGAGAAGAGGAAACTCAAGTTGCAGTCCTTAATGCAAATAAGGAAGTCTCACACCATAAGTTTTAAATAATGGAAGGCTAGAGAGAAATTGTCAACAATCAATTAGATTGCAAGATTATGAGGTAATTCCTAATGATGTCATTCATGATAATAAAGATTTGGTGCATTTTGCCATATTTGCAAATTATGAACCTGAGTCATTGGATAAGGAAATTCAAGATATAAAGTCGATGAATAATATGAATGAAGAATTCAAGGCCATTAAGAAGAATAAAACATGAGAGCTAACTAATTTCTATAAGGTTTAAAAATGACTGATGTGAAGTAGGTTTTTAAGATAAAAAAGAAGTCAAATGGAGAATTAGAGAGATATAAAGTAAGATTGGTTGTAAAAAGGTTTGAACAACAACTTGGTCATGACTATTATGAGGTATTCTCCCTTATTGCTCGAATGGAAGCTGTCAAACTTCTAATTGCTACTGTTGCGTAGAATCATTGGAAATTTCATTAAATAGATATGAAGTCAATTTTTGTTTTTTTAATGGTACTCTTGAAGAAGTGTTTGTTAAGTAGCCACTAGATTTTATAAAGAAAGAAAGTGAAGAGAAGGTATAGAAGAAAGTACTATATGACTTAAAAAAAACACTTAGTGTATGAAACAAACACATTAATTCTTTAATCCATGAGACCAACTTTTAGAAGTGTCTTATTGAGTATACCTTATATATGAAAGTCAATAATTATGGTGATATTTTATTAATGTGTCTATATGTTGATAACTTAATCTTTATAAGTAATAATTTCATAATGATTAAAGACTTTAAGTAGTCTATGATATATGAATTTGAGATAATATATTCGAACTTAATGTTTTATTTTCTTAATATTGAGGTCATTTAAGGTGATGTGAAATCTTTATTTGTTAAAAGAGGTATGTTGTTAAGTTTTTAAAGAAGTTTTAGATATATGATTAATCCCTGAATAATTGAAGATTTTAAGTAGTTGATGATACATGAATTTGAGATGACAAATTTGGGCTTAATATTTTATTTTATTTTTTTTATATTCAGGTCATTTAAGGTGATGATGAAATCTTTATGTGTCAAAAGTTGTATGTTGTTGAACTTTTAAAGAAGTTTTAGATGTATAATTGCAATTATGTGAGAACTCCTATAAAAGTTGACATTAAATTGTCTGAGAAAGGTAATGAAATACTTGTTGATTTTATACATTTTAAGTAAATTGTTGAGAGTTTGAGATATCTGACATGCTCGAAACCTAAAATATCTTATAGAGTTAATTTGATTAGAAATTTTTTAGAGTATCCTCGTTAACCTTACGTGTAAATTACTAAAAGGATTATACAATATATAAAAAGGACTTATGATCATAACTTTATTTTTTATCTAAAAGTTGTGCTCTTATGAGCTCTTTTAACAATGATTATAGTAAAGATTTTGATGATCGTAAAAGTATTTGTGGTTACTACTGTGGAATTACTATTTGTTCATAGTCATCTAAAATATCGTCTATTATGATACTTTTAACTTACGAAATAAAGTATATAATTGTCACTTAAAGTGTTTTCAAATTATTTAATTGTATAATTTATTGAATAAAATCTATATTTAAATTGAAGGTCTTATAAAAATATTTATTAATAATGATTTTGTAATCAATTTAACTAATAATCTAATAATATAAGGAAAGAGTAAATATATTAATACTCATTTTTATTTTTTATGAGATCATGTTAATAAATAGGAGATTAAATTGACATATTATAAGTGTAAAAATCAAATAATAGACATTCTCACGAAAGTAGAAAAGTATGAAATATTTGTCAAATTGAAATATATATTGAAATTAAAAATATCATTAAATTAGTATTAAAAAATGTTAATATTAAGTCAAATTAAAATATTATTTAAATTATAATAAAAATTAATTTAATTAAATTTTATTTAAATTAAGTGTTTGTTAAGGTATATATAAAAACATAATATATATGACATTTTATCGTATTAATAAAAAAAATTTTATATAATCATTAAACATAACTCTTGAGTCTAACCCTTTCCTTTGTCTCCTGCCCTTTTTTCTCCTAGATAAGAAAATGAATGCCCTTTTCTCTCCTAAAGAAGAAAATCAATGCAAATTATGGCAACTTAGTGCTTCTAGCAGTGCTCCATGACAAGAAAATAAAAGAACGGAGCCCACAAATTGTTAATATGTCGTACACTTCCTAAACAAAATTAGGACAATGATGAATTCAATTAACTGTTGTGGCTTTGCTCGTGATTTTCTCTATACTGTTTTTGTTTTGAAATTTTTGTTGGTCCTTTCATCTGTTGGGTTTATTGGTCCCTTTCTATGTGGATAAATAACCCAAATGTTTTGGGGTCATAACCCAAAATAATTAAAGTGGGTATACCCTTTTGCTGAAAAAAAAAAATAAAACCTAAAAGAAAGAAAGGAGAGAGTTGTTGGCCTGTGAGAAAAAAAAAAGTGAGAAAACTTAAAAGGAGAGAGCTGTCAGTTGAGGGAAAAAGAAAAAAAAAAAAGGAAAGAGGGCTGCTGAAAGGAAGAGAAAAAAAAAAGGCAAGGTTTTTGATCTTACATTTGGAAGGGAGATCGGTGTCCGATCAGTTTGAAACTTGGATGGTTGATAAAAGGCGTTTGGTTCTTATTTTTGAACGGTGGAGATTGAGTTTCGAGCAGTGTAAGTCCTACTTCTTTTTAGTTTTTGTAAGTCTATACTCTGTTCTCTCATCTGTGGTAGTTTTGATCAACTGTTAATTGAAAAATTGTTTGTAGTCTGATTAAGCTGATTTTTGGTCAGTAGTTAGAGGACATATAGATTTTGTTTGTGGATGGTTGATTGGGTTTTTGTGAACTTCAAGGGTAGGTTTTCCATTCGAACCGAAGCCTCTTAATTCTGGTAACTCTCTGATCTCTCATTTGTGGTAGAATTGGTAAACCATGTGGATGATTATTGATCCATGGTCTGATTGAGCTGAAATTTGGAAAGCTGGTAGAGCACATCTGGAGGTTCATCTTGAATGGTTGGATTACTGGCTTGAGATTTACTTGATGAGTTGTAGTTGACAGCACGTAGTTGGCTTATCTTGCTTGACTCATTAGTCTCTCGTTTAATCCAAATTGAATTTTGTTCAATTTGTTTGATGTAATTGAGGTTGTGTACCTCTATTGTACTCACTTGATTATAGTGGAGTTGACTTCTGGTTTAGAGTGTTCGTGGTTTTTCTCCTTTTTGATTTGAAGGGGTTTTCCATGTAAAATTGGTGTGTTCTCTTACATGGTTTATTTGCATTGCCATTTTTCTTATTCAATCATCTCCTCACAGGTTCAAGCAAGCGGGAGAAGTTTTTTTTTGGGCTATTTATACTCCGCTGTGCCTCCTTCTTTCATTAGAGTGGTATTAGAGTCAGGTTGGTGTATTTGGCTTGTTTGAATGATGGAGTTGAATATGAATAAATTGGTCTGTTTGAATGACATGAATTATCATATATGGAGGAGTAAAATGAAGGATCTCCTATTTGTGAAGAAATTGCATTTGTTAGTATTTGTTATTACAAAACTTGAGTTTAAAACTGATGAAAAATGAGAATTTGAGCACGAATAAATTTGTGGTTTTATACAACAATTTGTTAATGATAATGTTTATAATCACATTTGCAATGAGACACATGCACGAACTTTGTGGAGCAAACTTAAGACTTTGTATGCTTCAAAGTCTGGTAATAACAAGTTGTTCTTTTTAAAGAAAATGATGCAGTTGAGATATAATGAAGGGAGTTCTGTTGCTGACCACTTAAATGAGTTTTAGGGTCTCATTGATCAACTATCAGGCATGAGCATTAAGTTTGATGACGAAGTTCTCGGGTTATGGTTACTTGCTACCTTACTTGACTCTTAGGAGACTTTTCGAATGTCTCTCACTAATTCCGTTTTTAGTGATGTTTTATTAGTGGAACTTATAAAGGGTGGTGTGTTAAATGAGGAGATGAGAAGGAAATCTCAGAGTTCATCATCATCCAAATCAGAGGTTTTAATTACTGAAAATAGGGGGAAAAGTCAAGGAAAAGGAAATGGTAAAAATGGTAGAAGTAAGAGCCGAAGCAAGTCACGATCTAAGTATAAGAATGTCCAGTGTCATTATTACGGGAAGATGGGTCACATTCAAAAAAAATGTTACAAGTGGAAGAGAGAAAATAAAGATGATAGTGATAGACAAAGAAAAAAAGAATGTGAGTAATGATCGTATTGCTATTGTATCCACTTCTGGTATTGGTGACCTTATTATTATTTGTGATGAAGATGTGATTAATTTGGCATTTCATCAGACTGATTGGGTTATAGATAGTGGTGTTTCTCTTCATGTTACTTTAAGAATGAAGTTCTTTACAACATATACTCTTGGTGATTTTGGAGTTTTGAAGATAGGTAATAACAACTTAGCAAAGGTCATTGACATTGGTGATATTTGCTTAAACATCGGCAATGGAGTACAGCTAATATTAAGGGATGCTAGTTGATTTCAATGGGAAAACTAGATGATGAAGGTTTTTGCAATACCTTCAGTGATGACTAGTGGAAACTTACTAGAGGCTCTTTAATTGTGGCACGAGGTAGGAAATGCTTTAGTTTATATTTCATGCAAGCTGTTATCTTTAAAGATGTTGTAAATGCAGTAGAGAATGATAATTCTATTGAATTATAGTATAAGTGACTCAGTCACATGATCGAAAAGGGGATGAATTATTTGATAAGAAAAAACCAACTTCTAGACATAAAGAGTGTAGTTTTAAAAGAGTGTCCTCACTGTCTTGCTAGGAAACAAAATAAAGTTACATTTAAGAGTCACTCGCCTTCAAGGAAATCAGAGTTATTTGAATTAGTGCATTCTGATGTATGTGGTCCTTTGAAGGTACGCTCACTTGGTGGTGCTCTTTATTTTGTGACTTTTATTGATGATCACTCAAGGAAGCTTTGGGTTTATGTGTTGAAGACTAACGATCAAGTCTTTGATGTATTTAAACAATTTTATGCCTTTGTTGAGAGATAGACTGGTAAAAAGCTGATAATGGTGGTGAGTATAGTAGTTCATTTGATGAATACTGCAGAAAATATAAGATTAGACACTAGAGGACACCTCCTAAGACACCACAATTAAATGATTTAGCAGAAAGGATAAACAGAACATTGATTGAGAGGATCAAATGTCTTCTTTCAGATGCAAAATTACCTAGATCCTTTTAGGGTAAAACCTTAAATACGGTGACATATGTAATTAATCTGTCTCCTAATACTCTGCTACAAGGTGATGTTTCAGACAAAGTTTGGTTTGGTAAGGAAGTCTCTTATGACCATTTATAAGTCTTTGACTGTAAGGTTTTTGTTCATGTCCCTAAAAATGAAAGAGGGAAGTTAGATGTGAAAACTCGGCTGTGTATCTTTCTTGGTCATGGTGAAGATGACTTCGGGTACCGTTTATATGATCCAGTTGAGAAAAAGCTTGTAAGAAGTAGAAATGTTGTGTTCATTAAGGATCAAAACATTGAACACGTTGAGAAGTTAACTCCTCAAGTTAATGATAATCCAGCTGATATTATTCCATTTCTTCAGACATCTCTAAATGATCCAATTGATGTTCATAATGATATTCAAGAACGTGATGAGAATGTTTAACAGGATCATAATATGCAGGGTGCAGATGATATTGATACTCTAATAGAAGATCATCCACATATACCTTCACCTCCATTTCAGCCACGGAGGTCTAATAGAATTCTAGTGCCTTCTACTCGGTACTCTCCTTATGAGTTTGTGATATTAACTGATAGGGGAGAACCTGAGTGTTATACAAAAGTAGTTGAAAGTGAGCACGGGCAACACTGGATCGATGCCATGACAGATGAGACGAAATCCTTATATGATAACTCTACTTATGAGTTAGTAAAGTTACCTAAAGGTAAGAGGGCTTCGAAGAATCAATGGATTTACAAAATAAAGCAAGAAGAAAATACTTCACGTCCACGATATAAAGCTAGATTGGTTGTCAAAGGATTTAGTCATAAACAAGGCATTGACTTTGAAGAGATCTTCTCACCGATGGTGAAAATGTCTTTCATTCAAGTTATATTAAGTTTAACTGTTAGCCATGACTTAGAGATTGAGCAGATGGATGTGAAAACAGTTTTTCTCCATGGTGACTTAGAAGAAGAAATTTATATGAAACAATTAGAGGGATTTGAGGTGGAAGGAAAAGAGAATTATGTGTGAAAGTTGAAGAAAAACTCGTATGACTTAAAACAAGCTCCAAGACAATGGTATAAGAAGTTTGAGTCTGTTATGGGGGAGCAAGGCTATAAAAAAACGACTTCTGATTATTGTGTTTTTGTTCAGAGATTTACTGATGATGATTTTATCATTTTACTATTTTATGTTGATGATATGCTTATTGGTGGTCATAATACTGCTAGAATTAACAAGTTGAAGTAAGAGTTGAGTAAGTCCTTTGCCATGAAGGGCTTGGGACTAGCAAAAAAGATCCTCTACATGCCAATCACTTGAGATAGGAAAAAGAAAATGTTATACCTGTCCCAAAAACAGTACATTGAAAAGGTATTTCAGAAGTTTAACATGGATAACGCTAAAATGGTAGGTACTTCTCGTACTACACACTTTAAATTATCCATTAACCAATGTCCTTCCGCAAAGAAAGAGAAGGAAGAGATGCAAAGAGTTCCATTTGCATCAGCCGTGGGTAGTTTTATGTATGCAATGGTATGCATGAGACCTAATATAGCTCATGCAGTTGGCACAATCAGTTGGTTCCTTTCAAATCCAGGTAAAAAGCATTGGATGAAATGAAATGGATAATGAGATATTTACGAGACTCCAATGATTTAAGACTTTGTTTTGGGAGTAATAAGTTTATCCTTACTGGATTCACAAATTCAAATATGATAAGTAACATTGACTCCAGAAAGTCTACTTTAGGTTATGTGATTACTCTTGTAGGGATAGCAGTGAGTTGACAATTTCGATTGCAGAAGTGTGTTGCATTGTCTACTACAAAGGTAGAATTTATTGCAATAACTGAAACGTCTAAAGAGTTGCTTTAGATGAAAAGGTTGATGAAGGAACTTGGTTTTCAACAATCAAATTATGTGTTATATTGTGATAGTCAGAGTGCCATCCATCTTGGTAAGAATCCAACTTTTCATGCTAAGTTAAAATATATTGACGTGTGGTATCATTAGATACGAGATGTTTTTGATTCTAAACAATTGACACTTGAAAAAATTCATGCAGATAATAATGTTGTTAATATGATAAAAAAGACATTATCAAGATAAAAATTTGAATTGTGTTGTGCATTGGCTGGGATGGTCAATATTTCCACATAGTTGGGAGGGAGAGAATTGTTGGGTTTATTAGTCTCTTCCTATGTGGATAAATAACTCAAATATTTTGAGGGTATAACTCAAAATAATTAAAGTGGGTATAAATACCCCTTTTGCTGAAAAAAAGAAAAATCTAAAAGAAAGAAAGGAGAGAGTTGTTAGCCATGAGAAAAAAAAAAAAAGAAAAGTTAGAAAACCTAAAAGGAGAGAGACGTCGGTCGAGGGAAAAAGAAAAGAAAAAAGAAAGAGGGCTGTTGAAAGGAGGAGAAAAAAAAAAAACCAAGGTTTTTGATTTTACGTTTGGAAGGGAGATCGGTATCCGATCAGCTTGAAACTTGGATGGTTGATAAAGGGCGTTTGGTTCTTATTTTTGAACGGTGTAGTTTGGGTTTCGAGCAGTGTAAGTCTTACTTCTCTTCAGTTTTTGTAAGTTTATACTTTGTTCTCTTATTTGTGGCAGTTTTGATCAACTGTTAATTGAAAGATCGTTTGTGGTCCGATCGAGTTGATTTTTGGTCAGGACATATAGATCTTGTTTGTGGATGGTTGATTGAGTTTTTGTGAATTTCAAGGGCAGATTTTCCATTCAAACTGAAGTTTCTTAATTCTGATAACTCTCTGATCTCTCATTTATGGCCGAATTGGTAAACCGTGTGGATGATTATTGATCCGTGGTCCAATTGAGCTAAAATTTGGATAGCTGGTAGAGGACATCTGATTCATCTTAAACGGTTAGATTACTACCATAAGATCTACTTATTGAGTTGTAATTTACAGCACGTAGTTGACTTATTTTAGTTGACTTATTAGTCTCTCGTTTAATTTAAATTAAATTTTGTTCAATTTGTTTGATATAATTAAAGTTGTATATTTATATTATACTCACTTGATTATAGTGAAATTGACCTTCAGATTAGAGTATTCGTAATTTTTTTTCTTTTTGATTTGAAAGAATTTTTTACTTAAAATTGATGTATTTTTTTACGTGATTTATTTGTATTACTATTTTTATTATTTAAATATCTCTTTCTAGGTTGAAGTAAGAGAGAGAAATTTTTTTAAACTATTTATACTTAGCTGTACCTACTTCTCCCATCATCATCAGTTAGAGCAAGTTACGTCACAAGCTCCACTGAGATGTTCTCATATTTGTAGGTGGCGAAAATTCTAATGTGGTAATGGAATGGGCCGCGTACACTATCAGGCTATCGGGTGGTTGGGCTTTCTTGTGTTGAGCGTTGACGTCATGGAAATGGAAATGCTGAGTGGGCAGCCCATGGTCTTTTTGTTCTTTTGGAAGCAAAAGTTGGCAGGGGACGAGACGACGACAGCCACCGACAGAGAACGCCAGGTGGACCAAGCATCTCATAGAGCCAGCTCCTGCCGGCTGGTTAATCTAAGAAGCAGGCCCCACACATCCAAATCTCCAAGAAAGAGAAGCTGCCGCCCACCCAGTCTTCCATGCCATTCCATTCCATCCGCCGCAACTCCAAATTTCCAGCTGCCTATTGTAGAACTGTAAAAACTGAAAGCAGACTCGGAAGCAACTGCAATTTGATCTGGAGCCAAGAAAAAAGAAAAATTAAAGAGAGAGAGAGGAAAAGAGAAAGAGAGAAATGTCAGCACTAGTAGCAGGAGCACTTTGTTCGGTTCCTCGTATCCGCACGCCTTCTATGTATTGCCCGCTTAAATTCTCTGTTCTCACTAATGTTTGCTCTGTCTCCTGCGTCAGGCCTGCAAGAAGCCAACGGTCGCGGCTGTCTTATCCACTTATCAGAGCTATTGACTTGGATCAAAACACGGTTCTCCCTCTCCCTCTATATCTCCATTTTTCCTTTGTGTTTTCTTTTTTGTTTTTTTTTTGAAAGAGAAAAAGCTTGCTTTCTGCAAGCAAGCTTTGAGTACCTGGCCTAGCTACTAGCTGCATGTTGAAATTCTAAAGTGGTGTTGTTATTTATTCATTTATTTCTATCGACGAAAATCAGGTTGTCGCAATATCTGTTGGCCTCGCGAGTGTTGCGGTTGGAATAGGCATTCCTGTCTTCTACGAAACCCAAATTGACAGTGCTGTACGTTGGTTTCACCCATTCTCTACTTTTTAATAGGCCTTGTGAGTGTGCTGCGGTTGGAATGGGCATTCTCTACTCTTGATTGTTTAGGGTATTAAGGCACATGTATGATTTGGTTGATGCAGGCAAAGCGTGAAAATACTCAGCCATGCTTCCCTTGCAGTGGCTCCGGAGCTCGTAAGTGCTAGCGTGTAACTTCTTCCTTCTTAAATCCCAGAGTTTAACTTGTAAATTGTTTGCAATTTTCGTGGTCCTACTATGTTGTGAGCAATTAGGAAGGTAAGGACAGGAGTATCTTGCTCGAAGATACAGTTGAGGCATTACCAAGCAGGGAGGAACGATGTTGTGGGATGGCACTTTGGCTGTTTGCCGAGGAATTTTGAGTCATTCTTCTGGTTTAGATGTTAGCCGGTCGGTCGCTCTGAACACGACTCCTGATGGTGGAATTAATACTTGGTGGATAGCCTGATCCTTGGCCATCTATCCAATTTGTTCCGCAATCAATATCTGAATTGCTGAATCCTGCAGCCTGGAATATCTGCCATAAATTTTTTGTTCATTCTGATCTTTAGTGATGCGCTTATTGGAAACACATTGTACAAAGCCAATATCAAGGAAATGTGCACATTGCCAGGGTTGATGGTATGGTGTCGCAGGAGTACTAGGCCAGCCACAGTAGTCCATGTGAACTTAGAATCTTGGATATTGAGCCCAGGCATAGGCCTGATTACATAAATGAACAATCTTAGTCACAACAACATAGTTGCATCATTAAACAGCAATGTGGAATTTGAAGCCCTTTTTGAATAACGTGGAGGTTGTTCACAATAGCATAGTTCATTTGTTAACCAGCAATGTAGAACTTGAAGCTCTTTTATAATAATATGACACCGAAGGGCTGAAGGCATCGGGAATTTTTCATCATAGAATGGGTAGGATTGTAAAGGATGAACGTTTGGTGGTTTTTTATCTTCTAATTTATGGTAATGTCTTCCATTTCCACAGAGAGATGCAGATTTTGCATGGGAAGTGGTAGAGTGACAGTGGAGCTTGGTGGGGATGAGAAAGAGGTCTCTCGATGTATCAATTGTGATGGTGTTGGATCTTTAACATGTACGACATGTCAAGGCACTGGTATTCAGCCCCGGTATCTTGATCGCAGGTATGATCCCTTTATTTCTTTGTGCATTGCCAAACATGATGACCGAGATTTCAAGTATTAGATGTTTAGAATGTATGGAGTGGGATTTTAAGAGTGTGAAGCAGGATTCCCTAATAGAAAAGTGTGTATTTTGTTGTCTGAACAGAGAATTCAAGGACGACGATTGAAGCCCTCGGGAAGAGCAGACAAGGATTTTGAACTTGGTCCAAAGACAAATCAAGTTTGAGTAGCAAAACAAAGAGAGAATGGGAGACACACTTTCATGTACCACCCAGTTTCCACTAGTCTTGAGACAATCGTGCTTATAATTTGGAATTTTAGTAGGTGATACAAAGCTGGAAATCTTTTTTTTAAGCAACCGGTAAACATCCATTATGGGGGTTTCAGGATGCAAGTGTTTGCCAAAAAGATGCGAGGTGTACGTATCTCTCATTCGTTATAAAGGAAAGGAGTAAATAACATAACTTGTTACTGATACAAATGCCTGAGCAGATTTATTCAGTAGCCTTTCTCTTTGTTTCTCTTTAAAACTAGAATAGGTAGGTGGATGTGTGGGGTGCGGGAGGGGGGAGGGTTGGGGGGGGGGACGCAAGAGTTCTGTAAAAATCAAGGCAATTAAGCATGAGCAAGTCTTCTGCCCAAAAACGCCAGAAACCAAGAAGACAGAAGCCAATGATCACTCGCAAACAGCGTTGCGACGTAAAGAACTGCCCAAAATATGCATACATGTCCCATTTTGAGTGTACATGGGCTTGAGTCATCACATACGGTAACATTATAAGGTCCGATCTCCGTGGTCTTTGGGTTTCTCAGGACTAAACATAAGCGAGAAGCTGAGTTTCGCGTACAGCGTATGGTAACGGAAGAGAGAGCACACAACACAACAAAAACGGTTTTCAAGTAGAGAGCCCAGCAATTGCAGAAAGGACCAGAAGGCAGAAGCCGCAAGTGCGCCCATCCACATCCATTCAATCCGAATTCTTGGTTGGTTCCCCTTACAATGCAAGCTCTGACTTAAAATAAAAGCTGAGGGGTTTCAGGCTTGTCGGCGGTTTTACGAGAGAGGAAGGAGAGGAATAGGTCTGCGATTGGGGAACGAGAAAGGCATAACTTTGGGAGGCCGCCTAGAAGCCGTGAAGAGATGCCACATGGAGGCCTAAACTTGTCTCCTCGGATATCCATTGCCACTGCAGACACAGAGACGGTGGAAGAGAAGGGAGCCATTTTATATATGATCATAAGCTCGTCACTCTGACATGGCTTTTCTTGCCGTCGGAGATCCGATTCCTTCCCTTCGGATGCGAATTCTGTTTATTTTTCTTGTTTATAAACGTATAAATTCTTGTTGTTTATGCCCTATCAATGCCAAAAAAAAAAAAAAGGGTAATATTTTACAAAAGTCCAATAGTTTATTAATTACTCGCTTGAAGCTTACACTCTAGTGGCACTTCATGCGTAAGAATCATTGAGAAGCTCTGTTTCTCCATCCATGAGCGAACCGAATTTCCTAGCATGTGTAAGCTCCTCTTGACTTTGGTGTTTTTTGTTTTTTTTTTTTTGGGGTTTTTCCTCTCCCAAATGGAGGGCGGCCATGATGCACTCAGACCTTGTTGTCCGAGCAAAGCAGTTAGGGGTAGATGTCGAAGTGGGTGGTACACAATGATGGGAGAAACGGAGGTCGCAGCGAGTATAATTAGCTCAAAAAAAAAAAAAAACTTCCCTCAAACCTAAGCAAATAATTAAATAAAAATTAACCATACAAATGAATCACACAAAAAAAACACATTAATTTTACATAAAAAAATTCTTTCAAATCAATTATATTATAATTCGTATAATAAAAATATATAATTTTAATTATATTAAATAAATTAAATAAAATTTAATTAAAATTAAATAAGAAATTTGTAAGTTAAGAAAAACAAATTAATTATATTTTGTCAACTATGATTAAACAAGTAGATATTAAGGTATTAATTTAATCATTTAAGATGAATCTCTAAATGTTCCCTATCACTTGTCTAAATTTCATTTTAATCGGATCATAGATCAAAAATCATCAATATAATTTACTAATTCTGCCATATAAAGTAAAAAGTTAGTAAAATTGAAAAATTTTGATTTAAATGAAAAATTTATCTTTTCTGTTCACAAAAATCTAATCTAACCGTTCACAAATAAGATTTATATGTCCTCTAACTACTAACCAAAAATCAGTTTATTCAGATCACAAAAAATCTTTCAATTATACAATTGATCAAAATTGTCACAGATAATAAAATAAAGAGTTATCAGAATTGAGAAATTTCAATTTTAATAGAAAACTTGTCCTTGTAGTTTACAAAAACCAAATCTAATCGTTCACAATCAAAATCTATGTGTCCTTCAATTACTGACTAAAAATCAAATTGATCGAATTACAAATAATTTTTCAATTATAAGATTGATCAAAATTGCATATAAAAAATTACTCAGAGTATAATCTTATAAAAATTAAAGAGAAATAGGACTTGAAGTACTCAAAATCTAATTTTTACTATTTAAAAATAACAAC
Organism: Bruguiera hainesii; assembly: GCA_023213295.1. Lineage (NCBI taxonomy): Eukaryota > Viridiplantae > Streptophyta > Magnoliopsida > Malpighiales > Rhizophoraceae > Bruguiera > Bruguiera hainesii. The sequence continues at coordinate 9,288,836 of JAHOYR010000018.1, forward strand.
CAAATATCCTCTATTAACCAGTTAAGTTTAAAATTGATTTGATACCAATATTTTTTCTAAATATAAAATTAAAGAATTTGTCTTTTTTTTTTCTCTTTTTTTTTTTTTCTATTCTCTCTAATTAGGTTTATTTCAACTAAAAATACCCTTTTAATATTTTTTTAAGTTATGGTAAGGGACCAATTAATCCAACAACAATAAATCTGTGATGAATGCGGCTGGAATCTGTGGGTTACAACTGTACTGCTACGGAGAGACAGTTTCAATTCCCTTTTGTTAACAGATGATTGGAGGCCTGATAGTTTTTACGGCAAAATTAGTAGAAATCGTGATGCTGGGTTGCGTAAGCTGTAATGCAACTGCAGAAGAAGCGATTTTCTGTTTCCAAACTTCCCGTGGCTGCATGGTAACCCGGTGAAAGCACACTTCTAGTTACGTCAGGAATTAGACCAATGATTTCCATTATGTCATGGAGACTCTGAAGCTGTAATGCATTATCCATTTTTTCGTTTCTTGTTTGAACATTGTTTATGAATCCACACCATATAGATCGGAATTCACCTATTCCTCGCAACTTTACTGTGTTCTAAGTATCTGCTGATGTTATTGGCAATATTAAATGACTCACTTTATTTGTTCAACGGAGTGGTAAATTTAAGATTTTGGGGGTCATCCACTATCATTTTAGCCAAATGTCAGGTCTGAGGTTTTGTTTCTCGTAACATTTGAGAAGTAAAATCTTATTTTTTTGGTCTGTAGTTAAAATCGTGTTTTTATTTTTATTTTTATTTTTATATATGTGTAAGTTATATGACTTAAAAAAAAAAAATTGTTAAGGTGATCTGCCTCCGATTGCAATGTCAGGTTTCCACCGAAAAACAAACCTGATGTCTTAGTTACAATATCTTAAAAGACAACTAATTAGTCCAAGAATTTTTAAGAAAATCGTCTTATGTATTTCTCGTAACTTAGGGATTTGTTCATCATTTTTAATTACCGTCATGTAAAAAGACTCAAATTATGCAATTAACATTATGTTGCATTTGTCTGCATACATCTAACATCTCTATTTGAGAAAATACACACCTGATTTTCCATTGCCTTTCTTCTTTTCTTTCTGATATAGAATCCAAATAATGAAAAACAACTTTATCTTTTTATTTTATTTTCTGCTTTTGTTTTTTGAAATCAACTTTCCGTCAATCCAAACATAGGATAAAAAACCTAATTATTTAAGAAAAAAAACAGAAAAGACCTGAAATGGTTGTCGGTCTATCTCAATTACCAACTCTCGATTAGCCAGGTTGAAAGGTTCATATCATATCACAATAGAAGCCGATGGGTCAACAACATTGGCGATGTTAGCTCGAGATCCCTCCAAAGGATTGGGGAAGTGTAAACCGGGCTTGTCAATAAGTTCCCGTCTTAACAAGTAATTTTACTTTCTTTGTTGAGTAACCTTTACTTGAGTTATAATTAAAGGACGTAACATCGCAACCATCTTATTTCCTATAGCAGCCATCTTTGGCACAAAATTAATTTGAGATCATTAACATTTTTATCTAAAAGACAGTATGGGTATTGTGTGCGCACAAAAGAATTCTACAAACAATTTTTTTTTATTATAAAAAGTAAATAACATCAAATGGAAAGTTGAAATAACACAAATAGAAGCTTAAGGAAATAGACACAAATTTCATGAACTCATTTGTATAAAATAAAGAAATTTAATAATTGTACAAAAATAATCAAATTAGGATTTGCAATAATATAGATGTAAGAGTCAATTATAAAAGAAATTAAATATTTGTATGACTTCAATAAAATTATCATAACATATTGATAGAGTGGATGTCAGTGAACTCTACCAAAAACTAAAATTTTATATCATATAAATAATGTTTTATACCACATAAAGTAGAGTTTATGTAATAAAAATTAAATATTTGTATAATTTAAATCATTTTTCGATGCTAACCATGATATAATTTAAGAAACAAAAAAGGAATAGATTTTTGTAACTTTTATATATTTTTTAGTACAAATGAATTATGAGAATTAAGTTGAAAAAAATTCCCTTCAAATAAAACAAAATAATAGAATTATATAATTTCTTAGTACAAATTCTCAAATTGCATAGGGGAGAGAGAGAGGGGAAAATGATAATAGGTTAGAAAATGATTATTGAATCTCTTTTGAGTTAAGTTGATCTAAGTTGGTGTGGGAAATTATCATCTCCTTATCTCTTTCTCTGTCTTTCATTCTCACAAGACAAAGTGTAAATCTTAAGGATGACAATGGTCTTTGTTCTTGTCCCGCTCCGTCTTAATGGGGCCATATTGAAAAGAAATTATCGAAGATTAAGGATCCCTATTCTGATTTTTAAATTTTTGAATGAGAATAGAAATGTGATTATTATTTATATTTTCTACCCCAACCCCAATTCCAAATTGTTATATTATAATTTGTTCTTTATATAATAGTTATACAACACTTTTTTATAAATGAACAAATAAATTAACATACTAATTATAATCTTATTTATATATTTACTCTTGTTTTTCACATTTTCTTTTATATTCTCCATGGAGAATGTTTTATCCCAAAAATTTGAATGTCTTTTATGCCATCTTTTGGTCCTTTTTTTTTTTTTCCCCCAATGTGTGTAAGTTTAAAATGAACAATTCTTTTGGTTATTTAGTAATTTAATCATGAGTTCAATAATTTTCTTTCTTTATTTGAATGATAGAATAATTAAAATTTTCAAAACTTATTATATCGTTATTTATATAATTTGATGAAATTACTTATATTTCTTTAGTTAAGTAATAATGAATTTATTAACTATTGATAATAAATTTAATGGAGTGATGAACTTTTATTTTTTTTATACTTATTGTCTTTCACTCAAAGAGAAGTGTGAAAAAGTATACTGAATTTTGAAATAATAATTGGGTATCTTATATTTAAATTAGTAGTTAATTTGATATTTTAGAATTTTAGAATTTATTTTTAAAAATTATTATTTTTTATTAAAAGAATGAAGGCGAGGTGGAGACGAGTCATACCCTCGTGGGGGACAAGGATGAGATTTTAGACTCCCTTTCCATCCAATGAGAATGGAGGAGGGAACGTAAATTAGTTATGAAATAGGGATAGAGATTGGGATGAACTTCCTGCCCCCACTCTCTCCTCGCCTGTTCCGTTGCCATTCTTACTAGATTTGTTGGCTTGTAGATTAAGTACTTAAAAATGGTAGAATCGAGCTCAAAGGATCTTCCTCTCAACAGTACTGCTTTAGGCTTCACTTTCCCTTTGAGACGGTTTTCAAGGTACCAAATCTGAAACGGTTTTATACAAAATTCAGTAAGCAAATTGGAAAAGGACTTCGAGACTTTTATTCGAGAAAAAAAAATCAAAATAAAATAAGTCCCAATAATTTGAAACAGCAAAAATAGAACCTTTAGAAGGGAGCAAAAACCTATGTAAAGACAACAAGCAAGTCCTTCTTTGCTACATGTCTAAAATTCATCATCAACTTCGTTGCAAATGTAGACATTTGAATGCATGGAAACAATCAATCGTAAATGAATTTGCACGAAATACATATAACTAGTACAACAAACATAATAACTTTACTTTCGTAGATGCGGTATAGCAAAGCCTTAATTTAAATGGTTTGTCACGCTGCCGCTAAAGAGTCTCAATTGAAAAGAAGGACAAAAACTAAAATACTTGAATTACAACTTTAAATGGAGATAAGTCTATAATTACCAATAAATTAACATAAACATGAATCCTCAATTAACAAATATCAACATAAACCTTCGTATATCTAGCTAGTAGTCCACCTCTTCATTTCCATATGCCTATATCAACTCATGGACTTGGTTGGGATGATTATACAAAATACCACAAAAGGGAGGTTCAACATGTGTGATACTGTCCTACACAAATTTAAGACTCTATATAGAGCAAATGGTTAAATAAATAGATTTAATAGGTCCTATTAAAGATGAAGGCACTATAACACATGGAAAGCAGTCAACCATCCTGTTGTCATCAACTCAAAATGATGAAATTAATCAGAGCAACTAACCCAGCAACTTGTAGAAGAATGCCGCTTTTCTTGTCTCTTAAGTTACTCTTATCCCTGTTGCTGTTGTTCTTTCTCCTCAAAAAGTGATCATATTATGATAAAATCATAACAATATGGTAAAAAGTAATCATAAAGAAAGAGGAAGTTACCTCAAAAAGAAAACATGAAATATTATAAATGGAATTGAAGAGGAAAGAGTAAAAGGTAAGCAAAAGCAAAAAAGAATAATAAAAGAAAGGAAAACACTCAAGATTTTGGTGTCCCTTTCACTTCTTCATAAATTATAATAACTTTTTTTGGGTGTCTTGTCACTTCCCCATAAATTACAATGAATTGTCTTAAAATTAGTGGCTTGACTCAAGAAATGAGTTCTAAAGGCCAATGAACTATTTAACATGAAAAGCTTTCATCATAAAAATAGATATATTATATAATATATTATATATATGACAATGCTTACATAATTTTTTTTTTCCCGAAGCAAGAACTTTTAAACAAAAATCATATTTTTTGCATGTTTTATGAAATCAATCTCTAAGAATGTGAAATCTTTGTAAGAATGTGAAATAAATTAGAAAATAAGACCTTTAGAAACTCAACAATGAGAGACCATGATAATTTTTAAATGGAAGGGTGATGTGGTAATCAATCCAACTATATTTTGCCAATATTGCAAATTTTCTTTTATGCATTAGTGACACTTTTTTATTCATAGCCTCTAACAATGGAGCAAGTAAGCAAAGTATGATTACGAGCTTTATGTTTTACAGGAATTAACTAAGATTCTTATTACTCATGACAACATTCTAAACCTAAGTAATCCAACTTTTGAACATTTACTTCATTTTCATGATGTTCAACAACTTGTTTCAAACATTTAATCCAAACAAACTACAAAAATGTAGATATGAATGTTTTTTTACTGGAGGATAATTTTTAGAAGTTTGATTAACAGTTCTTTGAAGTTGGGAATCTCGTAAACACTTAGGAAAACTAATTTCCATATAATTGTTCTAAAAGACTAAAGTGATAGACATTACAATCATTATGGAATTTTGGAATAAGAATTAGTTTCACACTAAAAGTTCAAAAACATTCCAATGCAACTATTTTTCTTTTTTCTACCCCTCATAAAAGTCAATTTTCCTGCTTAATTACTTAATTTCATCATTTTGAAAGGATCCATTTGAACATTACCAAAGATGGGCCTAATTCCATTAGTTTTGGAAGCAATATTGCAGTCTAAGTATACAAATTACTAATACCTCATCCCCCACTTGCAACCCTAAAAAAAAAAATTTTAAAAAAGGGAAACCAAAATGATGTCAAACTATAAAGCTATAGACAATGATTGGGCAAGAAATACATAGCAACAGAAAGGAAAAAGGAACCTTCAGTGATAGTCATACCCACATCTTGCATGACAATTAGACTATTCTATATAACCTCTTTTTGGCTTTTACTCTTATAACAAAAAAAAAAATTACAAAATAATGAATTAACATAGACCCATTTGAAAAAAACCAAAGATAGACAACAATAACACCATTAAAATCATAATACCTAAACTTAAAAGAAAGGAACATGTAAACTAATAGGTGAGCAATAAAAACAATCAAATAATGGAGAAATTACATACTCTTGCCCCATTTCTTAAGGAGTTTATTGTCATATGGTTAGACTTTGATCGTGCTAATTAATATAACACTTAGTGTTCTTATGACATTATGTTTGCATTTGCTAGAGATAAAAAGGTGTTTAGGCTTGTTTTTAAACTTCTTAGTTTATGGGTCACCCTGCTTTGCCTTTTTTTCTTTATAATATTAATGTTATTCTTCTCTTCTAATATCACTAGTAAGGAAAGAATAATGATTTTTACTTTTGATAACCCATTTTAAGCTGTTATTTTTTTCCCTATTTAAGGGTTTTTTTTGAAGAAATTAAATAATTTTCTAGCTTTAAATCTTAAGAGCTATTTAAGGTGATTTGTAGCTTCAAATCTTGGAAGAAATTAATGTGTAGCTAAAAAGACGGGGAAGCTTTCTTTAATGGTATGTTTGGTTTGTGAGAAAGTGGGTAGAAATAATTTCATGTGAAAGAAAACCTACGAGAAAGTCAATTTTTTCTTTGTTTGGCAATCTAATAGTATGTTTGGTTTGTTAATTTCATTTGTTGTTTGTAAATCATCTCTTTGTTTTCCTATTCCAACTTTCCTTTCTCCTCTCTTTATAGTAATAATAGAGTTTGATAAATTTGGGAGGGATTATGGCCACGTTGGTCATGGCCACTTTTATGTATGAACAAAAGATATATCTTCTAAATCTGAGCAAAGGAAGTTAGATCCACTATGATTAATTGAATATAATGGAATTAGAGGGGGGGAGAATTTGCTTTTTAAAAGTAATGCAAGCTTTTTGTTGTTCTAAGAGGGACAGGAGGTAAGGCAAGTGAGTGTTATTGGTGGAAAAGGAGAATTGTCAAATGTTTTTTGTACGAAGTATTATTTGGAGTTGTTTGTCATAAGGACATTACTTAAGTAGACCCATCTAACATCATTAAAGGAAAAGTCAAGCCATATTGAGTCTCTATAGGTTGGTGGCATTATCCAACCCCTTTGTTACCTAAAACAAGGCAAGGAAGATCCTAAGAATGTATAGAAGTGCTTATGTCTAGAAACTTCCAACAAAGACAACTAAAGGTACTCACTTAGAGACTTCTCAGGACCATCATAAATGTTTGTCTAAAATATTTCATGTAGATATCTAGACATTCAATTGTACCCACATATTGATAAGATAAAACAAGTATAAATAGCCCTCTTATCTCTTTTGTACAACAATTAAGCAAGTTGCTTAAATTAAGTTTGCTTACTCAATAAAACTCTTACTTGCAAAACTCTCTTGTGCCCTCAATTTCTCTAACATTTTCAATTCTTTTACTTACCTTTTAATGCTCTTCGTTTATTCTCTCAAACTCTCAAAGATTTACTTAGTTCATTTTTACTCACAAGATCAACTAAGTGTTGTGTGTGTTAGTACGATTGAGGTCTAACTTCGTGATAAATGGTATTAGAGTAACGATTCAATTCTAAGTACAACTTGGTTATTAGTGAAGCTATAAGTATGAAAACGAAGAAGGAATTGTTGCGACTACTATGAAGGAGCAACAAGTTTGTGGGCAATAGGAGCAACACACTTTGTCCAAGTGTGGTAAATACAAAGCCTTAGTAAAAGAACTTATATAGTCTCATGTTACTAGCTTAAAGAGTAGCATCATTGATGTGAACTTTATAGTGGGCGAACTTAATGATTAAGTTGATAATTGGATCCTTTAGAATGCTGAAATCATGGGGGTTACCAAATTCATGATTGAAAATTTTGGTTACACCTTTAAGGGAGAGATATGCTCCCTTAACTAAGGGTTGTTCAACTTACGAAAATTTGTTGAAGGAGAGATTCATGACCTTCGTAGGGAGATAAAGTTGGTTCATTAAAGTAGTTTATTTTTAGTTAATATGGTTGTTACTACTAGTATTACTGTAGTGTATGATTTGAAAGTCCCCAAACTTCTCATGTGCAATGACACCTACAACGTTACTGTAGTAGAGAACTTTCTCTTTGAGGTCATGAGAGTTATTGATAACTTTACTAAGGTAGATAATGCCATAATCTTTTTGAGGGATATTGCCCAATTATGGTGGAGATGGAAGCATTATGAAAAAGAGAAAACTTATGTGCCATCAACACTTGAAAGTAATTCAAGGCTAAAATTGTGTAAACATTTTGTACCCTATAATATGAACAACAAAGTTAAAGGAAAGTTATGTTGCCTAAGAAAAATGAGTAGTATTTCTGACTACATCAAGAAATTCATTATCCTCATGCTTGAAATCTACTTGTCTAATAAGGAAATTTTCTTCCACTTTAAAAATGACTTAAAAGATTGGGCAAGAATAGGATTAGATAAGTGTGATGTACAAATTTTGGATGTTGCCATTATCACTATTAAGACACTCATCAACTACTCTGTCTATTCCAAGAGAAAGAAGCCCAACTCTAATAAGAGTAGGGGAGAGAAGAATAGAAAAAAGAATGATACAAGTTGTAATAAGAGTAGACACCAAAAATTCTTAAGTGGTAATCTCAAGTATAGACAAAGTTCTTTAGGCAAACATAACATAGGTAATCCCCCAAAACCTTATTTTATTTATGATGGACCACATTGGGTAAGAGAATACCTTAACCAAAAGGTAATAAATGTCATGGTGGCAGAATTCAATAAGGAGAAGCCCAAGTAAGGAGAAGCCTAAGGAAGAGTTCCAAGTTGACATGAGATCTATCCAATAGTTGGGTTAGCTCTTTAAGCTTTTCTTTTTGATAGTCCCCAAGAAGAAGAAAATGTTATACATCGATGTTACCATTAAGGGCAAAACTGCATATGTGATATTAGATATAAGAGTCATAAACAACTTCTTAGATATATAATAAGCCAAGTGTTTAGCCCTCAAACCTATAAAAGGAATGACACCATTAAAGCTATTAATTCAAAGGTCAAGCCTATCTAAGGCGTAACACAAGGAGTAGCCATCCAAATCGAAGATTGAAATGGTAAGCTAGATTTTACCATTGTTGTTATAGATGATTTTAAAGTGATGTTAGATCTTGTATTCTTTTGCAAAACTTTAACTTTTTCCATTCTTGTTTTAAGTTCCCTTATGATCCTTAATACTTGCAAGATTTGAGTGATTCCTTTGAAACTCGTAGAGAAGTTAAGTCTATTGATGATTTTTACCTTATAATTCAAATAGGGTCTTAAGTTGGGTCAAAGTTATATTTCTATTATAAGGAAATAAAGTGATGGGGAAGATGTAGTAACACTTACTCTTACATTGTCATAATCCATCTAGGTTGTAATTGTTGAATTCAAGGGCATGATACCTTCAGAATTGCCTAAGAAGCTTTCACTTAAATGAGATATAGATCATCATATTGAACTAAAACCTAGTGCTAAATCTTTTACCATAACCCCCTATCGCATGGGATCTTTAGAGCTCACTAAACTGAGGAAGCAACTCTAAGACTTCATAGGTTTGAGCTATAAAAGACCTTCAAAACCCCTTTTCAATGCCCCAATCCTCTTCCAAAAGAAGAAGGAAAAATCATTATAGATGTATATTGACTACCGAACTTTAAACAAGATCATTATCAAGAACAAGTATCTAATACCCTTGAGAGTTGATCTTTTCGACTAATTAGGGAAGGTGAGGTATTTCACCAAGTTATACTTATTATTGGGTTACTACCAAGTTCGCATTGTATAAGGTCATAAACCAAAAACGACTTGTGTAATGTATTATGGAGCATTTGAATTCCTAATCATACCCTTTGGTCTCACTAATGTACCAACTATCTTTTGCACATTCATGAACAATGTACTACATCATTTCCTTGAAAAATTCATGATGGTTTACTTGGATGACATAGTGGTATAAAATAACACTCTTGAGAAGCATGTGGAGCACTTTAAGCAAGTCTTACAAGTTCACGTGAAAATGAGTTATACGTCAAGAAAAAAAAGCGCTCGTTTGCCAAGTAAAAGGTAGATTTCCTTGTTCACAGGATTAATAATGGTAGTTCATGATGAGTCTAGTAAAAGTGTAAGTTATCCAAAAGTAAGAGCCTTTAACCAAGGTTTTGGAACTGCAATCTTTCTTCGGGCTAATCAACCTACTTAAAAAGCATAATCCATGACATTGGTCGAGAGAATGCCAAGTTTTTTTCGAGAGATTGAAGAAAGTAATCTCTGAAAAACTAGTCATGGTGTTGTCGAACTATGAAAAGTATTTCGAAATCCATATAGATGCATCTAACTTCATAATTGGGGAAGTCTTGATGTAAGATAGACACCTTATTGCCTACGAAAGCCACAGGTTAAATAATATGGAGAAGTGGTACACCATCAAAGATAAGGAGATGACTACCGTAATCCATTACTTACTCACATGGAAACACTATTTTCTCATAAGTAAGTTCATGATAATGACTGACAATGTTACCATGAGTTATTTCTAAATGCAGAAGAAGTTTAACCCTAAGCAAACTCGTTGGCAAGACTTCTTAGCTAAGTTTGAATATACATTGCGATATAAGCTATACCTAACCAATGTTGTTGTTGACACATTAAGTCAAAAGGCAGAACTAACTGCCATATCCACTATTATGCCTAAGTGTAACTTTCATGAGCGAATCAAGGAAGGAATAATATAAGACAATTTGACCAAGAACCGACTAAAATTGACTAATGAGGGGAAGACTCGTTGATTATGGTTTGATAATAGAGTCCTAAAAACCCTTGGTAATTAAGTTTTTGTGCTTTTTTGTGCTGAAATGGGAAAATTTGTAGAAGAAAATCTTTAAGGAATGTCATGATTCCTTATGAGTTGGTCACCTAAGTATGACATGAACCTTTGCCCTTGTCTAACAACATTACTTTTGACTACAAATGCATGACGATGTTATGGCTTATATATGAACTTGCCTAGTTTGCTAGTAAGACAAGATAGAACAATAATGCCAAATTGGTCTACTTAAGGTACCATCTATTACTAAGAAATTGTGGAAAAGTATCTTAATAGAGTTCATTGTGGCTCTACTTAAGTTTGACAGATTTGGAAACATCGTGGTAATTGTTGATTGGTTTAGTAAGTATGGTACTTTCATTCTAGTCCCTACTGACTGCAAGGTTAATAAAGTTACTCGTTTGTTCATTAAGGACATGGTAAAGTTGTAGGGTGTACCTAAAAACATAATAAGTGATAAATACCCCCACTTTACAGGCAAGTTTTGGCACTAGCTATTCAAGTTAGTAAGAACTGATATAAACTTCTCAACAAGTTTCCATCCTTAAAGTAATGGGCAAATTGAGCGAGTTAATGACTTGTTGGAGTTGTATCTAAGGCATTATATTAGTCCTTACTAGTAAGATTGGGCGAAGTTACTTGATATGACCCAATTCTCATATAACCTCTAAACATGTGAGACAACAAACAAGAGCCCTTTCGAAGTTGTCATAGGATAACAACTCTTAACTCTAAATGCTATTACCCTATTTTACACAGGAAACAACTCTTTTTCCTACAAGTTTGCAAAGGAATGACATAAGGAGATAGATATAACAAGGACTTGCCTTGACAAAATGACAAAATATATGAAAAGATGGGTTGACACCAAGCGATACCTAAAAGAGTACACGGAGGGAGATATGACAATGGTGAGGCTGTTACCTAATTAAATTAAAGTCTTTGCCTAAAGTCCATAAGGGTTTGGTAAGGAAGTGCGAAGGGCTATTTCTTGTTGTCAAGCATGTAGGAAAAGTTGCGTATTAAGTCCAACTTCCACCAAAACTCAAAGTCCATAACATCTTCCATGTAAGTCTTCTAAAGCCTTTTTATGAAGATGATGAGGATCTAAGTCAAAGTAAGTCAAAGTGGGTCCAAGCGTGAGACAATTATTATGGTCACTAAATTTGACAAAAAGTTGGAGCACATTCTTACCGATAGAGTGATCTAAAAGAGGGGAGTTCCTAACTACATTAAGTATACGATCAAATGAAAGGGTTTGCCAAATCACAAGGTTAGTTGGGAAACGGGAGGACCAGTTTTGATAATTTGCCAACCACATTTGACAATAAAAAGTTAAGAATGCGATGAGAATGTCATATGATTGAGTAAGGGAAGATGTTATAAAGACACTACTTAAACAAGCCCATTCAACATCTTTATAGGTAAAGTTAAGTTAGATTGATGGCATTTTCTAGCCCCTTTATTGCCTAAAACAAGGTAAAGAAGGTCCTAGAAGCATATGAAAGTACCTATGTCTAGAAACAAAAACCATTAAAGACACTTACCTAGAGACTTCTTGAGACCATCATCAATACTTCTCTAAAAGATTCCATGTAAATATCTAGACATTCAATTATAACCACATATTAAGGAGTTGGAATAAGTATAAATAACCCCCTTTTCTCATTTGTACAACAACTAAGCAAGTTATTTAAAGTAAGTTTGTCCACTAAATAAAGCTTTTACTTGCAAAACTCTGTTGTACCTTTCACTTCTTTAACACTTCCAACTGTCTTACCTACCTCTCAACACTCTTCACTTATTCTCTTAAACTTTTAAAGGCTTACTTAATTCATTTTCACTCATAAGATTGACTAAGTGTCGGGTTAATACAATCAAGGTCTAACTCCATGACATATAGTTTCAGACATGAGTCCTTAGTTAAATAACATGGGGATTTTTTATTCAAAAAAATAAGTTTACTTCTTATGAAACTTAAAAATTTAAAATTAAAAAATTTAAATAAATAAAAATTAAAAAAATCCTTATTTATTATTATTATTATTATTTTAAAACACTCTTTCTTTTATATTTTTTTTCTAAACTTATAGTATTTTTGTTATGTACTTCATATAATAATATATTTGTACTAATAATACTTCATCAGAAGATTAGGGAATATTTTAAAAAGTAGTGAGTACGATCTTAAGGATTCGCCTTAACTTTTTGGATTGATTATTTATATCACACTTTTTTTTTTATAACATATAGAATGTATTCAAATAAAAGTGACAAAAAAAAATAAAAAGTTAGACAAAAAAAATCATATAAATCAAATGAATAACTCGATTTGATAAATAAAAAATTATTTACAATAGACTATTTCACTTATTTACGAAAAAAGTATGATCAATTGCAAGCAAAAAAAATAAAAATCAAATCATGCATTATTTGTTACATAAAAAGCATAGTTATTATTTTATAATTATTAATTCCAATTTTTTATTTTCTTGTCATATCAAAATAAAAAATTATACTTTTTATTCATTTTCCTTTGTCATCATTTATAAATTATCTAAATAACTAACCAAAAAAATCATTTTTTCTCTTCATTTTCTTCACTATAATTTTCTTTTTCACAATTTTCTTTCATACTCTACTTTAAATTCAAAAACAACATAAATTTTTTCATTATCTTGTTTTGATGAGATATACATAAAAAAATAATTTTAAGTTTTTATGAATTTTCATAATTAAATTCTAAAATTTTTATATTTTTATTTAATTTATATTTTTAAATTTATTTCAAATCAATTTTTTAATAAAAAGTTGAATATGGATAAATAAAAATTATTAATAAATTGAGTAATTTTAATAAAAAATTTATTTAAAATAAAATTTAAAAATATAAAATTTAAATAAAAATTTTAAAATATAATTATAAAGGCTGATAAAAAAATTAAGATCTGTTTGTTTTTTTTTTTTATATCCTATTTTGATGTATGTGCCCGAATGTTCCAAGTTGCAAGTGCTTGGTGAAAAACTTGTTGGTTGAAAAAAAAAAAAAAAACAGCTGTTTGGTGGAAAATAGCAAATAAGGGTTGCTTTGTCATTTTGCTCCATTGCTGTCGGTGGCCAGTTAACGGTGCAGATCAATTAGATCCTCAGACATAGAAAACCAATCGACAGCAGACACGAAAACAGAAAAGAAAAAAAAAAACCAGAGTCTCTCTCCTTTGACGACGTCAACATTAATCTCCTAGCGCACATCTCGCCCACACGGCTACTCCTCCAGCCAGTAACGTCACCTTCCGTCATTTTATAAACAATACAGCAACAAGACTTCGGTCCTATGGGAACAAGAACAAGGAAAGTTAGAAAGAACACCCTCGTTACCAGCTAACTAGCCCGAAACTCCGGCGGGCGCCAAACGCCGCCGATTTGGCCCAGATCCAACGCAAAGTTCACCATTACAAGGCTTGAGCCGCCTGGACGAAGAGTCTTTTGTACTACATTTTTCCAAAAGCTACCCTCGATAACAACCTCACCCCCCCCACCCCGGGGCCCAAAAGCCAGCTCATAGAAACAAAGAGTCGCGTCGCGGAGCCATTCCGGACTCTGTCCGAAGAAGCTGGGCATCTTCTTGTGCCAGATCTCTATATTAGGCATTTTGGTCTGGGTGTTTGGACATCGAGGTATCAAAAGAATGGGGGAGAAATCGAGGTCCAGAGGGTGCTGCGGGTGGTTCTTGGTGGCGGTCATATTGGCATTGGTGGTTGGTGCTATTGTTTACACCGTTAAAAAGAAAGCTCATAAATCAGAGGGAGCGGCTCCTGTTCCGGGCCCTCCTGGCTCCATCGAAACGAAGTACTCCGGCGCTCTCAAAATTGCTATGCAGTTCTTCGACATACAGAAGTGTAATTTCTCTCATTTCCTCTCTTTGGCATTTGCTACGTTCGGTACAATGCAGTAGCGTTTTAGAGAAAAAAATTGTTAGTTTTCTTTCCGATCAGAGTTCTGGATTGCTTGAACTTGAGTATAAAATGTGCCCGTTTGGATTGGACTCATTCCGCCTTGTTTGATCTCTGACCTTTTTTTCTTTCCTTCTTTTTCCCTGTCGCTAGTTTAATTCTTTTAAGTTTGTATCCTTGGTAACTCCAATTGACTTAATTATGGTGGATTGCATTTCCTTTTGTTATTCTAATAATTATATTTGTAAAGAGAATGTTGAGTTTAAGATGCTTGCTTTTCCGATGCAGCTGGCAAGTTGGTAGATAACCAAATATCTTGGAGAGGGGATTCGGCTATTAAAGATGGAAGTGAAGCGAAGTTGGACCTATCCAAAGGGATGTACGATGCTGGAGATCACATGAAATTCGGCCTGCCAATGGCTTTTACTGCCACAGTTTTGTCGTGGGCCATTCTCGAGTATGGAGATCAGATGGATGCAGTGAATCAGTTACAACCTGCTCAAGATTCACTAAAGTGGATCACTGACTACCTCATCAATGCACATCCTTCAGAGAATGTGCTCTACATTCAGGTGGATGGATATAGTCTTCAAGTTTTATTAACTATGCTTCTGTTTCAGTTTTTATTTGAATGGATGTATGCTGTATATGTGTCACTTTGTGCCCTTTGTTTCTTTTTCCTTGTCTAGGTTTTAAATCATGATCTTCAAATCTATGATTGAACCCTTGGGTAATTGCGCGAGAGAGCAATTAATTTGAAAACCTATCTTTTTTCTCGTCCATGTTACTGCAGTGATATATTAGAATTGATGGGATGAAGAATCCATTTTTCAACAAACTAAGCATCATGGAATAACTATTACGTAATTGCTTGATTTCTTGGTGGCAGGTGGGTGATCCAGTGGTAGACCACGGTTGTTGGAATAGGCCTGAAGACATGACCGAGAAAAGACCTCTTACTCAGGTGAATACATCTCTTCCTGGAACAGAAGTTGCAGCTGAAACTGCTGCAGCTATGGCTTCAGCATCTCTGGTATTTAAGAAAACTGATTCCACATACTCGAGCACACTTCTTAAGCATGCTGAACAGTTGTTCACTTTTGCCGACAACCATAGAGGTTCTTACAGTGATAGCATCCCTGAAGTCCAGCAATACTATAATTCATCAGGATATGGAGATGAGCTCCTGTGGGCAGCTAGCTGGCTATATCATGCAACAGGGGATAACTCATACCTTCAATATGTGACTGGGAAAAATGGAAAAGCCTTTGCAAAATGGGGAAGTCCTACTTGGTTTAGTTGGGACAACAAGCTTGCAGGAACTCAGGTACATTTATTTCTACACATGATACTGTTTTTCTTTGGTTTTGTTTTCTCTCTTCCTCGCAGTCATTTCATTTTTGGTGTTTTTTTTCTTCTTTTTTCTAACAAAAGATATCAATGTGACCTTCTTTCTATGGCCTTATAGTACACCTTTCAAAAACATGCCAAAATTGTACAATTATGTCAAAAATCAACATATTAGCTTGAATTTACCTTCCTAGAGCCGAGGCCATGCATCAATTTACTGGTTTACTTTTCTGAAATTGATTTGTCATGAGAGTTTCTGAGATCAGAATCCTCTTCTTTTGAATGCATTGATAGCAGGTGATTTACAATTCTTCTTCCTAGTATAACAATGTTTCTATTTTTCTACAGGTTCTGTTGTCTAGGTTAACCTTCTTTGGCAACAAAGAAGCCTCAAATGCAGGTCTTGGAATGTACAGAAAAACGGCTGAAGCAGTTATGTGTGGCCTGATACCAAATTCTCCAACTGCTACAGCCAGCAGGACAGAGGGTAATATTTTATATATATATATATATATCTATATATATATATATTTTTTTTGTTGCTAACTAACTAAGATGCATGTGGGATCCATTGATTAGTTGTAATAATGTCCACCTTGTTGAGATTTCAAATGTGAGTTGTATGGTTAACGAATCTTACATTGGAAGTGAGAGGAAAAAATAAGTAATATATAAGTGGAAAAAACCTATAAACTGTTACCTTAAGGTGTGGTTTAAGGAATATCACATTGGAATTGAGAAGGATGAATACTTAATATATAAGTGAGAATTCATAAAACTAATGCTTTAAGATTTTGGGTTGAGATGTGGGTGAAACCACTGCTGACAGCTTTTTTTCTTCTTTAAAATTGGACAGTCTTTGAGATTATCAAACATTTTTGGGGAAATTAAAAACAGTTCCATGAGTTGTAAATTTTCAAGCTTGTTTGACTTCAGAGTGGTCTAGTTTTCTATCTGTATTCTTCCTATGGACGTTATCTAGCTTCTTCAATGCAGGTGGTCTTATATGGGTCACACAATGGAACACTTTGCAGCATCCTATTGGTTCTGCATTTTTAGCTGCTCTTTACAGTGATTACATGCTTACATCAAGGACTGCAACATTTTCCTGCAATGGAAAATCATACAGACCCTCAGATCTTCGGAAATTTGCCAAATCCCAGGTATGTTATCACCTGTGGTGTACAACGATGCTATAGGCTTCATGTTTTCATGAATGATAATCAGATGCTATAGTCATTGCAATATATGGTAAATGGTAATGCCCATCTAAAAAGTCCCATTTCTTCCAAGTTGTAAGTCTGGTGATATGTTAATATGCTGTACATGTCTCCAGGCTGATTATGTCTTGGGTAGTAATCCTATGAAGATGAGCTTTCTTGTTGGTTACGGTGACAAGTACCCACAATATGTGCACCACAGAGGATCTTCAATCCCAGCTGATGAAGCACCTAGCTGCAAAGATGGTTGGAAATGGCTCGACTCAAAGGAACCAAATCCTAATGTAGCTAATGGAGCATTTGTAGGTGGGCCTTTTCTGAATGAAACATATATTGACTCCAGGAACAACACTATGCAAGGAGAACCAACCACATATAACAGTGCCGTAATTGTTGCCCTGCTTTCCAGTTTGGTTACCACATCTTCTGCCCTTCAGTCCTTCACCTAAATCATCCTTTGGTATATAATTTAGGCACAGCTTGTTTGTATCATATGTAGCTATGAACTTCTTAGCTTCTTGAAACTTTGACTTCCCAATAGTTTGCTTCAAAACAATAAAGTCTGAAGTGTATTACTCGGCTGAATTTGCACCAAGCTTTTTCGCTGTACTATGATTGGTTTGGTCTAGATATAAATCCTTTTTGCTCGAAGTTAATTCTGTAAGAATTCCATTGCCATGCGTTTATTTTGGAGTTGTTTGCCTTTTATGCCTTCTAATCATTTGACAGTGTTCCACAGAAGGAGAAGGAACATAAAAAGTTCTAAGAAAGAACACATTAGCACAGGGGGAAGACCGGATTCTAGACCGACCCCGAGTCAGAATAAACCGTTGCACTCGTGGATAATCAATTCATGAGAATGATTCGGGACAATCCTTGGATTTGACCTGGGGAAAAGCCGGGGGGGGGGAGAGAGTAGTGCAGATCAGCACACTATGGAAAAGCATAGATCTTAAGATTCCAACGTTGAGAGACTGTGTCCAACAAATTATATTATTTGGCAGTGTCTTGTTACTTCCAGAACAAAACAGTTGGGCAGCAACACAGGTCCAAGTTCACTTCCCAGATTGCTCCGTGCCTGGGCTTATGTTCTTTTTTATTTTTGAGATTTTGAACCCTTCCTACGCACAGTTTTGATAGAGATTTGCTATGCTGCTGACTAGCAACCGGCGGGTGTGGGCATAACGTTTGCGTCAGGGGCACCACCGCATAAATCTTTGATTTGGTTCACCAAACTACTGGGTATTAGAGATGAATCAGGGCTCAAGACCCACAAAATGAACTAAGGATTAGTGTGGAGCCCGAGCCAACAAACACTGATAAAACTGACTCAACAACAAATTTCATTAGGGGCTCCATTATAGAAGATTAAAAGTAAGACCTAGCCACTAACTAACCGAGAAGTGAAGTGATGGAACCCCAGCCAATGGGTAATAAATAATAAAGGTTGTTTTTAAAAAGGAATCCTATCGAGGCGAGACGATATATTACGGAGCAATGATGGATTAACCTAGATTATATATGAAGTAATAAATATGGAAGAGTAAGCTTTTTTTTTTTTTCCAAGGATAAAAGTTTATTTTGCAGTTTGTACTCTTCGACCATCACAGTTAGATAAAATCTCCATATATAATACGATGCAGGGTTGGCTCATGTTCTCAAGAACAGATTCTTGCGGTGATGTTGAATTTCATGTTCCCTTCCGAACAATATGAGCTCTTTTAATCTATCAGACGAATAAAGATTTTTTTTTTTTTTGTTTTTTACTTTGGTTCATCGCCACAGGTTTGATGCCTCGGACTAACAGCCCAACACCCACATCCTCTGACCACTTGACTGGTGGCTCAAACTCAAATCAATAGACTACGCCGACACGTCGGGGACTTTGGGGTGATCTACCCAAAATGGAAAATACTTTATGGCCTTTCTCTTCGGTAAAAAAGTAATGTGCGTTGCATAATTAAAGGAAATAGTGCCCAACATTAAATCCAGTTTTGTTTGGGAAAACAATTGACGGTCCGAAATCGATCAGAACCCGTGCACTTGGGTTATACAAAAAGGAGAAATAGAGGCTTACAAAAAGATCAATTACAGTGGAGAACCTCAGTACAGACTATACAAATAAGAATGTGCAAAAGATTATTCTCTCTCCCCTTCCACTCCCACCTCTCCTCTGCCACCGCCAAAGCCATCCTTTGTCAAGTGAAAAATCAAGTTGCGATAAAGAGCATCGAAGCATTAACCAACCGTATGCTGTAAAATGGAAAACAAAATTGCGAAAGGCCCCATTAAAAAATAGAATGATTTGTATTAGAAAATCACTGTATAAACACACAATTTTGTAAATATAAATAAATATAAAATTTTTTATATTATATATATATATAATATTTTAAACTATACAAATGATATTTTTATATATCACCAATAAATTTTACATAAATATTGTATTACCATACAACTCTCTTACATTGTATGAAATTTTATTTATATAATATAAAATATTCTATATATAATATAATTTTTTTTGTTGATTTGTATTTGCAAAATTATGTGCTCACAAAGATTTTCTCTTTTTATTATTATGAAACCAAAAACCAGGAGTACCTAAAAAAAAAAAGTAGAGAAAGGTAAGGATAAGTTTACGTGCAAGTCATTAAATTTTTAATTGTTTACATATAAGTTGATAATTTCAAAATTATTTATTAAATGATAGAATCATTGCAAAATGTTTATTAAAAGGTTATAAACATTAACCTTTTTAAGACCATCATTAAGTTGTGATATGACATATATATGACATTTAAGGTGACTAATAATGAGTTAAATAAATACGTGAAATAGAACAACTTTTTCTCTCCTATGTGATGTTTGCCTTAGCTTAACTCTCTTTTTTCCTCTCTTCTCGTCTTTGATCCATCATAAATTCAAAATTGGAACCCTTAAGCTTTGTTTTCATTTTCATTTTTTCTTTCAAAAATAAAAAGTTCAAATAAAAAAATTCCTTATGTTTGTGAGAGATTGGGGTTTTGAAACTCCAATCCAAGTGGTGAGGAAACCTAAAGTTGGTGTGTTGTCATCACATCGGCTCTAAAAGGGAGAACTTTTTGATGTTGACATTTAGTTGTGTTAACTGAAACTAGGGTAGGGTTTTTAATTAATTACAAATTTTCACTTGTGGTCTTTGTTTGATGAAACGAAGATTAAACCAAAATATTTTGAAAATTTTAAAACTCATTTGTTGTATAAGCTTACTAATATAAAAATGATACATAATATTTTGAAAATTTTTTACCTACTTTTAAACAATTATAGTTAAGTTTTTATACTAGTTGTTTTTTAACCATTTATTGTAAATAACTATAGTTGAATTCTTTTTTTCAACTATATGTTGCTTATGTTTTTTTTTCTTTTTTTTAATAGAATGACACAATATGATTGATAGTGTATAGTTTTCTTTGGTGGGTCATTTGTAAGAGACCCTTTTATGTCCTATATAAGGGATATACAATACATAATAGATGTGTTTGACTTGGATAAATTCTATTTGTGAAATCTTAAAGATATTATAAATTATCTTATTACAGGTGATATATAAAATGATGATGATATAGTCAAAGTAATATATTATAGGATTTTAGGGTGAAGTTTATATGAAGAACTTCGAGAGTTATGTAGTGATAATGCTTTGTATGATATGGTTTAAAATATGGTTAAAAGTAAGGATAGAAAGATTGAGCGCTATATAAAGCATCATGGTAGCATTGACATTGAGGTAATGCAAGTGAGGAGCATTATGTTTGAAGGAAATGGTGATGGAATAGAGATAATTGTAAAGTAACAAGTGGTAGATAAAGACAAAGATATAAGGCCTAATATTGATAGTGAAAGTGTTGAGGGAAGTAATGTAGTTGTAATAGAAGGCAACGTAGGGCTAAAGGACATATTAGGATTTGATTTTGGTGAGAATAAGGGTAAAAAGGAGAGCTTAAGGATTGTAAAAATAGGAGAAGCTAGATTTAAGTATTTTATGAATGTCCTTATTAAAGTAGCTCCAAAGAATAAGGTTATATGCTATTAGTTGTTAGTGATAAGGAGGAAGATGAAGATGAAGTTGAAAATTATGAGCTTGATTTTGTCCAAGTTCTTATTGAAGCAATGCTAGATGATGATGAAGAGTTTCTTAATGCAAGGGAACTGATGAAGTATATTTACACTTTTAAGGGTGATGTTAATGGAAGAAAGAAGAATTTAGTTGGTGAAAATGAAGTCAATGGGAGCGAAAAAGCTTAACCTAATGGTGAAAGACAAAGTGAAAGTTATGTTAAATTTTTTGAATTGATGGCAATAGCAAGTATACTTCTAATAAGTTCAATGAGTATTATAAATATCAAAGAATAATACATGAAGTCACACTTTCTTACATGCAAAAACATATTGGAGTTATTGAGTAAAACAATAGATCCATCATAGATGTGGTGAGAATTTTACTAGAAATGAAAAGAATGCCTTCTTTTTGGGTTGAAATTATTCTATTTTTTATTCACTTCTTGAATAAATCTTCAACAACAAGTTTTCATAATATCACCCTTACATAATCATGAAATGGTTTCAAGCTAATTGCAAGGCATCACAAGATGATTAGATCTATTGCATATACCTATAATCCAACACAAATAAAGACAAAGCTAGATGACTGAGGAAAGAAGACAATCTTTTCTAGTTATGTGAAACTAAATGATATTTGATTCCATGTTTAAGAAAGTGATTATAAGTAGATATGTGACTTTAGTTGATGATAAAGCCTAGTGATTTGATGTTGATGTACAAAATAACTCTCAGAGGCATCTCATATTTATTATGGGAGAAGAAGTCTATCAAATTACAATCCCTTTTGTAGTTACCCAAAATCCTATTATAAGCTCCCTTAATTCCCAAAAATCGAGGAGAAATTACTAATAATTTGTTATGCTATGAGATTTTGAGGCAATCTTAACAATGATATTAATGATCATGGGAATTTGATACACTTTGTTATATTTGCATCTTATAACCTACAACATATGAGGAGGTGATTTTAGATTTCAAATGGGTGAATGTCATAAATGAAGAAATAAAGGTAATTCAAAGGAATAATACAGATGAGTTTATTGATATCTCACAAAGTTACAAAGTTATTGATGTAAAGTAAGTTGTTAAGATATATGTGAAGTCAAATGATGAAGTGGAGATGTATAAAGTAAGATTAGTGGCAAAAGGAGTTAAGTAATGACTTTACTATAACTATCACTAGGTATTCTCTTATATTATTTCAATTAAAATTATTAGTCTAAAAATTGCTTTGACTGCACATAATTATTGAAAATTTTATCAAATGGATGTAAAGTCAATTTTTATCGATAGTCCACTTAAATAGGTAGTTTTTGTTAAGTAGCCATTGGATTTTGTAAAAAAGAAAAGTGAAAATAAGATGTATAAACTGAAAAAAGTGGTATATTACTTAAAATAAACACTTAGAATATAAAACAATCACATTAATTCTTTCTTTTATGGGACTAACATTCAAAAGTGTTCATTTAAGCATATATTTTTTTTTATGTGTGGTTAGTGATTTTAGTGATATATTATTAAAGTGTCTTTACATTAATGATCTAATTTTTATAAAAAAATAATTTTAGAATGATTATAATTTTTAAGAAGTTTATGATACATAAATTATTGAGACAACATATATTAACTTAATACCATTTTTTTTTCTTTTTTGGTATTGAAGTAGTTTAAAGAGTAATGAAATTTTTATCTATTAAAAAAGGTATAATACTAAACTTCTAAGAGAATTTCAAATACATGATTATAATTATGGAAAAACTTGTGTGGAGGTTAGAACCAAATTATTTAAGAGATGGAATGAACCATCTATTGATTTTACATATTTTAAGCAAAATTTTGAAAGTTTGAAAAAAGCAATGAACCACTTGTTGATCTTGCAAACTTCAAGCAAATTGATGAGAGTTTAAGAAAGAAAATAATAATATTAATAAGTCATGGTTAAGGAATATTAAAATTAATTTAAATTTTTAATTAAATAAATTATAGTCAAAGTTTATTTTAATTTTTTTTATTAATAGTTGTATTAAAATTATTTTTTTTTTTTATATATAAGTACTTCATGTTTATGTTATTATCGTGGCTAGGTTAATGCTATTGACAAATAAAATTTACTTCTCTCTCAATTGTTGTCATTTTGCTAGTAGCTGCAACCTCTGTCATTCCGGGGAAAGAAAGATCCCACCAGTGACAGCAAATTTGAAGATCTAGTGTCAGCCTTATTTGAATAGGTTTGCTTTGAGAAAGGAAAATCGCATTGCTATTATTAACCATTCAAGCAAGACTTTTAGTTAGTAGGTATTTCTCATTTTTCTTTTCTTATTTATCGTCTTAATTTTACAGCAGTCTATTAGTTAATAGAATGAGATTATTTAGCATTCTTCCATTGCAACTTGAATTATTTGAGTTAATAGAATGAGCTTATATATATATATATATATATATATATATAGTAGTCTATGTTTTCCGGTATTTTTGGTACTTGTTTTAAATAAAAAATTATTGAGCCAGAACCGCACGCAATCGTGTTGCCGTGGACTCTTGCGACGATATCCTTGACGCGTAATAGTGCTGCCGGTCCTTTTCACGCGTATTTCTTTTACAGCTTGTTGATCTGCTCTGTATGAAAGCAACTTGCAATAACGCATACAATTCAAAGACTTGACACAATCGAAAACCTGGACATTGGAAACCAGTAAAAAAAATCATTGCCTTGTTAATCGAAGTCCAATCTGACAGCTAGAGAGAGTCTGACAGTATTTACAGGTAACGTAAAAGAGACATGAAAAGGGGTATTCACAGCATGTTCTAACGTACAGCTAACTAACCCCGAGAGCAAAATTTTTGAAGAAATATTGAAATTTAAGCCTCAAAAATTTCACCGCACGGTAAATTTTAATTTTAATGTACAAAAAGAGAAAAACAAAAAAAACAAAAAAGAGAGAAAAGAAAAAAGATACGTGCTGACACTTGTTTGTGGACAGCATGGTTGCGTGCGCTAAAATCAAGGGTCACTATTTGTCCATCGTATCAACGAGCAATATCTGACTTTATTGTGTAGCCTAGTTGTTGCTCCAACTCCCAGCTTAGCTCGGAGGCCACCCCAGAATGCTTGGTTTCATACTCCTGGTCGAAGTCGCGTATTAACAAATGGACGGCTCAGAACATATGATTGCTTTTTATATCATAAAAATTAAAACAAAAAATGCATAGGTGCTACACGTGTGCCTGCCGCCAGGTGTATGGATGTTATGAGGCAAGAGAAGATAATGAGAACCGTACCTCGAGCTTGCACATGAGTTCATGGGCAGTTCGGGCAGAAACAATAATGTGACGGGCAGCTGGAATAATGAAGCCCTCATCAACAGCCTTGTCTATGAATGACAGAAGTGAATCGTAGTACCCATCCACGTTCAACAACCCTACCTGTATCAAATGCCCACATTGGTCGTCCAGTAACAACAACAACGATAACAATAACAGTCATAATAATAATAATAATAATAATAATAATGAGAGATATTTTCCCTGATTCTTTTGGAAAAGAATTATGAAAAAGCGTTATAAATCTTTGACCTTTGTAGCTTAAATTTCACTTCTTTAATTTAGAGAGATGTGTCCATGTAAATGCTCAAAGAAGCCATGTTTTGCCTTGTTGTTATTGCAGCTATTTTTTGATCGGACTGTTATGCATTAATACTATCACCGGTTTGTCATGGATCCCAAGCTGAGCCCAAGTGATGACTTCCAACAGTTCTTCCAATGTTCCGTAGCCACCTGTAACAGTGAATGTTAGGTAAAACGTAAATTTACCGACACGATGGAGGCCCCCGAGTATAAAAATTAGTACAAATTCTTGTATGATGGCCTGAACTAAAGCCCTGATCCTTTGGTACCTGGCAGGGCCATAAAGGCATCAGCTTGACGAGCCATTTCAGCTTTGCGTTGGTGCATGCCGGATACAGCTTTTACTTCTCCTATAGTCTCCCCTGTAATCTGATTTCGCATGTTTGAGTATCACAATTAAAATTCAATGAAATGAGATTTTAAGAGCAAATGATACTACATACTTCTCTTGGCATAAGAGTCTTTGGTATTACTCTGAAAGCAGAAACATCAGAAATAAGGAAGGAATAATTAGAACCGGGGAATGAAAATGGGAGAGTGAGACCAAAAATGGAGGAAGGAATTCATAGCCAAGATTACCCCAACACGTGGCGGCCACCATCATGGACAACTTGGGAGACGAGGCCCATGAGACCAATGCTTCCCCCTCCATAAACCAAGTCAATGTTCCTCTCCACCTGCAATTCATGTTATTCCTTTTTTGAATAAACAGGTGCGTTTAAATGGAAAATAATCCTGCAATTAACTAATTTCTAAGATTAGCAAAACAAGACTACATTAATCACAAATAAAGTCGTAGAAAATTGTTGGAACTTCAATATTCTGTTTTGTTAATAAATCAACATTCCATCGAGCCAGGGCCTGTAAAAAGCAGAGCAAGTAAAATGGATACTGCAGAATAGGGGCCTGTGATTGCTCATTTAATTTCCTTTACATCCAAGTTTGAAATTCCTTTCCACGCCCCTAACAACAAGAGGAGGAGGAGGAGAAGCGGAAGAAAACAAGGGAGGAGAAGAAGAAAAGAAGGCCAAAAAAGAAAAAAAAAAACACTTGGAAGGGAAGCCTTGAGACATGACAAGAACACATGAAGGTGGAAAGGTGGTAGATAACAAGCGTGAACAGATAAACGATGATATGTGAATAAGAAAAAAAAAAAAAAAAAAGAAGCCTTGGAGACTTATATAGATTATGTCTATCCGGAGGAAGTGGCAGGTACCAGTTGTTTGCCAAGTTGAATAGCAGCAAGCTGATAGCTTGGATTCTTGCCAGGGCTGCTGCCGCAAAACACACAGACACGTCTGAATCTCGATTTCATGTTAGCCTGGCGTTGTATCTGTTGGTTTTCCATAAGTAGAAATACTTAAAAGCTACAAGCTTTTCTAGCAACTCGGCTTATTAGAGAGAGAGAGAGAGAGAGAGAGCAGCAAAAGAGGACGCGTTTGTTGTGTTGGACAATAACGCTATCCCTCGAAAATCAAGACGAAAAGTGAGGGAATTAAAATGCAAACGAAAATGGTCTAATTACTTCCCTTTTCTCATCCAATCGAGCACCCCCACCTCCTTAGTCCCCTCCTCACTACCAATAAGTTACATATCACCCAACTTTTTGCATATTTATGTCGTCGCTTTCATAAAAAATTTTTAATTTTTATCCCTTAAAATAATAATTAAATTAATTAAATTTTAAATATAAATTAAAAATTAAGTGAAATAAAAGAATAATTAAGTAAATTTTTATAACATAAAATTATATATACATTATATTTATTAAAAATGTGAGTCAAAATCATTAATCATAATAATAATAATAATAATAATTTTTTAATTTGTTTTTATGTTAGAAGATTATAAATTAGTTCGTAATGAAAAGCTCACTAGTAGGCTCACCAGGTGAAAAGGAGGAGCCGAGGGTAGCTCATTGCGTGTCCACCCCCTTGCATTGTGCAATGATAAGACAGATCACTCCTAGGACCAAAAACGAAAAAAAAAGGACGGATCATAGGATATTCAGCTCTAAATATAACTATATTCTTTTACTAAATATCATAGGATATATTCAATTCAAGGTAGACTGGGAAGACACAATTTTTCTAAAGCATCCGACCGTGTGCTTCACGAGCCAAGTTGCTTCCATGGCAAGATAGTTTAATTTTAGCAGTCATTTAGTCAAAGAAAACATCCAATGTGTTGGGGGAAATGCCGTTCGTTTTCTTTCTCATCGCATCCTCTTTGAATCTAGACAGGGACAGAGCTAGGCAGACAAATATCTGGTACTCATCCAGGAGCAATCGTGAATTGCACGTGAAAACGTTAATCATGCCTGTCCCACGTGCCAATAATCATCTGGTCGCTGCACGTGTATTGGGGAGAGGATCAAGATGGGGCATGCCACCTTTTATAGCAGAACACACATGCACACGGATATACAGAGACGGACGGAGAGTGAGAGAGGATCAAGATGCGGCATGTCACCCAGCTGTCAGGGTGGTCGCATCATGCATGCGTGTCTTTCGTCCAGGTCTTGGCCTATACATTGACTGGGCCTTCCGCCCTTCAATTTCAAATCCGCTTGCCATCATCATCATCCTCATCTCTTCTTTTTATTTTATTTCTATTTGTTTTCTTATATTTAACATAAGCTATACAATAAAAATTAATTTTCCTATTTTAAAAAAAAAAGAAAAAGAAAAAGAAAAACTCATGCTCTCTTATACTTTGTTTGGATATAAAACATGAAGAGAAAGAAATAGGAGCAAAAGAAAGTCATAGAAAAGAAAACAATTTTTCTTTGAGTTGTTTTGGATTAGATGAAAGAAAGTATTCAGTAGGAAAATTTAACTTTGTGAATTATTAATTTATTTATCTTTTAAAAATTGTTTAGCATTTACATTTATTAATATTGAGAAAGGTCCTTAATTTTCCTATTCTTTCTAACCAATTCGGTGAGAAAGTTTTGGAGTGCCCAAAAAATATTTTCTTTCAAAATTTTTATCACTTTCCTTTTGATGTACAATCCAAACAATTAATTATTCTTTTTTGGGTTAAATGCATTTAGACCCCTTGTGGCTTTTTTTTCTTTTTGCATTTTATTTTTCTGTAATTTCAATTTATATTATAAAACTATTGTAGTTTATAATTTTAACAATTGAGACCTTGTATCAAAATTCATTAATTTTAAAACTCATTTTTAATTATTAAAAAATTATAAAATTTAAATATTATGAAATTTAATCTTTTTAACTCATCATAATTATTTTTCTATTTTTTAAAAACTTTTTAGAATTTATAATTTTTAAATTTTTTATGAGTTCATTTTTTCTGACTCTAACAAAATTAAAAAATTATGAATTTTTAAAAATTCTAAAAAAATTTGTTATGAGTCCAAATGATTGAATATTATGATATTTAAATTTTATGATATTTTTTAGAATTAAAACGAAGTTTTAAAATTAATAGATTTTCATGGAGAGTCTAAATTAATAAAATTAAAAATTACAAAAGTTTTATAATATAAATTAAAATTAAAAGTAGAAAAAATACAAAAGAGATAAATTATAAAAACTTAAATACATTTAACCCTTTCTTTATTTATTTTACCCTTTACAGTCTCACTATATTCTTAATGATTCTCTTTTCTCAAACCGAACAAAGGCTTACGGGTTTAAACCTAAAATATGCATTTCTTCGCTCTCTTTTTTATAACTTTATTTTTGGCATTTGAAGTTATGACGGTGTGAATCAAACTTGTTCCCATTCTCTCTCTTATATCATTTTTCTTATTTTTTTACTTTAAAAATTATTGCTGTACCATAAAATATTGCATTTTATGTAAACGGTTTGTCTTCTTGGATTCAAGGAAAGCGGCTGTACCTATAGAGCCACAAAACACGTAAAGGAAAAACCCTTTAAGTAGAAGCGTGTTTTTTTTACTTGGCAATTATGAAGATGGCGTGCCATACCTCAGAGTCATACAAATTTGTAATGTTGCAAATCATACATAAATACGCTTCCAAGGGATTCAAGTTGCGGCGTTAAGTAATAAAAATTGCTGGATTTCAGTGCAGTCTGGATAAACAAAGCAGCGGTATACCATTGATGACCAAACAAAGTGGTTCTCAGAAAGACGTAAAGGACCATGCTGGAAGATTCGCTACCAAATGGGTTTGACTAGATTAATTGATGTAATGTGACTGGCTGTTAATGACAACACACCTTAAATTAATGCATAAAAACTATATAGGAAAAAAAAAAAAAAACTGAAAGTACGAAGCTTCGTATGGAATTTGCTTTGCTTCCTGGTTGACGCCAAATTTGGTAAGATATTGACAATTTGACATTAGATTATATGTCAGGTCCACGGAGGCCTTAGCTTTTCGAGGATTCTACCTGGTACTTTCATGGATTATGCCTTGTTACGTTAGGTGTGGCCTATTCATTAAGTTGGTCATTACTCTTCTATTTTTACATATTTGACATTTTTTTTATATATAATTAACTAATAAATTTTTTTTATCCTTAGTCTATTTATATAAATAACAAATTTTAAAAATAAATTATATATAAAAATACTTTGCTAAAATAATTATCATATGATTATAATTATAACGTAGTTATTAATTTGCTATCAAAATGAAATATTGATTGATTAATGAGATTAGTATATTTTATATTTATTTATTTATTTTTATCTTATTGATTAGCTTTGACTAGAAGTAAAATTTGAAATTTTTAATTTGAGAAATGACTCTTGTATCAATGAAATATAACTTATTGATATTATGTTTATTTTCTTGTAAAAGTAATTATTTTTTTAGATTGAGCTATGTGTATATCGGAAATTTTTCATGTAAAAATTATATAAATAATTTTTAGATTTAAGATCTCTAAAGTATCTACTAAATAAATTGATGCACATTAATTTTACTCTCTAAATCTTAACCAAAAATTGTTTTAGGGGATGTTGGATAATTATGTACTATATGAAGATAATTTAATTATCAATAAATGATTATTATTTCAAAATAATTAATAAGAATATTGTATTGTTGTAAATGAGTATTGATTTAAGAGATCTTTGATCAAGGTAAAATAAAGATATATAAGTAATTATTATCTTATTCATGATTTTAATGACCATATAAATATTTGAGAATTAATATAATTGAATAATTTAAAATAAATCCTAATATTATACACTATATCTAATAGAAAAATTAATATAATGAGATGTTGAATTACAATGAGAAACCATACATAAAAAGATTAGTCAAATCACTATTACATTCTTAAATTTTAAATAATCACTATTAATTTTGATTTATAAATATAAATAAATTAATTAAAGAATTAATAATAAATTAAAAAAATTAATTTATATAATAATTTGGAATGATAATATATATCTTCATTGTTGACATCTTGAAATTTTAATAAACCATAAACATAAGGTAAAATCAAATGAATATTTAAGAATTGATATAATTGGATAATTTAAAGTAAACACTAATAATATATTCAATATTTAATATAAAAGTTAATATAGTAAAATAATTAAATTATATTGAGAGACCATGTATAAAAGAAATGAGTCAAATTACTTTCACATTCTTAAAATTTAAATAATATAATATGTTGTTATATGTCAATTTTGATATATAAATATAATTTTATTAATTAAATAATTAATGCTAAATTAAAAAATTAAATTTATATAATAATTTGGGATGATAATAAATACCTATTGTCAACATATTGAGATTTTAATGAGTCATAAACATAAAGATAATTGACATAAAACATAAAAAATTATCAAAATGGACTTAATTAAAAAATTTTGAAATTTTTAGAAAAAATATGATTTTTGAAAATACATAGAACAAAGTAGAATTTATTGAAAATTGAAACTTATCTTAAAATTATTATTAATAGTTAGAATCATCCATATAAACCCCATAGTTGTTAGTCATACATACACTATGAAATTAAAATTTGGTCCCCCCCCTCTCTCTCTCTCCCCTTGAAAGAGTTTTATGCTCTCAAGAGTTGTATTTCTTATTATTTGTATGAATTACTATTAGAGACCAAATGTTTAAACGATATTGATTTGCAATAAGCCCAAAAAAAGTTCAAGAGAAGAGAGCAACTAGATTTCTTTAGTAATAATCTTGTTTTTATTTTATGTTAAAGTGCGATTATATTTAAGAATATACTTAATTTATTATTAGAATTTAAAAAGTTTGAAATGAATATTTTGTTGCATATTTATCATAAATATGCATTTTAATTCTTAACAATAGCATCAATGTCTATTTTAGATGGTGAGATATAATTGAATTGCATATTTAATTATTATTGATTAATTTGAAACCGGATTGAGTTTGAGCCAAAACGCTTAAGGGTGCACAACATGCACATATATAATTGCACACCCGAGTGGGTTGCCAGCACTCGCGCGTCTAACATCTCGCCTCTCCTGTGTCGTTTACTGGAAAAAGTTCTCAAATGTTTGGGTGATATTATAAGACATCCTGATTAGTAATTCAATTTGATTGAATTACTTCTTTTAAATTTCATTATAATTTTGACGACTACTTTGTTTAGGTTAGCGACATAAAAGTGGGAATAAAGATATTTCAGCAATTTTAGTTAGTTATTTTAAAAAAAATAAAAAAATTAATTATTTATTTTATATTTGTAGCTTCTTGTGGCTCCTCAAGCATAAGCCAAGTAGTATTTATCTTTAGAAAATTATTTTCAAAATTGAAATAGGAGTTTAACTAATATTATATCATCTTAACTAGATTAGGATTGAGAAATTAATATGTATTTAGATTTCTTCTTTAATTAAAAAATTGTTGTATATAATTAGAAATTATATTAGGAATATGAGTCCTACTTAAACATTAAAATCAACTTTAATTAGGAGTTCTATCTAGAATAATAATCCTAATCAAATATCAGAACATAATATGTTTTGTGTCTAATATGATTATGATGTATGATGTGTGGTTATAGAGTCATAATTCAATGAGATTGTGTTTATTAATAGTTGAATGGATGGAATTATTTCAGCCTATAGGGACTATATTCTTTGCTTTTCTTCTATTCTCTTCTTCTAAGGTTTCTTTTCATCCAATCCTCCATGAATATAATTGGAGATTTTTTTTTTTAATTATATAAAAGTTGTACAATTAAAAACTTTACTATTTATATAAAATATTTACTTGTAAGGTAACCAAGAAAATTAAGACAAAGGCGCCAAAAGAGACGGTGAAATAAAATTCCAGGCAAAAAGGATTTTAAAAGATCTTTTTGTAAGTCTTCTAGGGATTTGATCAACTTCCTTTAATGGCACGAAGAAGTTAGTTTATTAGTATTTGTAATCGATCATACATATTAGAATAGCATGCTATAATGTTGTGATATATATGCGATACATATTATAATTTTGATGTGAATGCATGAGACTAATTATGATTAACAAAATCTTTCAATTCAAATATTAAATACATGTTAGAAAGATGATGGGATGTATTTCGTCATTATAGTATAAAACATCAAGTAGAGGGAAGAGTTAGATCAAACATATATAATATATTTAGACAAACTATTGTCACCCAGGTGAATTCGAAAAGGCTTGATCCTGAGAAAAAGAGACCTAACTCTGCTAAATTAAGAGACGGATTACTCATTTTCCTCTTGAACTAAAAAAGGAAGTATTAATTTGGGCTACTTGTATTGGGCGTTGCTGGTGGTGGTTAGAGTTAGCCAATACATGACAGAATTCTTCTTGGCAGTTTGCATGGCCTTTCTTAATTCGCAAGTCAGATATGCATCTCACCAGACGCTGAAAACAAGGCAACTTAATGTCAATCACATGATTTCAACAAGACGCTTCGCGTTAATCACTTGTCTAACGACAAGCACGATGCGATACAAAAAGAAACAGCCAAAATCCAACCATTGCGGATACAAATCTTGAACATTAATGAGTTAATTAATTCGATCCCTTTTTTACTTTAGTTTGGCCCTCACACCACCATCAAACTGAACTGGACATCGTGCATCGTTGATGCAGCTTATAATAAAAGCTGAATAACATGCCTACAATCGTCATTGCTGACTTCATTGACCTTCAATTCCAAAGGCATCTGCAACTTCAATCCCTTCAACTCCCACGTACGGTGTCTTGTTACATCAAATCGAATAACATGTTATTCAAACACTGCTAGCAATTTGTTTCCAAATTTGATAAGACCTCGATAGTGATATCATTTGATGCAATAAGAAATGGGTCCTGATGGAGGCCATGCATGTTGATTGATTCAAAAATCAAATCACTCGTGCCTTTCATCTCATCAAATTATTGAAGCCAATAATCTCGAGACAAAATGAATTAGCAGCTCCTCTCTTGTTCTTTCTGTAGCCACTTGCAAACGTTACATGGAACCACGTTGTAGGATTTGGCCATATAACAAACACCAGTCGGAACATGGATTAGCGATGAGTTCATCCGCAAGTGATTTGTCACGCTCAACATCATTTAGCTCCTGACCCAATTACCAAACCCACTCTCCACAAGATTTGTGGCGTTACATCCAATATTTTAACATGGCATACATTGTGCACAATTGACAAAGAAAAGCACTTAAACTGAGATTCCACTAAAAAAGAAGAGAGGATGATAACACTTTTTGTGCTTTCAGAGAGAAATATCTTTTACTTTTTAGCTTGACACTCAATTTGTACAAGTTCTCCCTTGTCTCCAACCAAAATATAATCTTTCAAATTTATCCACACAAGCTTTAGCATCTATTAATTATAATCCAATCGAATGTTTACTATGATTCAAAAGCTACTTAAAATATAGTATTTGAAAAATATTTTATTTATGACGGTTGAATAAATGTTAATCTACTATTTAAATAAGTTTCAAAATTATTTCTAAAAACATAAAAATTATATTAAAAATAAAATGAGCTTAAAATGAAACATAATTAGTACTTACGTGTTTTGCATTATAAACTTACATTTCATATGTAGTATAATAGGTCATTAATATGGCCTAAAGGGCATTCATGTTGTATAATATCTATGATTTGTTAAAAAAAAAAAACAAATAATTACATAAATCATTTATGACACTTTTAACCCTAAGATATTAGAAATGGAAAATGGGTGAGTTAGGTGAGGTTTAAGAGTTGTTTTGTTAGATCATGTGCTCATTAGTTTAATTTTGATGTTCCAACATAAATTGTTTTATGTTACTTAAATTTTCATATGTATTGTGTATGCTTATTATTATGATTATTTTTTCTAATCAAGTTGCTCAATAAGTTGGAAAATTCTCGCATATAATTATTCATGATTATTATTGTACTTTTTATATCATTGTCCAAATATATTTTAAAGTTTCTTAAATATCTTTATAGCAAGAAGATTATGTGTATATTCTTAATCTTGCATGACAAGATAAGATGTGGAGTTGAATATTTCATATACATGTTCATATGGGTTGGTACATTTGAAATATTCTTTTTTGTATTGTAAAAATATTTTAGTACTTTGATAATTTGACAGTGACTTATTTAAAATTTAATTTCATTATTCCATTAACTTGTTTGTTTGAGTGTTTGCAACTTTAGTCTTGCTCTTTGAAGGGAAAACATATTTTTTTAAATGGGTTTCAATACTAAAAGAGATTATTTCTAAAGCCTAAAAAGGTTGTTAACAACATGATTCTTCAAAGTCTTGTTAGAGATTAAAAGAAGAATTTTCATTCATATTTTTGAATAATATATTAGACATAAAATTTATACACACTAACCCTAATAAATAAAAAGAAGACTAACATATCAAATCTCATAATTTATGGATGTCCTAACTAAATAGGAAATGTAACTAAATCAACTTAATTTTAGGGATACAATCTATTATAAGATTTTCCCAAAAATAGCTAACTATACATATGCACAAACCATTAAACATGTTTGACCACTAATCACGTTTTCCTACACTCTTCCTTAAGTTGGTGAACATGTATTTTCCATTCCTAAGTTGGATACGATACTTTGAAACATTGAACTTCTTAGCCCTTTAGTAAATACATTAACAAGTTGGCAATGTGTATGCACGTAGGGTATATAAATCAACCTACTCTTTAATTGTTCTTTGATAAAGTGTCTATCAATTTTAATGTGCTTCATTCAATTATGTTATAATAAGTTGTGAGCTATGCTGACTATGGGCTTGTTATCATAATAGTGTCTTATTAGGTCATCCCACTTAATTTTTAAGTCTTTTAAAATGATCTTTAACCAAAGTAGTTCACACACACATTGAGCCATTGCACGAAATTCTGCCTTTACACTAGATAGTGTTACACATTTAATTTTTTACTCCTTTATGTCACAAGGTTTTCACCATAAGGGTGCTATATCCTGTGGTTGACCTTTTATCGACAACTGACTTTGCATAATCGACATTGATGTATGTCTCAAGTGCTAAACCTCCATTCCTTTTGAACATAATATCTTTCCTTAATGTTCCCTTGAGGTACTGTAACACTTAGTGAGCTGTTTGTAGATGAACTTTCTTTGGGTTATGCATGAATTATCTAATCACACTAATTATATATGCTATATCTGGTCATATGCGAGAAAAATAAATGAGTTTTCCTACCAGGCATTGATATGTTTCCCTATTTATTGTAGCACCCTCCTTTGCTTTTCCAAGTCTAAGATTCTGATCTATTGGAGTACTTATTGGTTTGCATACCATCTTGCCTATTTCTTTGAGGAGATTCGTAACATATTTTTGTTAGGAGATAAAAATGCCATGTCTAAAGTGAGCAATCTCAATCCCACAAAAATATTTCAACCTCTTTAATGCCTTGGTCTCAAAATCCTTACCTAAATATAGACTCTGGGCCTATTTCTCTTTATCATCATCTTCTGTTAATATTATGTTATCCACATAAACTAAAAGAGCTATGACTCCCCCTAAGTTTGAGTGTTTAATGAATAATGTATGATCCCCTTAACTTTGTCTATATCCCATAACTATCATACATCTTGCAAATCTTCCACACTATGCCTACGGTGATTACTTTAGACCACATAAGGTTTTCTTCAATTTACACACAGTATAGGTATCCAAGTTCTTCTTATAACTTGGTAGGACTTCCATATAAAATTTTCCTCCAATTCTCTATGCAAACAGAACTCTAATAGTATTCATCTTTGCAATTGGAGTAAAGGTCTCTAGATAATGAATTCCATAAGTTTGAGTATAACACTTGGTTACCAACCTTACCTTATATCTTTCTATTGATTTTTTTACTTTATACTTCACCGTATAAACCCATTTACACCCTATAGGTTTCTTTCCCACTGATAACTTTGCCAACTCCCAAGTTTCTTTTTTTTTTCCCTTTATCTCCACATTCATAACTTGTTTCCACCTCTCATTGGATAAAGACTTAGATAAAGTGGTAGGAATGGTAATGGTATTTAAACTAACAAGGAAGGCTCTATGAGATGGTAAAAAATTCTTAAAAGACATGAAGTGTGCAAGATGATATAAAGATCATTTTGTACACTCCCTAGGTAGTTGAGATTGAATAATTTCCTCTAATTGGGTTGTAGTGTTTGTCTTTACAACCTTTGACATCTTCCACTATCGTTAAGTTTGAAAAAAAGAGAGAAGGCACAGATTGATTTTAAACTGATTAGAGGATTGGTTTGTTATTAGTGGATGGTCTGATGTTGGTTTATGAATTAGTTAGACATTAGATGTGCAATAAAGGATGGTTCAACATCAGTCTATAAGTTGGTTGGTGAACCAATTAGACATTAAACTACAAAATTGACCAAACCAAAGTAAAGTAAAGATCACTAGCAATGAAGGTTGCCTTAAATACTTTATTTTGATATCATAAAATAGAGTAAAACAAATTCTAAAAAAAACCTATAGCTTTAATATCATGTCAGAGATTAAAAGAAGAATTTTCATTCATGTTTTTAAATAATACATTAGGCATAAGATTTATACACATTAACCCTAATAAATTAGAATAAAATTGATCTATCAGATTCCATAATTTATGGGATAACCTAACTAAATAGGGAATGTAACTAAATTAGTTTAATTCTAAGGATACAATGTATTTCAAGATTTTCCCCAAAATAGCTAACTATACATATGCATAGACCATTAATCACGTTTTTCCATAAGCGTCTAAAGGAAATTGCATTAATACAAAATTGGTCTTTATATATAAAGGAAATCACCACAAAACAACCTTTTAATTCCTTTGTATTGATAATGTTAAAAAATGTTCTTTATATGGAAAATCCTTAATTTGAAGATGTAGTTGGTGTGAGTCAGACCTATTGCTTTCCTTTTACCTATGTGTTAACTTGAGGGTAGTAACTCTTTTAGATCCCCTATCTTTGATAGTACAAATATTAGTTATTGGGAAAATAAAATGACCAGGTACCTTCAATGATATGACTCTACTATTTAGCCAATCATTTCTCAACGTTTTGGAAGAATTACCAAAATTAAGAATGGAGTCACCATTGATAAACTCGAGGGTGAGTTCACCTTAGAAGATTTTGAAACCCAAAATCTCAATTCCAAAGCCAAATACCTGCTTTATTGTGTCATGATGAATACAACTGTACCTTTTCTTGTCAGTTATCTAATAAGATATGGGATAACCTTATGGTGACACATAAAAGGGAGCTACCTTGGTTAAGGTCATTAGGATTAACATTCTTAATTATGATTATGAATTATTTGATGTGGGTAGTGATGAGACCATTACTAAAATGTATTTAAGATTTACTAACATTTTTAATTCTTTAAGAAATCTTGGAAAAAATCTTGATAATATAAAACTTGTCAAGAAGTTATTAAGGTAACTTTCAAAAGCATAAAACATAAAGAAAATTGAAATTTTAGAGTCAACCTAAACATGTTGCCCTTGAACAAGTTGGTGGGTTCACTACTAATGTACAAGATGACATTAAAAAAGAAAGCCATGAAAAAAAAAAGAAAGACATGGTGTTTAAGTCCTTCACCTTAGCTAGAAGAGTAGCCAAGATGATTAAGGTGATAATGAGGAAGATCAATAAGAACTCATGATGCTTAATGAAAATTTACAAAATTCTTAAAGAAGAAAAAGCAACTTCGTAGAAAACTATTCAAGCATTCCATAGAAAATGATGGAAAATAGAAAAAAAGAGATTGTTTGTTATGAGTGTAGTAAAATTGGACATATCACGACAAATTTTCCTAACAAGTAAAAGGAAAAGAAGTCAACCAAAAAAGTTTACAAGGTCACTTGAGACAATTCCAACAATTCAAATTATGAATACTTCGATGATAAAAGCAAACTACATGTGCTTTATAGAAATGACAACGAGGTAAACTTTGACCATGACTCATATGATGATACTGAGATGAATGATGTGCTTAAATGGATGAATACAGAAATGTTTAAACAAGTAGCCAAATTTGGCAATCTTAATGCTCATTTTAAAGCAATAAAGCAAGAAAATGAGATCTTAAAAAACAAAAATAAATCACTCTTACAAAGAGTGAGGATTTGCAAAAAGTTCATAATGTTGTTTTAAACAAGTTTAAGGAGGAAGACTTTCATTTAAAGAAAGAAAATGAAAACGTCAAAAGTTCTTTTTTAAAGTTTGTTAAAAGGAATGACAAGTTTGATTCATTGTTTGGTTCTCAAAGACCAATCAATGATAAATCTAAATTAGGTTTTAATTACTCAT
Organism: Bruguiera hainesii; assembly: GCA_023213295.1. Classification (NCBI taxonomy): domain Eukaryota; kingdom Viridiplantae; phylum Streptophyta; class Magnoliopsida; order Malpighiales; family Rhizophoraceae; genus Bruguiera; species Bruguiera hainesii. Next base: position 9,327,346 of record JAHOYR010000018.1, read on the forward strand.
ATCATCCATATAAAATGAAAATTATAATTGTCCACACAAAAGCATATGCATCTATATCATTTAGATTTAAAAATGCATTTATGTGTGCTTATACATTACATTAGCATATAACATTTTATGGTTTAACTAGAAAATCATCTTTGCATGATCATGCGCCATAACAAGACAAATATCATGCAAATAAGGGTTTGACTAGCAGCAAATTTTATTCATCATGACTTCACATGCATAACCTCCACAGACTACCACATGGTCATTCATTCTCTAATGAGAAGTATCATGTTAGATGTCATTATTATGGTGATTTTGGTCATATGATTCATGCATGTAATATTAGAAATAACTTATATGGCATGAAATATTCTTATATAGGTGTAAATGGAACTAACACTAACTTTAAAAGACCTAAACAAATTTGGGTACCTAAAATTAGACAATTTTCATGTAGGTACATGTTAAAAGCCTAATGAAGGAAAATAAGTGGTACTTCGGCAATGGGTGTTCAAGATATAAGACTAGCAATGTAGACAATTTTATTTCTCTTAATATAATTGATGGAGAAAAAGTAACATTTGGAAATAATGCCATAAATAAGATGATTGACTTTAGGGAGATCAAGAAGGAAAAGTCTCCTACTATTAATAATGTATTTTTAGTTTTAGATCTCAAGTTTAATTTACTTAGTATTAGCTAGCTTTACAATAATGGCTATAAAGCCTCTTTTGAACCTAATACATGTCATGTTATCGAATCCAAAACAAATGAGACTTTGTTTGTTGCTAATTGATGTAAAAATATTTATGCCATTGATTTCCACTCTTTTACTAATCAAAATGTCAAGTTTTTTACCTTTATGAATGAAAAAACTTAGATATGACATAGACGTATGGGATATGGAAGCATAAAACTCTTATCCAAGCTAAACTATAACATTCTTATGGAAGGGTTACGTAAGCTAAAATTTGAGAAGGATAGGATTTGCAATGCTTGCTAGATGGATACATCGGTAAAAAGCTCTTTTAAGTGCAAAAAAGATATTTTTTACTTACAAACATCCTTAATTAGTGCATATGGATCTTTTTTGGTCCATCTAGATTGTATTCATTAAGTAGTAAGCATTATGCATTTGTCATAACAGACGATTTCATCAGATTTACATGGGTATTATTCCTTGCTCACATGGATGAGGCATTGAAAGTCTTTAAAAGGCTTTACAAGCAATTATATAATGAGAAGTTGGGTGCTCCATCACTTTAATTATAAGTGACCAAGGAAGAGAATTTGAGAATGAAGATTTCAAAAAGTTTTGTAATGCCCAATGAATTTCATATAATTTTTAACCCTGAGAATGCCTTAGCAATATGGTATGGTTGAATGTAAAAACAAAACCGTTTAAAAGATGACTTGGACTATGCTAAATTAATTTTACTAGCCTATATATTTTTAAGTCAAAGTTGTCTACACGACATGCTACGCATCGAATCAAGTTCTAATTCATCCTTTACTTAAGAAAACTCCTTATGAGCTAAGCAAGTTATTTGGTTACAAGTGTTTTATTTTGAACACTAAAGATAATCTTGAAAAATTTTAATCCAAAGGCTAATAAAGGTTTCTTTCTAATATACTTTTTAACTAGCAAATTATATGTAGTTTTCAATAAAAGATCATTAATAGATAAGGATTCCATGTATATTAACTTTGATGAAATAAATTCCTTTAACTTAAGAAAGGAAGATATTTTAGATGATGCAGGTGTAAACTAGCAAAACAAGGAAGTTAGCTTAATCAATATAGTGAGTAAGAAAGCACAAAATGATAATGTATGTGCCAATAATGATTAACTTAAAGCAAACACATCAAATTTAGAAAATTTTGGTAGCTTGCAAACTATGGTATAAAAATTGCCAAAAGACTGGAAATACATGGGTAAATTATTTCAAGATTAAATCATCAGTAATGTATCTAATCTCTTTAGAAAAAGATTAGCATCTAGGAAGACTAACACCAATATTACACTCATTTTTAAAATATAGCTGAAGCATGTAGAATATTTATTGAGTGATGAGTATTGGTTGTATGTCATGGAGGATAAGTTACACTAGTTTGAGAGGAACCAAGTGTGGACCTTAGTTCCTAGACCTAGAGATCATCCCATCATAGTCACCAAGTAGGTGTTTTGGAAAAAATTAGATGAGAATGGGAAAATAATGCATATCAAGGCTTGACCTGTTGCCAAGGGATACAATCAAGAAGAGGAGAGAGACTACGATGAGACCTTTGTACCTGTAGTTAGGCAAGAAGCCATTTGCATCTTACTTGTGTATGCATCTCTTATGAATTTTACCTTATATCAAATAGAGAAGAAAAATGCCTTCTTCAATGGCTTTATTGTTGAAGAAGTGTATGTTAAGCAACCCTTAAGTTTTGAGAATACAACATTCCTGGATCATGCACTTAAGTTCTTTAAGGCCTTGTACCTATTAAAGTAAGCTCATTGAGCTTGGTATAAGTGACTTAGAGCATTCTTAATTGAAAAATGGTTCTTAAAAAATAAGGTGCACACCAACTTTTTTCACAAGAGTGAAAGGTAAAGACCTTTCAATTATACAAAATTTATGTTCATATTATGTTTAGTTCTACTAACAATTTTTTAGGTAAGGAATTTGCTTCTCAAATAGAGAAGGAATTTGAAATAAGTATGATGGGAGAACTTAGTTTCTTCCTTGGTTTACAAATCAAGCAAAGCTTAAATGAGATCCTTAATAGCCAAACAAATTATGTAGAAGAGATTTTGAAAAAGTTTGAAATAAAAGATTCGAAACATTCTAGTACACTAATGCTAACATCCATAAAGCTTGATAAGGATGGAAATGGTAAGAAGGTAGATGAAAAAAATATTGAGATATGATTGGAAGCCTTCTTTACCTACTTGTAAATAAACTTGATATTATGTTTGTTATATGGTTATGTGCACATTTTCAACAATCGCCTAAAAAGTCTCATTTAGTTGCATTGAAAAGGATACTATGTTATCAAAAGGTCTACCTATTTAGGCCTATTGTATCTTAGAAGTGAGTCTTTAACCTTGTTGGTTATTTAGACTTAGATTGTGCTGGTGAAAAGCTTAATAGAAAAAGCACTACTAGTACTTGTCAATTCTTGGGAAATGCATTGGCTTCATGGTTTACAAGGAAACAAGTATTCGTAGTATTGTCCACAACTAAAGCCAAATACTTTACAATAGGTAGTTGTTCACAACTTCTTTGGGTTAAGCAAACTCTATAAGACTTCAAGTTGTACTTTTCTAAAGTGCCAATCTATTGTGATGACACTAGAGCAATTAGCCTTAACAAAAATCCATTAATCATTCTAGAACTAGGTATATAGATCTAAGACATTATTTCATTCAAGATCATATGCTCAATAGGGATATTGTTCTTGAGTTTGTGGGGACAAATGATTAGCTTGACCATATTTTTACAAAAACCGTGAGTGAGAATAGGTTCTTGAGCATTAAAGAATGTTTGGGCATCGTAGATGCATCCTAGGCTCTCCTTTTGCATTTTTTTTGTTATCTTGTACTTCTTTGATGATTTGAGGATGTTTGAGATGTGTTTGGAATCTTTTTGATTGATTTCGCGTGTGATATATTTGTTATAAAAGCATTTTGTACAAAAGGAAAACTCAGCCCGTTTTTATGGTCAATCAATCCTATATTTTAGCTCAATCCACCAAAACTTTGTTTTTTTGATGAAATACGTTCCTTTTTAGTTATGATTGACCAAATATACAAATATTTCCTTTTTAAGCAAATATCAGAATCCTTAAAATTTTTAAACTGCTAGCCATCACCTTTACAAAATCTCTAAAATTCTTCAGGATACACCAAAAATCCTTCCATAGTCTGCAAAATTTCCATCCTTAAACCTCAATCTCACCCATAAATCATAACATCCAAGTCTTAATTTCATCAATCTTCCTTCACCCAAAGCATAATAAACAAAAAGAGACAAATTGTATAGAAGATGCTTGGCCAAAAGGAGCAGACAATGATGTCAGAGAAGTCATTGTTGCTGGAGATGGACTTGTCTCCACCATCGAAAAGCACACTAGCTTCCTCCTCTCCCCTCGATGAGTAAGGCTTGACTTGGCTCTATCATCGTCAGACCTTGTCTCGCCGTTAATGTCAACATCGTCGATGTCTAATGGCTCACTAAAGAAGTCCTAGTTGCCTCCTCCTCCTTCAACTCGACCTTAGGCTCCCTTAGATAATGAAGGTTTGGTTGAACCTTTAGTTGATGAAGATAAAACAAGTCAGTACATCTCTGAAGAAATTGATGGCTCACTCTTGAACTATTTTAAATTTTAATTTTCTACTGATGAAGCTTTCAAGAAATATGAGGAGAGGTTTATGCACATTGAAGTGTTAGGTGGAAGACCCATTAAGATTCCTCTAAAAAGGCGTTTCTTGACTAAAATTTTCTTGATGATTTTATTACACAAAAGTGGTTGAATTTTATTAATTTGAACTGTGCTTACTATCTCGAAATGGTGAACATTTTTCATCAATATTATAGAGTGCACTAATGAGAGGATAATATCTTATGTGAATATGACTAATATTGTATTGACAGCAAAGGTGATTACAAATATTTTTTGTATTCCTAATTCCACTGGAGAAATTAATTTCAACAGGGGATGGATTAGAGATCAATTTTCAGCTCTTGAGCAGTTGAAAGCAATGTTTGAGGATCAAGTTGACGATGAGGGAAACATTCTTTATGAGAATGGGAAAGCTCTGATCCCAGCTGGTCATAAACCTAAGAAAACTGGTGTCTTGCCAGTGAAAGCACGTGTTGTGCAAAGAGTTATTGTAAGTACTATCTCTCCAAGAAGTTGACATATAGATCACTTGTCTTCTACTGATATATCCTCCTGAGCTATGTGATCAAAAGGATCTTAAGCACATGGTGAAAGTTATTAGAATGCATTTTCTTAGGATCTTAATTTTATCCTTTATGGGATGACACTTTCTAAGATTCTTAGAAACTTACTTGTGATGCATGGCGATGAATTGACTTTGATGAGTACTTATACTTTAGCTCAAATGGATCTCGAGTTGGTAAATGGCTTTTATTAGAGAATTCTTCCAAGAGCAGCGAGAAAATCAAAAAAGGGTCAAAAATCACAAGCTTCAGACCTTACTAGGATTTAAATGGCCATTAATTATCTGCAAGAAGATGTAGCCGCGATCCGAAATGCATTGGATTAGATGGTTCACCATGGATCTTTGACCTTTAGACAAGATTGACTTTTGTTGGATATAGTTCACATTTTTAATGATGCAAAGGAGGAGAAGTAGGATTGATTCCATTCCTTTGGTTCCTGTTCCTTATTGTTTTTTTCAAAATTTGTTTCTTCCTCCTTGGACAGCTTGCTTACTTTTTTTTTTCTATTACTTTAGTTTTATTATTTGGACGATTGTATTAGTTTTTTTTTTTTATCAATTTATGATATTTCATGATCTTATTTACTTAATTATCTTGCTTTTATGGAGCATGGTTTCAAAGGGAGCATTCACATTTATATGAGAATTAATTATATTGTCATCGTTAAAAAGTGGGAAACGTTAGATTATGTGTTCATTATTTTGTTTTGATTTTCCAACATAAATTATTCTTTGTTGCTTGAATTTTTGTGTGTCATGCATGCTTATTATTGTGATCATTTTCTTTTTATCAAATTGCTCAGTAAGTTGAAAAATTTTCTCATATAAATATTCATGATTATTGTGTGTGTGTGTGTGTGTTTTAATATCATTTCCAATATATTTTGTAAAGTTTCTCGAATATCTTTATAATAAGAAAATTATGTGTATATTCTCAGTCTTGCATGACAGGAAGTGGAGTTTGGTATTTCATAGACACGTTCATATGGGTTGGTATGTTCGAAATGTTCTTCTTCGTTTTGTAAGAATATTATTGGCACTTTCATATTTCAGCAATAGGTTATTTAAAATTCAATTTCATTGTTCCATTAACCTGTTTATTTGAGTATTTGTAGCCTTGGTCTTGTTTCTTGAAAGGGAAACTATTTTTTTTAACGAGTTTAAGTACTAAAAGAGATTACTTTTGGAGCTTTAAAAGATTGTGAACAACACAAATCTTCAAAAACCCACAAGGAAATTATGTTAATACAAAATTGGTCTCTACATGGTAAAGAAATCACCATGGAATAAATTTTCAATTCTTTTGTGCTAGCAACGTTCAAAAATATTCTTTATATGAAAAATCCTTAATTTGGAGATGTAGCTGGTGCGAGTCAGACTTGGTGCAATAATTTTTCAGCTGGCAAAAATTCAAATTGCACTCTACATGAAAATGATCTTTGTTGGAATTTTTGTCTACATTAAAATGAAGGATATGCAGCTGAAGTTATGACGATTTGACATGATTTTGGAAGGTTTTGCTGGTTCAAATATATAAAAAAATATTTTTTAAAGTTCCAACACCAATTTTGAAAGATTTTGAGTTAAATATGGAAATAATCAAGCAGATTTTCCAAATTTTAGCCTAACTTTCCAAATCAAAGTCTCAATCTTCTTCCAATGGCTAGAAGACTATAAAATCCATTCTATACAAAAACCTGGAGAGATGAATTGAGAAGAAGCTTTGTCAACCTGGTTTCATTATATTGAGTTTTGTGTGATTAAAGAAAATAAAAGAGTGATTCTTTGTAAGAGCAAGTGTTGCTATAGCTGATAATGAGAAAAGTTTAAGCATTCTAAGTGTGTAGAATAAGAGTTTGTGTGTGAGAAGTAAGTGTGTGTGCTTAAAGTATTCTTTAAGAATAGTGTAGTCGTAACTCTCAAAGAGGATTCTTGAAGGAGGGGACATAGGATTAAGAGATCCAGATCTCTACAATCACACACGACATCGAGTTATTATTTATTTTGTGGTTGCTTATTTCTCTTGCACATGTTACACACATGATTTGTTGTTGATATTCACGTTGCACTTGTCATTCATAATGAGATTGTTTTTATTTGATCATACTACATCATTCATAGGCAGGTGTCCTTGCAACCTATTTCACTCTCTCCTTTTAGATTTCTTTGGGAGCAATATGTTTTAGGTTTCACGTTATTCAACTTTTAGGTACTTCAAATAACATATTCACCGAATCTCTGGTTACTTGACTTTTAGTTATTTTTGTTTTGTGTGATTCAAGTTATAGTTCATTAATTTTTTTTTAATCAATACAAGGTAGATCAAATCAAGTTTCACATGAATTGAATCAAATTTTACCACATCTACAAAATATGATAAATTGATAGCATAACTTTTATGTGTAATTTTTTTAAATGCTTCAAAGTTGATAGGATATTAGTTTTGGGTCATATTTAAGCACATAATCCTTGATAATAGACTAGGACAATCCTACCAATGCTAGAACCAGGAAGACATTAAATTACTTCTTATAATCGAAGGCGTATTAAGACTTTATACATGTTGTTGCTTTATTTGAAAATTAAGCTACTTTCATCAATAACATGAATGCACTACAATCATACCAGAAATGGTGAAAAGAAAGAAAAAAAAGAAAACTAGAAAAGGCCAAACCTAGTTTTTCAGAAATGAAATGTTTCATCCCGACCTAGAGAACAATGGCACATGCTTAAGGTGGGCTCCACGAGAAAGAGGAAATTCTATTGGAGACATTTTCTATTGGGACCTCCTATTTGCTTTGCCTAAAGGGTGTTGGCTATATCCTCATATTTTCTCCAGTTAGTGGTCATTGTGACTTCCAATGCACTCTAGCAAAAGGGCATTTGTGATGGCCTTCTCTTTGCTTCTTTAGGCGAAGACTGTGGAGGGCTCCTATTTAATTCACTGGGAAGTGGATGAGAATGAGAATGACTATAGGGAGGCTTGACATTTAACAAAAAATAGGGTTGACCATACCCATTATGATTGTGTGGACTAAATGATCTTCGGTGATTTGCATCATAAAAGTTTGCTCTAGATTGCCCATTCTACGGTGTCTTGAACCATACAGCCCATCGAAATGGGAAGAGAGTGATAGGACAAGTTATATTTGTATTATTGAAACTAAGAAAAGATTTCAGTTATTTTGCTTCGACCATTTTATTGTTTTCACTTATATAAAATGACTTCTTTTCATTTTGCAAATTAAGAAAAATAAAAAAATTAGTGCCAAAATTTCTTTCCTTATTTTCTTCCAAAGGAAAAAAAAAAAGAAAAACAAATTTATTCTGAATTTTTCTATTTTAAAAAAAATTACTTCAATTATCTCATTTTTATTTTCTTACAAAAAAGAGAAACAATTACTTTTCTATAATTTTTTTTAAAAACAAAAAAATTACTTCAATTATCTCATTTTTATTTTCTTACAAAAAAAAAGAGAAACAATTATTTCCAAATAATCACTCTCAATTTTTTTCTTAAAAAAGGGGAAAAATATTAATAATTTAAGTTATTTTTGTTAGAATTTTTATAAATACCTATTGACTACCAACATCACACTAAACCTAATACAAAAATTTTTGGTCTAAAGCTCCTTTCTCTATAAATTTAAAAGGAAATCATGACAAGTCTTCAAATTTGTAAATTGGTAATTCTAATTATAACCTTTTTTTTTTGAGGTTCACATACTTGAAAATATAAATTTTTATATGTCATATTCCTACACTTTATCTTATTTTCTTTAGATAGTTGTTTTACACCATTGAATTCCGATAGATAGGTGTTATGCATATTTATAATTTCTTTTTTATTTATTTTGAATTTATTTTATAACTAATAAAATGATAATTATAATTATTATTCTAATTATTATTTAACTTATAAAATATTTATCAAATTGCAAATAAAGCTAGAATGAAATCTAATTGGTAGTCCTTAAGGAATGATCTGACTCTATATGTATTAATATGTATTACCAAAACTAAGAAAAAGTTTCGTCTATTTTTCTTATATCATATAATGACTTCTCTTTAATTTAGAAATTAAGATAAAAAAAATTATTTTCTTAAAAAAGAAAAAAAAATTCAAGATTTTCTTATTTTTTTAATTTTTCAACTTTTGTTTTTTTAAAACAAAAAAATTTAATCATAGATTTTTCTTTTCATTTTTTTTATTATTTTGGTTTTCTCCTTTTTTAAGAAATTATATAAAAATTTATTTTAATCCATTTTAATAATCTAAAGTCTCAAAAATTTTCTCTTTAAGAAATTAAATAGAAATATGTAACTTTTTGTTATTATTAGATTTTTAACTTTTTTCATATATTCTATCTTTCTCTCAATCTTTTCATGTGTGATTTACTTTTTCTCACAAAAGTTTAAGAGCTTTTGTACCTAGATGTGGAATTGATAAGTTGATTAAGGAATTTCATAGTTTATGCACTCTTATAATACATTGATACCATTTTTTCAATGTATTTTATTACTTTTTTATGATATTATTTTTACATAATTTAAAACTTTACAATTCCATTTGTCAATTACTTTATTGAATCTATGTTACCTCTTATCTATAAAGCATAAAAATTTTATGTTTTTGGTACTTAAAAATTTATTATATTTTATAAATAAAAAAATTAATATCAAATAAATAATAATATTTGGCACAAACTCCTTTATGCACTAATTTTTGTTCTTTTTACTGTCCATAGAGAATACAAATTTCATACTAATCAAGAACCTTAAAGTACACAATAAAAAAAAATATTAACATCTAACTCACATTATTTGATTTTGGAAATCTATTAACCCATTTAAAAAAAAAAAAACAACAATTTCATGAGTTTTGATATGATTTTGGCTTACAAACAATTATTATTTATAATCTTAAAAGTATTTGTATTGATAATACCTATTAAATTAACTTTAATGTATTTGATCATTAGAATACATCTTAATTTTTTTTTAAAGAATATAATATATTTCAATATTTTATTGAACTCAAATTAGCACCTCTCAACAAAAATTCATAAACATATGCATCACATAGGTCAACCCTAGTTTTGATTATAATAAAGACTTTGAAAAGCAAACCTGTCATTTTTCCCAAGCCTTCTCCAGTAATCTTCATGCCATAAAACAATTTAAGACTTAACATCCCTAATATTTACTATATATAAAAAAGAAACATAAAATAAGTGACCACTAAACTCTGCAAGCTAGCTTTGCCAAAACCATTTGACTATCGAGATGCTAAACCTTGCTTAATAGTCTTCATTAGGATCCAAAATCTAGCTAACCTATATAAATTAGCTAGGATTGGCAAATTATAGCCATTTAATTAATAAAAGACAAATCATGTCAGATAAAATTATGAACATGGCTTTAGTAATACAAACTGTATTTTTCTTTGAAAAATATGACATTATTTTTAACTCATATTATAAAGCAAGTTCCTCTTATTAAAGCATTCAGGCATCACTAGCAAATACATACCTTTTAAGGGAATATAACCTTAGCAACTAACCTAGTTATATGTTAATGTTGACCAGGAAGCCTATATATAGCACAACTAGACACAAAAGATGTTAACAACGTTAAAAACAACAAACAAACATCTATGCTTAGTTTAATGCTTGGAAGCCTACATGACTTCATTATACAATAAGGAGACCTAAACATTGAAGGGTGAGCACCTCTAACACAAGGTGATAAATAACCATTCATTCCATAACTACATGTAGCCCTAAATAAGATCAATAAATGATTAAGACTAACTTAAGTTTACCTTCAGTGTTGAAAATATATCACATAAATCTAAATAAATAGTAGATGGAAGTAACAAATGACATAAGATACCATTAATTCTCAAAACTATCAAAATTAAGGGTTATATTATATGTGTGTATTTAATGTGTTTTTGGACAAGTATATGAGGCATAGAAAAATTATTGCATAAGATTGTCCAAACTCAAATGTTGAGTTGGTGGGATGGAATCAATCATGTCTTAACATGTGTTAATATTTGTAATTAAGATTTAAGTGATAGTTTTCTTTAAAAGATTACTCCTTTTTATTTCTTAACTTGCATTTGATATGAACAGATTCTTCATAAGGAGATCTAAAGAAGGATAAAGATTTCTGAGCTTGAATCTAAAAGATGATAACAACTAGAGTGAAAAAAGAGAGAATCTTTATTATGAAGAACCTTATTACAATGAAGAGTGATTATAATATTTATACTACTTCCAATACATCAATTTTCAACGGGTTAAATGATCCCCCTCTACTATCCATAATAATTATCACTTTTAGACTAGTAACACCTCCCTAACAAACTAATAGCTTCTTCCTACACTCCCAAATTCCCTTCTTATCTACCATGTGTTTTGTTCTTTAGTTAACACCAGTCAACACTACTTAATTTGTCAACAATCCAACATCAACCAATCCTTTTGACTTCTCCATGCATCAATTTTCTCCCCTTTCAAGACCTTTGTCCTTAAAGGTGAAAGAGAGAAAATACTTCTAAATATTATAAAGAAATTCCTAGGTAATAGCTGAGGCACGATAACCATACCATTAAATTAAAACATATGTTATAGCTCTAGTTCTCTGTTTGGCAATACAGTAATTTAAAATTGCAACTAGAATTACATTGCCCTCTATATTAAGAACTTAATATAGAATTGTTATGTCATTGTTTGTAGAGGTCTAATCTTCTACTTTAATTGTAAAATGTGAAAAACTAGATGAATATGAGAATAAAGGGGTAACTAGAGTTTATAAGCAATTAGAAAACACATGTAAGGATTTGAAAAGGCTCATAAAAATGAGGAGATAGCTTTAAAATAGAGAATTAAGCAATGAAAGGTTACTTATGCTTCAAATAAGTCTAATTGCCCACTTCAAAGTTCTTATCATTACGATGTTTGCTAATAAGTTGACACGTGTGATGTTGAGCCTTAGAAAAATGGTGCTTGAACATTTGTAAGAGGAGCTCTTAAAGATAAAATTGATAATCCAATGTTGCAATAGTAGTGTCTCCTAACAAATAAGGGACATGGATAAAAGGAGCATATTTATAAGGAGCTTTGAAGGGTGTTGCATAAATTGTAAAATGTATTATACCACCATTTTTTTTGTAAGAAGCCATTTAAACCATTAGTGAGGGGTTATCAAGGTAGCATAGTGTAAGTAGGTCTTTAAACAATGATTTGCCACATCTATTTGGTCATTTGTTTAAGGATGGTAAGTCACGGACAAATGTAATTGAAACCTTTAAAGTTGAAAAAGCTCTTACCAAAAGTCATACAAAAAATATGGTCTTCATTGACCTTTGGAAGATCATGCAACTTGAAGACATGGTCCAAGAAAGGTTGAGCAGCTGTGGTATTTGGTGTGAGGATGAGTAAATGCTTTCAACATTTTGGAAGTCTCTCTACAAAGTCCATACTTATAATCTTGTAAAGGCCTTTTGGAATAGGAAGAGCTTGTATAAGACTTAGATAAGTTGTATTATCATATTTGTAGGCTTGATAAGTACCACTTTCTTATGTAATTTTGAATGTCCTTAGCATACCCTTCCAAAAAACAGAGATTTTAACTTTTTAAGTGATTGTAAGACTGATGTGATCCCTTTGCATGCTTGAATGTCAAAGCTTAATCAATTGCTAGCACAACTTAACATTTTGACCCACTATTAACCTTCCTTTCCAAAGTAATTGATCATTAACCCATTTCATAGATAATTTTTCTTATCATATCTTTCTACAAAGTTAGATAACGATAAGGTCTATTATTGATTAGTTGTGCCTTAAGAAGCAAAGGAATTCTGTGATCATGCACTCTATAAGGTGGTAACTCAATTACCTCTTAAAACATATCCTTAAATGCAAAATAATAAAGCCTAGACAATTAGAATAGGTACTTTTCCCCTTTTAAAAGAAGTTGAAACAGCTAACAATGCCTAATCCCCATGCATATCCAAGCCAAGAGTACATAAATGCATGGAAGAATTTTAGTGGCCATATTGCAAGGTCTCAAAGACAATCTTAGTATTGTTACTTTTTCCCATGACACCTTTTGACCTCCTAAGAATATATTTGTTTCTTTGAGTTTGGAATTCCATTCTAAGTTCTTGGAAATTCCATCTAATATCTCCAAGGGTTTCAAGCCATTTTGCATCAAGTACCATACCATAGTTGCTTAAGTGTAGTAAATAAACATTTATTATGAATGTAATTCCCTACAATATCTATTTAAAGTTCCTAGACATGTAATTATAGGGAACAACATTACCATCCAAAACCTTGACCTTCAATGCTTTAATGGTCATTAACTTGTAACCAATCTTTCTGGCAAACTACTCATCTAAAAAATTATCTGTACTATTTAAATCAATCAATATGTGCACTAATTTGTTATTGACATAACAGGTGACTCGCATTGTTCTAGCCCTTTGAGAATTAAACCCTATAACAACATACATTAAAATTTGTGGTTTAGATGTAGATTCCACCATCTCTTTATCTATGACCTTTAGATTTTCTAATTTATTAGCCAAAGATTCATCCTCTACTTATATCAATAAAAGTTTCTTCTATCTATATTAATGACCCACTTCATATTTATCATCACCTCAATAATAAAGTCATTTTGCTCTTCTTTCCTCTATTTTTTCACCGAACTTCACTTGGAAACTCTTCCCCCTAAAAAGGTTTAGATATGTCATTAAAAGAATTCTAATTCCCCTATTCATTTAAAAGAATTTCCACCACTGGAATAAAATGGTTTAGGGTTAAGCAATGACCCAAAAGTCTTGAAAATTGGTTTAAACTTCTCATTTAATGTAACATTTGTGGTTTCTTGAAATTTTGCCAACACAAATTTATGTTATAATGTTTTTTGATTAAACATTCTTATAGGAATTTAGATCTCATCTTTTAACCTACTTAAGAACATGTTAATAGTGTATTCTTTAATCAATTGAACTCAAGTTAACAACATATCAAAAGGGTTTTGACAATGCACCATAGAAGAGGTTTGTTTTAAGGCAAGTAGCTCTTAGAGTGGATTAATATGTATTATAAAACTAAACTTGAGTGATTTCCTATATAAAATTTATTAATGAAGGAAAATCACCTTTAGGTTGTTTTGTCATGAAATTTTGATGCCATTATAAAGCCATATCATTAAGATGCCTTATCATAAGCTTCGCCTTCGATTATTCCATTGTCTACTCTAATTCAAAAAAATTCCTACTTTTGTAGAGCCACCCTTATAGATTTACACCATTGAAAATTGGAAAATCCAATCTAATATGTTTCTTAAAGAACAATTGAGGATTACCTATAAAAGATAAACCAAAACTCTAAGTTTATGCCCTAAATTGATTTTGCATAGAGATTCTTGTACAAAATTCCTTCAATTTAGAATATTCTTTCAGATGTAAATCTTTCATTTCTTATTAAGAATCCTTTAATTCTTGTCGAGTTTCCTTCAATAATGTTAAGTCTTAGGTCAAATTCTTTAGCATTTCTTCAATATATTGGAGATTTAAAGATCCTTCATTATGAGAATGAGTATTAGTGGTCATTAAAGCAATTTAAAGAGGAATTACTTTAATACCCAACTAATGTAAATAGATTCATTATAGGGAAGTCTAAACCAAAAGACTTACGAGCTTAAATCTAAAAGATGATAACCAAAAAGAAGAAAGAGAGAGATAAGAATAGAGAAAGAAAGATTCTTTATTATCAATAACCTCATTATAATAAAGAGTAATTATAGTTTTTATAGTACTTCTAATATGTTGATTATTAGTGGATCAACTAGTCTTTTTGTATTATCCATAGCAACTATCATACACTCTTAAACTAGCAACACCTTCATAACAAACTAATAGCTTCTTCTTACACTCTTAAATTCCCTTTTTTATCCATTATATGTCTATGTTCTTTAGTCAACACTACTTAATCAGTCAATAATCTAATGTTGACTAATCCTTTTGACTTCTCCTTCCATCAGTAATATTAACACATCTGTATATAACTAGTTTTTCACTATACATTAATCACTTAGTGCAAAAAATGATACCAGAGCCATAATAGTATAGTTTATTAGTGCATAATTAATGGAAACTAAACATAGTAGAATGAATCACCACACTATAACTATATATCTAGAATCACATTGGTCTCTTAGATAAAGACTTGTGATTTAGAAAAATCAATGTTGATAAAAGCAAAGCTAATTTGAGCTCCATTCATAGGTATGTAGATGAATGTGTCAAAAATAAGTAACATTATTGTCTTGAAAACCAACAGGTGCTTTAAGATGCTATAGGTTTTGGAACAAACCACAGGGCAAGGGACCAATGCACACTTAGACAAAGTAAAGTGCACATTTAAAAGCAAGTTGCAAAAAATGAGGGGGGAAAAAAAAGAATGTTGTTCCCACAGCCTTGTATGGGTTGTAATTGTTGTCAACTAGGGTTAAGTGTGCAAGAGAGTAAAGTCATATGGAAGAGCAGTAAAGTCACATGGAAGGGCAAGAAAGTAAATCTGCCGCGTAAGGGCAAGAACGTAAATCTGCCATGTAAGCCCTATTAGGGTTTTATGGAAGAGAGTATATAAAGGCCTTGGAAGACAAAACTAGAGAGGGGGCCAACACAATTGAATAAACAGCAACCCTACAGCAACCGGCCAAAAGGAAGAGAGAGCAGAACGGCAAGAGATCAGAAACAACACCACCAGGAGAGCAAACCAGAAACGTCACCACTGGGAGAGCAAACCAGAACGTGCAACCTCCTGCAAGCAAACCAGAAACGCCTCCTGCAATCAAACCAGAAACGCCTCCTGCAAGCAAACCAGAAACACATCCTGCAACCAAACCAGAAACGCACAACCAGCAAGAGGAGAAATAAGAAACAGACCACCCGGAAGAGAAGACAGCAAACCTGGTATCCGTGAGACCACCCAGAAGAGAAGACAGCATACTAGAAGCGTGAGGCAGGCCGAGAGACGTGAACCAGAAAAACCAGTAGTGTGAGGCAGGCCAAGAGACGTGAAACAGCAGACTAGGAGCGTGAGACTAGAACGTGCAACGGTGTGACTGATCAGAAGCGTGGGGCAGGCCGTGAGACGTGAAACTGCAGACCAGAAGCTTGAGTGCAAGCTGTGAAACCGTGAGACGGTGAAAGCAGGAGCTGTGTGAGAC
>JAHOYR010000018.1:9343559-9610650 GCA_023213295.1 Bruguiera hainesii
TCAGTATCACAAACTAGTAGATCCTAGGGTGAAGTTGGGAACTTCAAAGAAAGAAAGAAAACCAACTTAAGCAAGTTATACAGATAAAGGGTTTCAAATGAGCTAAATTGAGCTAAACTTTGGTATGATCAAGCTTATCTTGTTTAATAGGCTCGATGTTAGTATTATTTAATAATAAGCTGAGCATATTGTTATCAAGCCAAACTTGCGAGCTTTTAATGAGTCATTCATTTAATTTTATAATATCAATAAAAATAAATAAAATTACAAAAATTTGTTATAAATAGAATTAAAATGACAAAAACTTATATTTTAATAAAACTAATTAATTAAAAAATAATTATTTAATTAAGAAGAAATATCAATAACATATAAACCTGAAAATGAACCTAACAAGTTTAATCTAAGGACAAAATAAATGATTTTTTTATTATTATATAAATGAGTTTTAAAATATGTTTCATAAGTTTAAATGAACCAAGTTTGCCTTTATTTAAGTTTAGCTCATTTATTAAATGAATTTTGAAATTAGACTTATGTGCACTCATTTATGTAAATCAATGAACTTAAGAAATTTCTTGTTAAGCCAAGCCACTAAGCTTTTAATGAACATATTAGCTCATTTGCAACCCAAATGGATATAACATATAAAATGGTTTCATAAAGTAGCTACTTATTTGGTTACTCATACGTAGAGTTCTCTATCATCACACATAGGATTAATTTGTCAAACAATCAAAGCAATATATCATCTCAAGATATTAATCTAGTTGTTTTGCCTTAACTTTTAAGTTTATACAAGAAAAGAGAATCAAGCTTTATGTAAACATATGAAAGAAAGAAAAAACAAGGAAACAATACTAAAAGAGAGACAAAGATTTAATTAAATAAGAGTCAAAGGTAAGAGATTAGGGAAGAAAGGAGATGGAAGATGTTAGATTCAAATCCCTTTTAGGAATTCTAGTTTTTCTTCTCTTATCTTTATTTTAAAGACTTTAGCTTAAAAAAAAAAAAACAATTCTTTGAGAAATATGATGTAAACAATAGAGTAATGCAAAGCCTTATAATTAACCAAATAAAACATGACAAATACAAGATTTTAAAAGGTTCTTCTTGAGGTCTTACTTAAATGTTTCTTCTAAAGGAATAATTCATGTGCACCTTAAAATTGAAAAAGGTGCATACCTCTTGTGTCTGATCAGAGTTATCTTGCTTAAAGAGTTAATAACACTTGATCTTAACTGCTATTAGATATACCTTAACTACACCTTTAACAGTGGGACCACATTGTCATATAATTGCACCATAAACTTGATGCCACTAATTAACAAGTAAGCAATTGACATTTATTTTAAAGCACATAGTTCGTAAAGGAATTTTAACACATATGAGAAGAATATATTTAGAAACTTCAAACGTAAGTTAAGAACGAAATTTTTTCAAAATAATGAATTCAAAGCTCAGGTTAAGCAGAAGATAACATCAAAATATAGATAAAATGTGTAAAGCCTTTAAATAGTTTGTGACCTATAAAAGGAAAAACTATGATTTTTTCTCCCTCAATTTCTCTTTACCCCAAATGTTCCTTATCAAATTCAAATGTTTGAATAACAAGTTTATTTGAATACAGAGCACATTTAAAGACAACATATTTATACAAATAATATCAATACCTTAAAACTAAAATCCAAGATTAATAGACATAACTCTAATGCGATTTGGATTAATGAACAAGAAATCCAAAACAATCAAAAACAATGAAAAATATATTTTAAGTTTGATCCAACTAGAATGTAACACAATTAAGACATTGTTAAGAGAAGTTAAGAGAGAAAGAGAGAGAGAGAGAGAGAAGAGAAAAGAGAGAAACATAATTCTTATTAATTTTATAATTGATTATTATAGAACAATATATCATTCTTATATTGCAAATTCATCACAAAGATTACAATCTATCAACTCTTATCTATCGGCTACTGATATTAATCTAACTTTACTTCCTATACTTTATTTTACATTATCATTATTACTAACAAACTATAAGAAACTTTTTGACCCAAAATGAATGAAGCTACTTCTACCACATGTTACCCTTCCTTAGCTTGCATCAACAACTTTGTTGAATTATTAATCTTTAACAATAACATGCATTAATTTCCCCCCTCCCCAAAACCATTGTCCTCAAGGGAGAAAGTTGGAAATCAACATTGAATGTCATACAAGGATTCCTAACTAGTAGCAGAAGAAGGATGATCAAACCAGTGTAAAAGAATCTAAGTAGCTACATTATTACCACGCTTCATTATTTAATAATCCAAAATGGCAATTAAGATAGGAGAGACAGTAAGGCAGGAAAAGTGGCTAAAAGGCCTTAGTGGTAGTGCATTTAGACCTAATTTTCATTTAAACTGAGAGACATGGAAAATAATATGAACCTTGGAATTAGGAAAAAGTTTAAGCTTATAAGCCACCTTGCCAATTCTTGCAAGTATACGAAAGAGACCTATAACTATGGTGATAGTTTCAAGTTAAAGCGCTTAACCATATTAGATTATCTGTAGGTTAAAGTTTAAATAAACCTAGTCCCCCACAACAAACTCCCTATCAGTATGATGTTTGTTGGCTAACTAATGCATGCACTCATTTGTTTTAACCAAGTGGTATTTCAGTAATTATAGAGTGGTCTCCCTAGAATATAATCATTAATTCAATAACTCATTGACAATTGGACAAGTTTAGTAATATTCATCATAGTTACAGCACCTATCTCCACTTCAATAAGAGTTTCCATACATAAGTAGTATAATTATATAACAGCTTGTTACATTGGTTGCTAAAGAGTTCTATTGGTTGATTTGGAAAAAAAAGCCTCTTAACTATAGTTCCTAAAGACCCTTTTAGTACATATTTATTTCCTTGCACTACAAATTTCATGGTGAGCTCTTTTAAATCTCATGTAATTTTTCCCAATATCTTTAACCAACATGCCCCTAAGACCATTTCACAACCTCCCAAATTCAATTGGCATACATTAGTTACAAAAAGTGTCTCCTATAAATATCATCATAACCTTTTACACATATTTATAAGGAACAATGTTACCATCAACCACCTTAACCTTTAAGGTATTTATTAAAGTTAGTTTACAAACTAACCTCTCAATAACTTCTATGGCTAAGAAGTTAAAGTTACTACCAAAATTTACCGAGGTATGAATAGCCTTGAACTTGGTATGACAAGTAATCCTATTGTCCTCATTTCCTAGCCTTCCACTTTAACAAGAACATGCATGAAGATTTGCATTAGTTATTGTTCCCCATTTCCTTTGGATTTAATAGCAAAAAATTCTTCTAATTTATGAATCGTAGCTTTATCTTCCACTTTCAGCTTGAGTAACTTCTTATGCCTACATTTATGCCCTTGAGTATACTTCTTATTGCACAAATAACATAGGTCATTAGCCCTTCTTTTTTCAATAGTAGCACCATCCTTGACTCTAGCCACCTTAGACACTTAGTTTGACTTCTGGTTCTCTACCTTAACAATACTAGAAGTCATGATGGTTGGCTAAAAACTAGGTAAGGCCAATATTCCTCTTTTTGGGGTAAGTAATAACCTAAATCCCCTAAAAATTAGTCCTTCCCTATGGTTACTTCCTAGAGCTTTGCCAAAGCTAAGGCATGCATTAAGGTTTTAGGCATAAACATATGTATAATGTCATCTTTCAACCTACTAAAAAATACACTAACTCCATACTCCTTAAATAACTAAACCTTCCTATACAAAACATCAAATTGTTCTTGATATTATGCCATAAAACTTGTTTGCCTTAGGGCCAACAACTCAAATAAGGGATCTCTAAAAGTAGTAACCCTAAATCTACAAGAAATAACATATTTAGTCCAAAAGGGAGAATCATGTTTTGATCTTTTACTCATAAAGTTGCAATGTCATTGAAGCTCTATGTCATTAAGATAATTAATCACTATTTTGACCTTAGATTTCTTTTAGAATTCCATTCAACTCAAAGTAATATTCACATTTGTAAAACCACCTACTAAGGTCTTCTCCACTAAATACTAGAAAATGCAAACATACTTGCTTGGAAAAGAATAAGGAATTTCCACCAATAGAAGCTTGATTACCAACCAAAGACCTTTGGTTCAAGAATTGGTTCTAAATCACCACCCTTGTGCAATGATCACAAAGCTCCCCTATTCCTTTTTGCTGACTTTCCTTCTAGTTTTAAAGATCAACATTTCTCCTTAATTAAGTTTCCTTTATGGTAGTTATATCCCTTGTCGTTGCCTTCATCAGTTCTTCGATATGCTTGAACTCTTATGAAGCTACATCTTAGGATCGAGTTCCCATCACTATGGAATCAAATTGGTTAAAGATGTTTACTTTGATACCGAAGATTGATGCAATATGGATCTATTGATAAGAAATCCAAAAGAATGAAAAGTAGATTTCAAGTCTAATCTAAATGGAAAGTAATCTAATCTAAATGGAAAGTAACACAATTAAGAAATTGTTAAGAGAAGGTAAGAGAGAGAAAGATAAGAGAATAGAGAGAAACAAAATCTTTATTAATTCCAGAACTAATTATTACAAAATAATATATCATTCTTATATTGCCAATTCATTATAAAGATTACAATCAATCAACTGTTATCTATTAACTACAAATGCAGGTCCACCTTTGATTCATATATTTTGTTTTATGTTATCACTATCACTAATAGACTATAATAACCTTTCCCACCCAAAATGAATAGAGTTGTTTTGCCACATGTCACCTTTCTTTGGTCTGCTTCAACAACTTTATTAAATTATCTATCTTTAATAATAACACACATCAAACTCACACTAAAAAGACTATTATGGTAAGACTTGCATAATAGGAAGCTAATGAAACCTAAGATCCTTCTAAACAAAACCCATTTCCAAAGGTCAAAAGTGAATCAAATGTAACTACACATAAGTGTCAAACCAACCTCAAGGTAGGACTAATATGTTCCTTAACCTCAACATGTTCTTTGTCTATTAATTGCTCGCATTTATTATCAAGTAGATTGATGGTCTTTAAAAGAGAATGAGGTGATGATATAAATAACATATCAAACATAATACTACTTTTCCTTACTTCTTCCTCTTACAAAGCATTCCTATGTCAAATGAAATTACATGAAATGCAAAAAGGGTGCCTTAATGTGTTCCACATTGTTAGGTCTAGGAATGATTAAATGTATACAACCTTACTTTTATTTTTGTATAAAAGGGTTATTTATAGCTTAAACTTATGACCTCTAAGTTACAATAAGATAACCTTATTATTACACTAGAGATTGCCCTTTAAATCTCATAAAATATAACAAAAAGAAAAAGAAAAAAAAAACGAGGCAAAAGAAATGTCAAGAAATCATTTTACCAAAAAGTTTAAGCTATTAAATGAGGTTTAAAATATGAATTATATATTATACTATAACACGCCCCTTCATATGAAAGTCCAGCTTACTTGGGTCTAAAGTATGAACAAACTAGAAATTCATAATTAAACATGAGGACAAGAAGATTTAAACTTAAGATCACTTGGTCATGAAAGCTTTAATATCATGTCAAGAAACCAATCCATATAAAAACTTATTGTTAAGATATGGATCATATGTTATACTCTAACATAACCCCTCAAGCAAAAGCTTAAAACCTAAGAAAGAGACAAAAAATTCTCTTGAGATAAACCCTAACATCATTACAATTTTGCATTATAATATTTTGCGAATCCTTTTATTTCTCTAGTTTAATTCATTAGTTGTATGGTTGTGTTAAGCTACTTTTTTTTTTTTTATTGATGTTGTTCATTTTAAGTATAATGGTTGATAATAAAATGACTAAAAGTACAAATGTAAAGGCTATAATTTCATGTGTTGTTCCTATGACGACAAAGATCACAAAACATAAACTTTATAGCAAAAATTATTTGGATTGGAGCAAATCGGTGTGAGTGTATCTCCATAGTGTTGATAAGGATGATTATCTTACTAATGAACCACCATTTGACTCTGAAGGACAAAAAGGTTTGGTTAAGAGAAGATGCCAAGATATTTTTGCAAATTTGCAATTTTATTAATGTAAGGTAATTAGATTTATAAATTGATTAAAGAACTTATGGATTATTTAACCTTTTTATATTCTGGTAAAGGTAACTTGTCTCATATATATGATGTGTGTAAAGAGTTTTATCATTTAAAGAAGCAAGAAAGGTCTTTTATTGAATATTTTATGGATTTTAAATAAGTGTATAAAGGTTTGAATGCTCTTCTTTCTTTTAGTCTAACTTGAGAACTTAACAATCTCAACATGAACAAATGGCTATTATGAGTTTACTTGTAAGGTTGACATCTGAATTTGACATTAATTAAACACATATCCTCTCCAACTTAAACATTACTTCTTTTTATGACATCCATACACGACTAAAATGTGTACAAGGATTTCAAACTCATCCTTATAATGCTACTAATGCCCTTATGAGTCAAGGTACTTATAATGAGACTAGTCATTGTAATCTTGGTGGTAGAGGTGGTTAAGGTGGTAAAGATGGTGGTAGTTATGGTTTTAGTTCAAATGGTGGTCTTAAACAAGAAAATTAAACTAAACCAACATGTTATCATTATGGTGTGTTTGGTCATACAAGACATAATTGTTGCAAGCTTTATGGTAAACCTTAGCAACAATCTCATGTCACTAATATTGCAACTTAAGAGAGTGATCATGTTACTACTACATCTTCTTTCACTACTTAATTTGTACTTAATTTATCTAATGAGTTTATTCACTTTACTTAGTACCAAGCCTTGAAACAACTTTCTACCCTTAGTTTAATCATCAGTGATAAGTTAGGTAAAACAACTACATGTCTTATATCATTCTCTAAAAAATAGGTTATTGATTTAGGTGCAACAGATCATAACCATATAGTTATTATTTCATCTTTTAACTCTCGTGAAAATCTTCCAAGTATCACTTTAACTGATGGTTCCACTACTTCTGTTGTGGGTTTTAAAACTATTATTCCTACATTAGACCTCTCATTGCCATCCATCTTATGTTTATCTACTTTTTCATTTAATTTAATCTATGTTAGTAAAATTACTCAAGTTTTAGACTGTTTTATCTCATTTTTTCCCCAATTATCATGTCTTTCAAGATCTTATGATAGGGAAGCTTATTAGTAAAGGATATGAGTCTAGAGGCCTATATGTTATGGAACCTATAACCTCAATAGTGTCAAAACCCATTGCTTATCTAAGTTTTCTAACCCCTCTTGAGCTTCACCATTAATTAGGGCACTCATATGTAGTTGTTTTGAAGAAATTATTTCTTAGTCTACAACATTTTTCATCTTTAGATTATGAGTTATATGAGTTTGCAAACATCATCATATATATTATTTGCCTAAGATTAATAAACAGGCTATGTCCCTTTTTAAGTTGGTGCATTATGATGTTTGGGGCCTGTGTTCAATTGTCTCTAAACTTTTTTTTCAATACTTTGTTACCTTTATCAATGATTATTCTCAAGATACTTGGTTATATTAAATGAAAAATTATTCAAAGTTACTTTTTGTATTTTGTACTTTTTATATAAAGATCAAAATATAGTTTAAAATTTCTATCTATATTTTGATGATTGATAATACCAAGAATACTATTATGAGCTTTTTAATTCTTACATATCTTAAAATGGGATACTCTATTAGTCTTCATATGTTGACACTCTAGCTCAAAATAATATTATAGAAAAAAATAAGCATTTATTGGAAATTATTAAAGCACTTCTTTTTTAAATAAAGGTCCTTAAACAATTTTAGGCTAATGTTATTTCCACAACTTATTTTTTAATTAATCATATGCCCTTATCAATTCTTAATGATGATAGTCCTTACTTTATTTTATTTTCTTCTCACTCATTAATTCTAATTAAACCATATATTTTTGGGTATACTTGTTTTATTTAAGATATTGATCCCTTACATGTCTAAATTAGATCCCAAATCCTTCAAATGTGTCTTTTTGGGGTATTCTCATCTTAAAAAATGGCATAAGTGTTACTCTTCTAAATTAGGTTGTTATTTGATCTCAACTAATGTTATATTTTTTTAGAATAATTCATTCTTTCCTGAGTCTCATATTTATAGTCATGAGGAGGAGAAAGATGATCTTTTAGTTTATAATGTAACCATTGCTATTGGTTCCACTAAGCCCATTAAATTACCTATTACTCAAGTATATTCTTATTGTATTCCATATCATGATTCACATCCTCCATTAGGCCTTTCATCTGTAAATCCTAGTTTTAATCTTCCTATCACTCTCTTAAAAGGTACACAAACATGTACTCAACCTATTTCTCCCTTTGTGTCTTATGGGCATTTGTCATCTCCTTTGAATTATTTTATTTCATCTTTAGTTTAGTTTTTGTTTTTAAAATAGTAGTTAAGGTCTTATTTTATCGTGGTTGGCAGGCTGTAATAATAGAAGAGATGATGGCTTTACATCATAATGGTACTTAGTAATTAACACACCTATTAAAAGGTAAGTAAGCTATTATTGCAAATGGGTATTTGTTATTAAAGTTAATCCTAATGACTTTATAAATCATCTTAAAACCAAACCTATTGCCAAAGGATATACTTAAACATATAAGGTGGATTATTTTAAGACTTTTTCTATAGTAGTTAAACTTACTTCTATAAGGTTGTTTATCTCTCTTGCCATTACTAATGATTGGCCTTTACACTAATTAAATATTAAAAATATTTTTCTTCATGGTAATTTATAAAAAGTATTTATAGAGCAACCACTTAAGTTTTTAGCTTAACTACAAGAATTCTCTCTTTTTAATTTTTTTCCTTTCTTTTTCTTTTTGCATAAATTTAAAGACAAAAAATGATAAACTAAAGTTTATGGATGCAAATAACAAAAGGGATATAAAATGTGGCTAAGAAAAAAAGATAAAACTAGAATTTGCAAATTCAAGGAATAAAAAGGTATAGAATGTTGCTAAGAAGAAAAACAAGAGAAAAACTCAAATTTATATAAGCAAACCTAATTTATAACCAAGTTTTAATACCAATTAATGTGAACTCGAAAAATGTGGCTTAAGGACCAAACATGCATAAGGAATTGAATTAGAATCTAAGAAAACTAAATCAAATTTTAATCATACATAACCTAAATCTAATGTTTAAAGGAACATAACTTAAGGAATAAGAAAATATGGAAATCACACTTTAGGAAAAAATAGACTTGAGAGTGATAAGTCAATTGTGCTATAAAAAGAGTTAAGTTTTGATAAGTTCTTCAATTCTTAAAAAAAAAAAAAACATAGAGAGAAAATTCTTACTGTTATTCTACCTAATGATTTACCCTTTTTAACAATGAAATTAAACCTATTTATAAGTTGAATTAATAGCCTTAGAGATAAGGATAAACTTCCTAAATAGGTTGACAACAAATCTACTTTTACATTTTAGGAATTGTTGTAAAAATCCTTACAATCACTTAACACATAAGTCCATTCAACATACTTATATAATAATGAAGTCTTGGCCCGTATTAAGGTATATTTTGTTGTCCTTCAAGTTTAAATTATTTTCTTTGGCCCAAAATTTTTTAATCAACACACAAAGTGCCTTTTTCATTCTTTTAACTCTTAAGTGTGTCATTAGCTCTTCATGAATGGTTAATGAATTCATAAAAGCCCTTTATGCATTAGCTCCTTTATGGATCTCATTATTTCCCTTCTCTTTAAAAAAATTTGTCCTTAAATTATCACTACATTAAAAGGAGAAAGATCAAAAATATTAAATGTTACATTAACATTGTACTCATTGGAAAGGTCCAACTTATAGGTATTGTCATTAAATGAGTTCCCAGTTTTTCAAATTCATTCAAATGATATCACACAACAAAGTAAAAGGAGTTTGATTAATTACCTTAGTTTGCCCATTTCTTTGTGAATGACAAATAGTTAAGAATAATAGTTTAGTACTTAATTTACCCTACAAAGTCTTCTAAAAATAGCTCAAAAAGTTTATATCTTAATCTGAAACAATGCTTTGAGGCATGTCATGTAAGTGTATTGCCTCTCTAAAGAATAATTTAGTTATGTTGTTCATATCATTAGTTTTATGGCATATGATAAAGTATGTCATCTTTAAAAACCTATCAATAATAATAAATACAAAACCCTGACCCCTTTTTTACTGTAGTAGTCCTATTACAAAATTCATAGATAAATCAACTCAAAGTCGGTTAAGTATGGGTAAAGAGGTGTACAAGTCATGAAGTAAAATTCTAAATTTAGCTTACTTACATGTTATGCACTTTACACACATCCTCTTAACATCTTATTTCATGCATGGCCAAAAAAAAAAATGCTTAGGTAAAACATCTAAGATTTTCGTAACTCCAAAATAACTCATTAAATCACCCTTACGTGTTTCTCTCACAACCAACTTTTTCAAGGAACTCATAGACATTCATAAACAATTTTTTCTAAATAAGAGACTTTCATGCCTATAAAATTTTATAGAGGTCAACTTTTCATATACCTTATACACATTAGCAAATTCAGGATCTTTCACACATAAATCTTTAATATTTTCAAACCCTAACAATTTCATACTAAGTGTAGAGATAAAGGTATAACTGCTAA
The DNA here is from genome assembly GCA_023213295.1 of Bruguiera hainesii. Classification (NCBI taxonomy): domain Eukaryota; kingdom Viridiplantae; phylum Streptophyta; class Magnoliopsida; order Malpighiales; family Rhizophoraceae; genus Bruguiera; species Bruguiera hainesii. The sequence goes on from JAHOYR010000018.1 coordinate 9,354,282, forward strand.
ATAATGCATTAATTATCACATTTCCCTTACCTTATTTATATTTAATGATATAAGGAAAGGTCTTAATGAATTTAACCCATTTAGCATATTCATTATTTAACTTTTCTTATCTTTTAAAGTACTTCAAAGATTCATGGTCAATATGAATGATAAACTCCTTAGGTTAAAAATAGTGTTGTAATGGTTCTAAAGACCGTACAAATACATACATATTCTTATCATAAGTGGGATGATTAAGAACTACTTCACTTAGCTTTTTACTAAAATAGGCAATTTGTCACCTTTCCTACGTCAAAATAGCTCCACTGTTAATACTTAAAATATCAATCTCAATCTTAAAAGTTAAACTAAAGTCAAGTAAATCAAGTAAGAGTCATCAAATTAAAAGTCTTATCTTGATCACTACACCACTTAAAGTTCTTTTTTTTTATTATTAATTAACTTCAGTTAATGGTGCTAAAGTCCCTATTAAAGTGTTTACAAAAATTAACTAAACCATAAAAATTACACACATCACTAATTGACATAGGTGTGGACTAATCATAGATTGCCTAAGTTTTTTCCTCCTTAACCTTAATATCCCTACCATACACAATATAGCTAAGAAATATGATCTAATTAGTGCAAAAAAAACATTTTTTAAGGTTAACATACAATTTCTTATAATGTAAAACACTTAGAACAAAACATAAATAATCAAGATGCTTATTTAAGTTTTTGCTATAGACTAAAACATCATTGAAATACACATCTATAAATTTATGGATGAATGCATGGAAAACATTCTTCATCAATATCATAAAAGTACTCAATGCATCAATGAGACCAAATGGTAAAACAAGTCATTCATACAAATTATAGTTAGTTTTGAAGGTTATTTTCCACCTTTCTTCTTCTTTAATCCTAATTTGGCAATACCAAATTTTCAAATGAATTTAAAAAAAAAAGAAAAGAAAATAAACACATGAATCATGTAATTCATCTAACATGTCATCAAATTTAGGTATATAATGATGATATTTTATAGTGATTTTATTGACTACTCTATAATCAATACAACTCATATAAATCTCATCCTTCTTGGACATAAATAATACTAGAACTACACATGTACTCATTTTCTCCCTCACATATCCTTTTGTTGTAAGCTCCTTAATTTACCATCGAAGCTTCTTTGCCTTCTTAAGATTACTTTTATTGGCTGGTCAGTTTGGAATTATTACACTAAAATAAATTCAATCTAATATTCTATTCCCTTTAAAGGTGGCAAACTACTTAGTTCTTTGAGAAAAAACATCACCAAATTTTTGCAATAAAGAAATAACAACATTACGCTAAATAGGTTTAAGCTTATCAATATTGAAATAAGCCTCTTTGTACAAGAGGTCAATTATAAGCTATTTCAAATAGAAAATTCTCTTAATATCACTTTTTTTTGCATACAAACTCTTAATTTTTCTCTCGTACACTCTTTTTTCTTCTCTCAATCACATCTCTTTTCTCTCATTTCTTTCCCTATTTTCTCCTCTCAGCCTCAATTTGTTTTTTTCTCTTACTCTCTTTTTTAATCCTCAATTGATCTTCATAAATTTATTGCAATGTCAAAGGTCTAACAATAATAGTTTATTATTTATTACAAAAAGTACCTATTATATATTATATGTCGATCATATACTGTGGTCTTCTTAACAAAATATATTCAATATACGTAAGTACAATATCACACAAAACCTCATCAATATATCTTCCAATAGTAAATAATACTAACACCTACTTATTTACCTTAACCTCCTTACATTCATTCAACCATTGAAGTTTATATGGCAAAAAATGCTTCGTGGTAGGTAAATTAAGCTTTTGAACCAAAGTAATGTTACCTATATTTGTATAATTACCCCCCTCAATGATCATACTACAAACCTTATCTTTAATGTGGCATCATGTATGAAAAATATTATCTTTCATCACTTCATCATCTTCCTTAGTTTGCGCACTTAATGCTCGTCTAGCCATCAACATGTCTCCATTAAGTAGGTATTCCTCCCCATCATTTGTATCCTCTAATAATGGCATAGAGTTATCATCAAACTCATTTTTAATCTTAATATCGCTATTACCCTGCAATACTATGGTGCGCTTATTTGGATACTAAGATGTAATATGTCCTCTTCTTAGACAATTAAAACATTTAATATCTCTATTTTACTAGGTTAAGAATTAAAATCATCTTTCTCATTACTAAAACTCACTTCCTTTTATAGGATTTGACCTTGGCTTGTAATCAACTCTTTCCTCCCTTTTACTTCAATTCAACTTCTAAGATGAAGTGGATCTTGAATTATGTCCAAACCATATAGAATTCTTTCATTTAAGTTGTCTCTTAACTTTTATTGTCATATGCACCATATCCTCTAACTCCACATAATGTTATAATTCAACTACAATGGTAATGTCTTTATTTAGCTCTTACAAAAATCAATTATGGTTACTTCTTTACCCTGCTCCATATTAACCCAAATCATGACAATCTCTATCTCTTTGTAATAGTCTTCCACATTCTTGGTGCCTAGACTAAGCTTTTGCAACCGTTGTTACAAATCCTTATAATAATGAATAAGGATGAACCTCCTCTTCATGATAGCTTTTATCTCTTCCTATTTATCAATAGGTCTCTCATGATTCCTTCTTCTAGTCAAAACATGGTGATTCTACCAAATAATAGTATAATGAGTAAACTCAATGACAACAAGTTTTACCTTTTTCTAATCAAAGAAGTTATGGTAGTCAAGGACCAACTTAACCATCTTCTCCCATTTTAGATAAGCTTCAAGATCTTTTTCCCCTTAAAATAGAGGAATTTTCATTTTAATACTACCAAAATCACAATCATAGGCATCTCACCTTATAAAATCTCTCTAACCATTTTTATTATTGACAATTCGAACAAAAGTAGTTAAATCATCAAACTCATCATTTTCTACATCATTTGCATTGTCATAGTCTTGCCTTTCTTGCCTTATTACATTAAGAACCTTATAGCCCTTATGTTTCTTTTGAAAATTCATTATTGTATTAACTTACTCCTTTATCATATCTCTCATATCATCAAATATGATATTTATATGCTTAAATTGTTATTACATAATTTTGATCATGAATGAAACATCATTATTTTCCTCCTCAGTTACACCTTCATCTTTGGAAAACATAATGTTAATTTTGTATAAAATGACTAAGATACCTCATAAAACTCTCCTTTATGTGTTTCACTAAAAAATGGCGTTATACTATTTAAGGTCTTCTCTCAATATGTGTTTACACTCTTACCTTTTACCACTCAAATTTTCTCTTTCAACTCTTCATTGAACTAAACAACCTCATTCAAAATCACCTTATAATAAACTAATTCCAAACGATTGTAATCAAAGAAATTTAGGAAGGCATAATGAATAAAGGTTAGGAATTAAAAGAAAATAGTAAATTAAATCCCAAGACACAAGCAAAAATTAATTAAATCTGAATCTTTGTAATAACTAAAAAGCAATGAGGTCTACTCCTTTTATTTAAAGTTGATTTATATTATAAGATGTCTAATTAAAAAGGAAATAAATCTTCTATCACCCTTTAACTTAATTAAATAGGGTTTAATTTTCAAATAAAAAGAAATTAAATATAATATTTCCTTTCCTATTTTTAGCCCAATTAATGAGAATTCTTTCTCTCTTCATTTTTTTTTATTTTCTTTTCTTCTTTCTTTATTTTTTTCATCCATTCATTGTTTCTTTCTTTTTTCTTTTTTTACATAAATTGAAAGACAAGAAAAGATAAATTAGGGTTTACAAAATCAAAAAGCAAAAGGACTATAAAATACAATTAAGAAGAAAAGATAAAATTAGGATTTGTAAATTCAAGGAATAAAAAGTTATAGAATGCTACTAAGAAGAAAAACAAAAGAAAAAGCTCAAATTATGATAATCAAACCTAATTTAGATCTAAGTTCTGATACCAATTAATGTGAACCCGAAAAGAGGTAGTTTAAAGACCCAACATGCATAAATAATTAAATCAAAACCCAAGAAAGATACATTAGATTTCAATCATATAAGACCTAAACTTAATGTTTAAAGTAACATAAACCTAAGGTATAAAGAAATATATGAACGTCACACTCTAGAAAAAAAAAAACAAAAAAAGACTTGAGAGTAATAAATCAAATTAAACATTATAAGAAGAGTTAGTACTTGATAAATTTTTTAGTTTTTGAAAGAACTAAAGGAAAAAATTCTCACTTTTATTTCACCTAATAATTTGCCTCTTTTAACAATAAAATCAAGTTTATTTATACGTTGAATTAACATCCCTAGAGATAAGGAGATTTTTATATAAGCTGACAGCAAATCTACTCCCATTTTTAAGAGATTGTTATAGAAACCCTTACAATCACTTAACATATAAGCCTATTTAGTATACTTATACAATTAATAAAATCTCAACTAATATTAAGGTATGTTTTGTTATCCTTCCAACTTGAATTAGCTCATTTGGCCAAAACTTCTTCAATTAGTCCATTGAATATCTTTCTCATCCTTTTAGCTCTTAAATGTATCATTGGCCTATTGAAAATGCTTAATGGATTTTTAGGAAGTCCTCCATGCATTGGTTCTTTTATGGATCTCATCAAGTTCCAAAGTTGACAAAAGATTTACTACAAGCTATTATGTGTTTGTTGGAGGAAATTTGGTATCATGGAAAAATAAAAAGTAAAGTGTGGTGTCTCGTGTGAAGGTAAAGAATAAAGCTATGACATAATCCATGTGTGAGCCAATATGGATATATCAATTACCCTATGATATTAGAATTAGAAATTCAACACTTATGAAACTATGGTGTGACAATCAAATTGCTCTTCACATTACCTTAAATCCAATTTCTCACGAAAGGACTAAATATATTGAAATTCATTGTCACTTCATTCATGAAAAGATTTAGTGGAAATCTCATTTCCACTAACCATGTCTCAATTAGAAAGCAATTAGGAAATATTTTCACAAAAGCTATAAGTGGTCCTAAGATCAATTACATTTATAACAAGTTAGGCATGATTAATATTTATGCTCCAACTTGAGCGAGAGTGTTGTAAATATAATAAATCAATATATTATTATGTATATATGGTAAATAGGTAAATATAATTACTTAATTATAAGGATGATCATAAGATTGATTATAAAACTTGATTTTATGAGAAATTGATCATCTACTTATATATGTATTGACATCTTGTACTATGAATAAAAATACAATGGAAGAGTTTTTCTTCTACAAGAAATAATACATAAAGCAAATCATAGTATTGGTAAATAAACTAAATGTAAAATAATACCACTAAGGTATGCTCAATTTTTGTCACCTCTACAAATAGGCAAACTTAGTTAATGAAAGGTAACTTAACAACATCCTTGGGAAAAGAGCAAAATAAGAAATAGGTTATAAATACCAAGAAAGATGTTAGTAGGCCCCTTAAATGAAAGAGTGCTTTTGATTTACAATCTTACCACTAAAGCTTAATAAATTTAAACCATATGGATAACTCACTTGCTAAGAATACCTCTGACCATTCATATCCACATCAAAATCTCATTTAGCACACAAATTTAAAGAATATAAAGATGATTATTTGTGTTATCTTGTTTAGTAAAGATCTATACCAATGGGGTAAAAATCAATAATAAGTGGATTTGAATTAATCATTAATTTTCTATAATGCTTCTAAATAGCATAAGAACTACAAAAGAAAAAAAAAATTGAAATTAGTTTGATACCTAATAGGACAAGCACAAGAAATTAGATGTATGTAGAAAAAAATAAATAACTTTCTCATCTAAAAATAAGAAAATCTCCCAAAAGCTAATTAAATGGTTTGAATGTAAAACCCAATTTAAAACTTATATTCAACTAACCAAGATTCATAAGATCAAAAGCAATGAATTTATATAGTAGTGAAGTTGAAGCACTACATAATGCAAATCAAATACAAAAGATACTTCCACCATGAACCCATCACAACTAGTGAGTAATTTTAAAGGAGGAGAAAATACATTAGGATCATACAAAGTCAATAAGGATAATACATAAAACCAATAAGTCATATGACTAATTTTTTACTTCAAATTTTTTATCTTATAATGGTACCAAAACGCCTTCTCTTGGTTTGAGCCAAACCCAACACAAGTAAAGTATTTACACACAATTGCATGAAAGTAGAGCAATAAGAATAACATGTACAAAAACATTCCTAACCTCCATAACTTTTCACAAAAGTATATAAAAGATACAATGTTAAACACTCAAGTGTTTTCCACACTTTTTACTCTCTAGTTATATGTGTGAATCTCTCTTTTTAGTTCATAAACTCTTGGGTGTTCTTACCTATTTATAGAGTTTGTAATTAACATCCTTAACTACTTAGGCTATGCATGACTTAGCTATCATGCCAATGATGCTTTAGTGGATACTTGGTTTTATGGCTCAATAGCTCAGGAAAATACCCCCAATTCCCCATTTTTGAGCTCTGTGTTTAAATGTCTTATATAGCACTCTAATGGCCCACATTATTTTACTTAGATAGCACAACTATTGACTCAAAGTTGCCTACATATGTTCCCACATTTTTGGCTAATAATAACTCCATATCTTATTATCTTTAAAAAGAATCAAATACCTTAAATAGCTTGATCATAACATGTATTGCCCACTAGTCACATGCCTATATTATTAAGAAGTACCACCTATGATTTCCCTATTTTCATAGGACTTAAGGTTATACTTGCTTGCTACACACTCCTAAGTATTCTACCCATTAATGCATGCCCAACTTATGCATGTATGTTGCCTAGCACATTATTGGCCAAAACTTTGGTCCATATGCCAACGTCTTGTGATGATGTAGCCAATCCTTGAAACACATGTTAGCTAATTTACCTTATACCCATGTAACATTAACTTGGACCTTCATCCATACGTCAACATTGGCTAACTCTCAAATAAGGCTGCGTACCCCCTTAAAAAGTATTAGGGAATTTAGTTGTCTAATAAAAGGAGACATTAATATGTATGAACTGTCGCTCAATTGCCAATAACATGTTAACACGTCATTAGTACACACTACCTCACCAACCAATGACTTAATCACCTTTTCCACTTAACACCAATGTTACCGTATGCTACTACAACTCCATCACACGCTACCATAATGCATCTCATACTTTGACCTTTAACTTATAGCTCACTTGATACCAACATCATAACTCCTACCTAGCCTCCCTTGGCTTGTTGCCATGCCCATCAACTCTACATTCACCTTCTTTCCTTTGACATACCTATCTCACACCAACTTTATACCAAATATTGGTGCAAGGTGTCCATAAATACCTGCATTTTTAAGTCAAGAGACTTAAGGTGCTAATAATGAGCCTAAAGATAATTTAGAATCCATCCATGTTAGAAATTTAACAATAAACAATGATAACATTATAGCATGCAAAAGGGAAATTAACATTACTAAAAACAAACTCCTATGTAGTAGTTGAACATGACCTAACATAGGCCATTAGTGTATAAAACATAGTCAATTAAAGGAAAAATTAATAAGAACACCAAAACCTTTTAGAGAAATCATAAAAAGAAATATTAGAATTTTGTTATATCAATTTCATTCAACTCACGACATCTCTTCGTATAGTTCTAAATTCCTCAGGAGACTTTGCTAAGAACTTCTCTTTGTAATACCTTTCCTTTTATCCTGGTTCACCCAATTTAATTTGACCATATGAAAAAAGAAAAAAAAAAGAATTTAAATACTAACAAAACATAAATCAACTAAAAAAAAAGAAAAAATAAATTCACTCCATGTAAATCCATAGGTATTAACATGTAAATAGTGCATGCAATTTTTAAAAATAAAGCACCTAAATATATTTTATATATCAATCCATTCTAGTAATAACAAAAGAGAAATAACATTGCAAATGGCAATACCATTATCTTTAGCAACAAGCCAAGCAAAAGCAATATACTCATAATAACTAAAACAAGCACTACTACTCATAATGATACTAAAATAAAAATTCTATATATGCAAATCTATAAAACAACTTTTATGCATGACCACCACTTCACAAACACTCAACATAGTAAAGGTTGCTCCAAAGATGAACTTAGAAATAATTAATGAATATCTGAACCTTGTTTTCTTCAGCGTTGTCTACGTTAAAAACATCAAACTTCTCACGAATGGCCTCCTTCAACTTAGTTTTCAATTTTTTCTGTTTTCGCATATCCGAAAATGCAGAGGGAATATAATCAGTCAGATAAGCGCGTATATTGTAAAATATAGCAATAGCTTGCCTAGTATTAAACAATGTGATAAGTATGCTCTTAACTCCTTCCCAGTAAGGTTCATGCCAATTAAAGGCTAGCTCAATAAATATGAATCCTAAAGAATGGCTGAAGGAGTCAGAATTGCGTTAAAGTGCCTCTCCTGAAGCAAGGAAACAGACTTCCATTTCCAGACTATTCTCTTCTTCAACAATGGCAGCACCTATATTGGCTGATGAAGACAATCATGCAACTCTATGTGCCCGAACAGAAGATCCTTGACCATCAGAAGTCCAAGAATGTGTAGTCCTAAGATTAAGGTCAAAGCTTCGTCCAAGTTGCTTGTATTTTTTAGTAAGTGATCTTTCGGCTTTGTGCCAAAATGGCGAGGGAGTTAGGGCCGAAGCAAAACGAAAACCATGGACTGAAGTTCAAATTGAGGTGCTGCATTATAGTCTCTTCTCACCTGTACCTTTTCGCGCTTAATTCTCTCTGCTTGCCGCTGTGAAACATAATCAGAGTATATCAAATTCACAACTAATTATAAGGCATCAGAAAATATACAGAATCATTTTCCTGCTCCTCAATACCTTACTTGATGTGAAGTTGCCAAAGAATATTCTTCAAATGAGGGTCACCACCTGTCAAGAAAGATTGAAACTGTTTCTTAAAGTAACAGGATACTGCCAGTTTATATGAACAATTCTAGACCTTGAAAAGTTACAGGGACTTGCAGGTTTAAGCTTCCTTAAGAGGCACAATCCCTCTCCCTCTCTCACTCTCTCTTTCTCTCTCTAATATACACAAAAATGCAGAAATCGCAATCTAGCTTTCTAGTTTCTACCACATTATCATGGTCACAAATTTCCAACTATGTTTACATTGTACTTTGGGGTAAAATTATTTCCTTCAAGTACAATATAATCAACTGCCATTGTAGAAGAAAGCTGTGGCATCAAGTCAATGAACAGCGTTGCCATAACATAAACGAGACATGAATAGTCTAAAAATTGAGGCTGCGAGAAATATCCCCTCGATTACATTGGACAACAGAAAAGAAATGCTTGTGTGTCCCTCCGTGCGCCTCTTTCTTCATCTTATAAGAGTGAACCGTATATTATTATTATATTTCATTTCTGTTTCTTCTTTTCTTCTTTCCTCCTCTTTCATTAGCCAGCAATTTAATAGGAAACTACAACTGATGAATACAAAATTGTTTATCCAAAATTATATCTTTTCTTTTCAGGAGTGACACAGCCATGGTATAATTATCGATGAGTCTTAGCTTTGTGGTATCCATTCACCATAAGTAGTTAAGTCTGGCATAGAAGGACCAAAGTTCTTTCTTGAACCAGCCATGCAATTTGTGGTATCTTGCACAAAAGCATTTAACAATTGAACCAAATCAATGTTGAACTGGAAGAAACTAACCTGCTGCAGTCAGTTCTTTTCTTCAATATTTTGTCTTCATAGGCCCCATTGCTTGATTAAAATGCTCTACCCTGCTCAAATTTGGCTAAACAAAAACACAACAAATGCCATCTAAGACTTCAGACGAGCAGCCTCCCAAGAGCAAATCAATTTGATAATCAAATTCAAACCAGATCATTCACTTACATTGTTTGTATCAGTTAGTTATCCGCCCAGTGCGCTAAATTCTTTCTTATATATGACCATGAGCAAGTTAACAGCACCCTGAGCGAAAAAATGACAACGGAAATTAGAATCCGGTTTACTTTTAGAGATTGCGTTGTCATAAACCAGCTACGGAGAAAGACCAGCTACAAGCCTCACGAATGTCCATGGTGGGCATGTGTGGCAAGAAAATCATTTGCCAAGAAAGAAACACATAAATATAAAATCATTCACAATGCATCCCAGATCAAACTCAAATGGGAGATTAGGGATTCTCATCTCGTATTCCAAATACTGTCTAGAGTCCAAATGTTAAGAAACTGCACAAAGAACTAAAAGGGAGAAGTTGTACGATTAAGCTACCATTACCGGTATGGAAGATAGCAACACCTATGACTTGACATGTATAAGGGAACCAACCAGATATGGCTTTTTGGCCGCAATGACCTCATCACCTCTCTTCAAAGTATCTTGCCTTTCCCTTTGCCTTTTCTTCGCAATCAGCTGCAAAATGGCCCATCTGGCCACATAGGAAGCATGATTAAGGACAGAATCATCATTTCCCTCCTTGTACTAGGTAATCTTTAATCTCATTCTCATTTCCTTTGCCATAAAGAAAATATTAAAAAATTAAGATAATAGCTATGTTATTATAATATATTTTATCTTATTCTTAAACCGCACTAGTCCAATAAATTTAGTCCAATAAGTTTATTAGCATTCAATAAATCAACAAAAAAAAAGGCATTACTCATTTTATTCTATTAATAAAGATTATAAAAAATAAAAGAAAAAATATTAGTTTTAACCTACACATATTAGAATAAATTAAATTTTTAATCCTTATTTTGATTACTTTTATTATTTTAATCTAATTAATAACACTCACTATTTACTTGAAAAATCATTTAAGAAGATTTTTTAATATATTAGAATTACATTTAATTTATATAATGTTGAGTGGCTAAATAAATTAAATAAAATAAATTAAGTAGATAATATAATTTATCAATCATATCTAATATGGCTCATAAATTAGTTAGCTGACAAGTTTTTGCCAAAATAAATTATATAAATTTCATGTAACTATTACTTCTAAATTTATATAATCAGGAATGACTCATTCAAATCACATAAATTTAGTTAAGTTTAATGTATCAATTATAGAATTACAAATATTCAAGTTAAGGTGAATTTGAGTGACTTAACAACATATTTTTCAAGTAAAAATCTAATTTTATACTATAATTAAAGAAGGAAGCCCATCATGTACTTAATATTATGATAAAGGGATTTTATATTAAATATCAGTCTTATGTATTTGATATCACAATTTCAATATATATCACATACATATCCTAAAACACTAGCATGTCATTTGAATATGGATGATATTTGACTTTACTAAACTAATCTCTTTAAACCATAGAAAGAAGTTAAATAGTCAAATCTAAAGGGATTACAATATAGTCTTTCAAGTTCTAACATGCAACCTCCTTTTGATAACTCCTTTAGCATTTTCATCTTAATCTTCATGGTTACAAATATATATTCTATTTAAATCCTAAATTTTCTAATTATATAATTATTTCATAAGTTAAAAAAAAAAACCTAAGTTACATTTAAAGGGGGTTTAGCTAAGAAGAGAACTCACAATCTGAGAATATATCAAAAGTAGAAAACGTTATCTCTCTACTCTAAAATTACATTTATTCAACTATTAATAAATACAATTATATTGGTCTATGAGTTTATATTCATCCATCACATTATCATAATCATATTGATTGTATAAAAAATAAACATATATATAATTCCAATTAATGATTTTATTTACAATTTAAAATAATAATTTTAACCATTGAAACTTTAAATTAAATAAATTTAATATTATCCATTCATAATAAGATTTTAATTAGGAGTTTTGTTCTAAATAGAATTTTTAATTTAATTAGGAAAAATATTCTTATTGAAAGATATATTAATCAAACTTTAAACAATTCAAAAACATTACAAATGTTTTAATTTGAACTTCAAACTCATATATGCTTAAATGGGCATCTTGTGTCATCCTATCCATTAATATCTCATAGACTTTGTAATTCCTTACAAGTCAAAAATTATAAGTCAAAGTTAATTTTGTTTAAGCTTTCTTGATCAAATTATGATTTAATTCTTTAATCAATATTTCTACCATGAATAGAACTTCTAATCAAATTATATTTCATTATTAAGTTAGAAATCCTATTTCAAATCAGTTTTCTAATCCAATTAAATTTGATTATCTAATTAAACTTATTACTTCAAAAAAAATCCTAATTGTATTAGAGGAAAAAAAATTTTCTCTAACCAAACAAGAAATCTAATTAGTTCAAATTTTGTTGTTATCTTTTGGTTACAATAAGCATGCACGACAATAAGGCCAAGTAACAAAGTATACAAGTTGTCAATGATTGGGTATATTAAATACCTAAGCAAGCATGGTTTCATTAAAACCATGACAAGGTTGCTAGCTTAGGTAGTTTAATTACCTAACATGCATAGCAAATCAAATCCTCCCTTTTTTCAAATCCTCCCTTTTTTCAACTCAAATTAAAATTAAGAACTTTATTGTTATGTTTGTAATATCATAAATTAACATATAAATCAATATGTAGTAGGTATATGGACATTGACCATATAATTAAGTATTTATAGAGATTTTAACTCTTGAATTTTAATATGAAAACTTATGTTAATTTTCAAAAAATTACACGTTAATTCCTATATTTTCAAATATAATATATTTGACTTTAAAAATATTTTTAACTTTTCAATTAAGTCTAACTCAATTTTTATTTTATATTTACTCAATGTTTCTTATATGTATAACCCATATAGATTTAAATATGTTGATAATAAATATGAACTATGATCTCAAAATATTAAATAAGTTAAATTTATTTAATTTATCATTAATTTTTTAATTAATCAATTCATACATATAAATTAAAATTAATATTTAATTACCAATCATTATTATCTAAATATTAAAATTGTTAAAGTAATTTAACTAATTCCTTAAGTGCATGATCTCTCAATATGATTCAATCCTATTATAATACTAATACTTCAATTAGACACAAATTACGAAATTAATATATTTTTTTTATATTGTACGTAAGTTATATGAGTTTTTAGACGCTTATATGATTACTAATTTTATGAAGAATATCATAAATTCTTATGAATCATAATTTCATATTACACAAACATTTTTTGAATCAATGTTTATTGGAAATAAACAAAACATTATATCATAATTACTTTAAGGTAACAAATTTTTTATTAATTACTAAATTATCTATATAGTTTATAATATGTCTAAAATTTACTTCTGCAAATAATTCTTAATTAGAACAACTCAAAAATAAGATTAAAATATATCAATTGCTATATAAAACATTTTAGTGATTTCAAATTTAAAAGTTACTTATAATTGTTATATGAGAAATTTTTCAAATATATAAATAATATTTCATTGAGGAATTTTTATGGTGAGTAAATTCAATTAACTTTTTTAACTAATAAACACTTACATATTTATTCAAATATTTCATAATTCAATTTATGAGATCAATTTTTTATGAAATACAAATTTTTTTTAAAAAATAAATTTAATATGTTAGTCTCATAATTTTATTAATATCTTATTTTTATAACACATTAATTAAAAATATGTAAAAATAAAATTTTAATATAATAAATATCTAATAATTATAATCTTGTCATAATTATTTTTATAAAATATATTTAATTATTAAATTTTATTTTTAGAGTTTATCAATAATTATATCATTATATAAATTATATTATACATAAATAATATTTTAAATTAATTAATTATATATATATAATATCAAATATATATTCATAACAATAATCAACACATTAACTACTAAGTTATACACTAACAAGTCCAAGGGGCTTAAATATCAAATAGTGTAATAACAAACGGGTTTTGCATATTTGCTTGTATGGGTGGACATAGGAACTAGAGGAATTGGATGTGTGAACTTCAAGGCATTAATAGACTGCATCCTAAGAGATTAGGCCATGTACAATGGGTAGCCTTCATCATTAGAGAAAGATTGTCTCCGAATCTGAATCTAAATCTAATATCCAAATTAAGAGGCTTTAACATTAAGAGAGAATAGAATTCAACATCATCATAATCTATTTGCATTGATGTGAGATGTTTAATTTGTTGGATTAGCTTTGCAACTTGCTTCCACTTATTCATGCATTTCTTTGCAAAATATTAATTTTGGTCGCAAAGATAGATAATGGCAGTAAAATATGGAATTCAAAAGTTTGAATTTCATCTAGTTGGACATCACTTTCTTATGATTATGGACTAATCATCTTTTCCCAAAATGCTAAACTTAAAAGGAAAAAGAAAACATTCTGCCTCATCATCAACTACTCCGTTGAAAGGAATAGTTTAGAAAATACACTTTCACTATTCAACGTATCAAAGGGAATAAAAATCTTATCTCATACCTTCTGTCAAGATAGCATCACCTTAACCAAGTTTGACCAACAGATGAACTTCCAGCATAATCCCATTCATATGCATGGCACCTCCATTCATTCCTAATTCCTTCTCAGCTTCCATCCCCCCACTCGACATGCCTTGGAAAATCCTCCACTTATTCAGGACTAAAAAATTTCAATTATTTAAACTTGAGAAAATTGTCCAGACTTACCAGTCTAAGCTTATTCAAGCCCATGGTGGAACCCTAATCGAGTCTGGCTGCCTTTATCTAGATTACCCATTGATTCACCCATTCCAATTTCATCTTAATGATGAATTTTCAAAGGATTTTAACTTTGGTTACTTTGTCATCATTGGCTTATTGCTATTGAGTTCATGATGCAGTCTCTTTATTAACTCATTGATGGTTTCTTCCAATGAAAGTGTCAAATTTTCTCCCAAAACATCAAGTTTTTAGAATGGTTCCACCCATTGTCGACCTGTAAGCAGATCCTTCCAGATGGCTGGAACCATCTCAAGTAGGCATCTAGATCAACTCAAACCATACAACAATGTGAGATAAATGCTCACATGATTGCTGTTGTCCACAGACTTCAGATGTATTCTTATGATCTTTGCTACCTCAAGGTCATTATATACATGAACATATATGCAACCAATATGTTCACTCTTTTTCTAGGTTATGAAGTACCTCCTTCAATAATTTCAGAATTGCAGTATCACTTGTGTTACTTGAACAAAGTCATACTGAGAGAAATTGGGGCTCGAGTCCATACTAATGCACTGTGGGATAAGCTCCCATTAAATTAAACGAATTTAAATTGAAAGGGATCGAGATTATTGGAAGAAAATGTTAGTAAAAAAGGGAGAATTTCTTTTTCCAAAATTCTCAATTCTGTAATGCAGGATCTTTTCTTTATATGAATACTAATATGCAAATCGTAATGAATTTTACATACCTCTGTCCATGATGTCGGGTTCCTTCTGTGAAGATAAGAATCCTCCTCTGATTTTGCCTTTTGATGAATTTCTCCTACTCTTCCCCTTTCCCTTTCACTTTTTCTCAGTTTTTCTCTAATGGTTGAAAAGAGGAAAAGAAAACTCTGTAATGGGAAAAAATCACATCCCTTTTATTTTTCTGTAACAGTTGTCTTTAATGGTCTTTAATGAGGAGAGTGATTCCCTCTTCTTTTATAACCGTTATCTTTAATAGTGAGAGTGATTCCCTCTTTTCCTGTAACCGTTATCTTTAATGAGGAGAGTGGAGGGATTTTAAACCCAATGACTCAAATTACCGTTATGTCTAACCGACCATCATATTAGACCTTTTATATTTGGTCATACTTTAAATAACAAGGGCCACTTATGTCAATTAATTTAACAATCTCCCACTTGGCCCATGTTATGACTTGATGAATCAATAACGAATATATGTGCACCATACTTAAAGATCATCAAATCATAATACTTGATTAAATTAAGATGATTGGATCATGGCGGTCACATATCTTTTAACGATATGATTCTTTCTATGTATCACGTAATCATCATAATTCATAATAACTTTACTGAGGAACATTGAGATTTTAAATTGTCATTTCCAAATACGCTGTTAGTTATCTCACAAACTATAACTGTATACACCTTAATGTAGATAACAAAAGCGCAAACAAAACCATGACCTTAATTGAATTCATAAGTGTCACAATGATATGAGCAGTACAAAACATTTACTTTCAAGAGAATGAGGACCCGTCTATAATGCCCATCTGTTCAACATGTCCAGTAAATGTTTTCGGTGGCAAACCTTTAGTTAACGGGTCCACAATCATCAATTCAGTACCAATATGCTCAATAGACACTTTTTGGTTTTGTATTTCTTCCTTAATATATAAGTATTTCAAATCTATATGTTTCGCACCTTTAGAATACCTATCATTCTTAGAGAAGAAATAGCTGCAGAATTATCATAATAAATTCTTAACGACTTTTCTATACTGTCGACCAAACCAAGCCTTAAGATAAAATTCTGCAACCATAATGCATGAATAGTAGCCTCAAAGTATGCTACAAATTCAGCCTCCATTGTGGAAGTAACAATGACAGATTGCTTTCCACTTTTCCATGAAACTGCTCCTCCGGCCAGTAGAAACATGTAACCAAATGTAGATTTCCTCGAATCTACACATCCAGCATAATCTAAATCCGAGTAGCCTACTACTTCAAGATGACTTGATCTTTTATAAGTAAGCATGTAATCCTTAGTGCCTTGTAAGTACCTAAGTACTTTCTTTCCAGCTTTCCAATGATCCATTCTAGGATTACTTTGATATCGGCCTAACATTCCGACAGCGAAACTAATGTCTGGCCGAGTGCATGTTTGAGCATACATCAAACTTCCAACCAGCGATGCATAAGGAATGGATTCCATTGATTTTCGTTCCAAATCATTCTTTGGACATTGCAATTCACTGAACTTGTCCCCTTTCTAAATTGGAACTATTCCTATAGAGCAATTTTCCATTCTAAATTTCTCTAATACTTTATTGATATAGCCTTTTTGAGACAATCCTAATAATCCTTGTGATCTATTGCGAAATATTTTTATTCCTATCACATAGGATGCCACATTCATATCTTTCATTTCAAAAGTTTCAGAGAGAAATTTCTTAACATTATGCAATAAACCCATGTTATTAGCAGCCAAAAGAATATCATCGACATATAGGACTAATATAATGAACTTGCTCCCACTGACCTTTATATAGATACACCAATCAACGGTGTTCTCTACAAAACTATATGATATAATGGTATTATTGAACCAAATTTCAGTCCATATATTGATTTCTTTAATTTACACACCAAATTTTCTTTCCTTGTGGTTATGAAACCTTCAGGTTGGTCCATATACACTTCCTCTTCTAAGTCACCATTCAAAAAGGTGGTCTTTTGGTGGAGCTCTAGGTTATAATGAGTCACCAAAGCCATAATGATTCTTAAGGAGTCTTTCTTAGAGACTGGAAAGAAAGTCTCCTTATAGTCAATACCATCCTTTTGAGTGTAACCTTTGGCAACAAGTCTAGCCTTATACCTTTCGATGTTGCCTTTTGAGTCTCGCTTGGTCTTAAAGACCCACTTACAGCCAACTCGTTTTGATCTTTCAGGCAACTCCACTAGTTCCCAGACTTGATTTACATCCATCGATTTTATCTCTTCTTTCATGGCATTGAACCACTTTTCAGAATCATTACATTCCATGGCTTGTGTAAATGAGATTGGGTCTTTATCAATGCTCAATTCAGATTCATGTTCAATTGAGTAAACCACATAATCATTCGATATGGCTGATCTTTTCTGTCTTGTAGACCTCCATAATGCCATTTCTTGTGGTATCACTTACTCATTTGTGACTTACATATTGTCACTTGGTTCATCACTTATGTGTTCACCTTGTGTGTCTCGAATATCAATTTGTTGTCTTTGCATGTCGCGTAATTGTGATGTAACAAAAGGAACAACAACTTGAGTAGAAACACTTGGTGTGGGGATAACAACTTGAGTAGAAACACTTGGTGTGGGGATAACAACTTGAGTATAAGTACTCACTATGGATCTTTCGTTTTGTAATTCTTTAATATCCACCTTTCGTGATTCCCCACTCCCACTGAACTGACCATTTTCAATGAACCGAGTATTGTCAGACTCAACTATTCTAATACTATGGTTAGGACAATAGAACCTATATCCTGTAGACTTTTCAAGATAGCCAATGAAGTAACCACTAATGGTTTTACATCAAGCTTTCTTTCATGTGGATTATATATCCTTACTTCTGTTGAACAACCCCAAACATGAAGGTGTCTTAAACTGGGTTTCCTACCTGTCTATAACTCATAAGGAGTCTTAGGGACAACCTTACTAGGAACCCTATTCAGCAGATATGCAGCAATTTTTAATGCATGTATCCATAAGGATAAAGGTACAGTACTATAACTTAACATACTCCTAACCATATCCATAAGTGTGCGATTCCGCCTTTCCGCTACACCATTCTGTTGTGGTGTACCAGGCATTGTGTACTGTGCATATATGCCTCAACTTTCAAGAAGTTTTGCAAATGGACCAGGACATTGTCCACTTTCATTGAATTTTCCATAATATTCACCACCTCTGTCTAACTTAATCACTTTCACTTTTCTACTTAACTGCCTTTCCACCTCACTTATAAACACCTCCAGGGCAATTACTGACTAAGACTTTTCATGCAGTAGATATAAATAGCAATATCATGAGTAGTCATCTATAAACGTGATGAAATATTTCTCACCACCCCATGATGAAATATCAAAGGGGCCACAAATATCTGTGTGTATTAATTCTAAAGGCTTATTACTTCTCATGACTGGGTTCTTTGATGTGTGTCTTGTCTGTTTCCCTTTTATACAGTCAACACATACCTCCCAATCAGTAAAATCCAATTGAGGTAG
This sequence comes from Bruguiera hainesii, assembly GCA_023213295.1. Taxonomy (NCBI): domain Eukaryota; kingdom Viridiplantae; phylum Streptophyta; class Magnoliopsida; order Malpighiales; family Rhizophoraceae; genus Bruguiera; species Bruguiera hainesii. Next base: position 9,373,320 of record JAHOYR010000018.1, read on the forward strand.
GACATTACCTTTCACCAACCTCAATATCCTTTCTTTGGATATATGACCTAATCTTTGATGCCATAAGAAAGTAGAACTATCATCATGTGTATTACGTTTGTTACCTATATTATACTCAATAAGAAATAAAGAATCAGCATACATAGCATCAAGATTAAAACGGTACAAATTATCAACCAAAGTACCAGATCTATAATAGTACGAATGTCTATACAATGAAAATATATCGTTTCCAATCTTAAGGTTAAATCCTACTTCATCTAACTTTGCAACAGAAACTAAATTTCTAGCACATTCAGGAACATAGAGACAGTTTTCCAGATCTAGGTGACACCTAGTATCCAAAATTAATATGTACATCCCAATTTCTTCTATTCGTGCCTTCATTCTGTTTCCCATATAAAGGAATTTCTCAATTCCTGTTATGGGCTGGATTGAAAGGAATCCCTGCATAATATGTAACACATGAATAGTAGCTACAGAGTCTAACCACCAAGTATTATTAGGTACTTCAATTACATTTGATTCAAAACATACTGATATACAGTACATACCTTTCTTTTCGAACCAAGCCTTTCTTTTTGGACAATCTTTCTTGAAGTGACCCATCCTTTTATAGAAGAAGCATTTATGATCCTTGTGAATTTGACCTCTAGTTACTTTCATAGAGGCTTTGTCCTTCTTCTTATCCTTTCTATATGGTCTAGACTTGCTACTGCTAGCATCATTATGAACAGTAAGATAAATAGAGTGATCCTTCATCTTCTTTAATCTCCCTTCCTCCTGAACTAACATGACCTTAATTTCTTAAAGGTTTTATTTCTCTTTGATAGTGCTATAATTCACTTGGAACTGACTAAATTCAGGAGGCAGTGAGTTGATAATGAATTGTACCAAAAAGGATTCACTTACATCCATACCCATTGTTTTCAACTTTACTGCTAGATTAGTCATACTAGTCAAATGATCATGAATAGGCTGTGACCAATCAAATTTCTTAGTCGTCAGCTCACTCATTAGGCTTCTTACAATGGATTTATCAGCTATATCTGATTGAGAGTATTCCTTAATTCTCATCATAAATTCCCTATCATTTTCCGTCTTAGGCATCGATGGCTTGACATTTTTAGCTATCGTCATTCACATCAAATTCAAACTCACCCTATTAGACCGTTCCCAAGCCTCATGCAGAGACTTGTGAGATTTTGTACTGGTTTCAATAATGGCTGCAGGCTTTTCATCTGAGATGATTGCTAAGTCCAAACCCAAAACGCCTAAGTGAAACTGAATATGCTCAAACCATTCCGCATAATTCAGTTCATTGAATTTGATCATCGCATTGCCGAAAGCAAACATATTATTGGAAGTTGTAAACATAATCCAAATTTACACATTAATACTTTAAGTAAACTTAAACGGATTCAGATTAACTTTAATTATGTATTTAAGTTCACTTTTGGGTGATCCTCAAATACATAACTTTAATCAATGATGGTGTTAATTTAGATATATTTTGATAGATCAATCAATCATACTAGAGTTAACATGAATATTATCTTTAGATATATAATCATATTTACTGAGTATATCAATGAATCTCTTTTAGTATTATTAATTATAGGAAATGATCCATCTTTAAATGATCTCCTAGTCTTATAATTAATAATCACAATTATTCATTTCAAATTTGTACAACATTTCATTAACATTTAAAGAAATGAACAATTAAGATTCATAATCAAATATTTAAATACTTTCAAGTTAGGTTACTTTGGTAACTAATAAACTTTTAATATTTGATTAATATCAATATAATTTCAATAAATTTCAAAATATTTAATTATTAAGATCATTCAATTTGACAAAACATCAATAAATAATTAATGATGCGAAAAATAAATTTTTTTTTGGGTCAATACTGACCAATATGTCGGGTACTATTCTAGTAATTAGCTAATTCTGCACGCCAGTAAATGCTAGTAAATGCTAACAGGGTACCACTTTAATAATCAGATCCCAATATTTATTAATTTATTTCTTTCTATTGACAACGTCGACTAAAACGGCGTGAAAAATTAAATCCGGAAAGGGAAAGGCCGGCGGTGAACATTCGGGAAAATAACAATTTTTTTTTTTTTTGTAAACGGCAAAGGTCGCCGGCCTATTTTCTTTTCAATGCCGGCGATTTCTTTTCTTTTCACCGCCGGTAGTTTTCCTTTTCTTTTCAACGCCGGCGGCTTCTTTTCTTTTCACCGCCGGTCGCTTTCCTTTTCTTTTTAACGCCGGCCAATTCTTCTTTTACAACAAAATATAGTATTGACATATCCGCTCTGATAATAATTATTAATAAAAAAGAGAGAATTTCTTTTATTAAAATTCTTAATTCTATAATACAGGATCTTTTTTTTATATGAATACTAATATACAAATCGTAATAAATTTTATATACTTTTATTCATGATATCGAATTTCTTATGTGAAAATAAGAATCGTGCTCTAATTTTATCTTTTGATAAATTTCTCCTACTCTTCCCTTTCCCTTTCACTTTTTCTCAGTTTTTTTCTAATAGTTGAGAAGAGGAAAAAAAAACTCTGTAATGGGAAAAAATCACGTCTCTTTTATTTTTCTATAATGAGAAAAAATCACGTCCCTTTTATTTTTCTGTAACGGTTGTTTTTAATAATTTTTAATAAGGAGAGTAATTCTCTCTTCTTTTAATGGTTTTTAATGGAGAGAGTGATTTCTTCTTTTTTTATAATCGTTATTTTTAATAGTGAGAGTGATTCTCTTTTTTCTTATAATCATTATTTTTAATAGGGAGAATGGAGCGATTTTAAACCCAATGACCCAAATTACTGTTATATCTAACTAACTATCATATTAGACTTTTTATATTTAATCATATTTTAAATAACACTTATATCAATTAATTTAACAGAAAAATGTCTATAATTACTCATCCTGAGAATGAGAGATTCCTTAGAAGAAGAGTACATAAACATGTCACCATCCCACGAACCCATCTTCAAGTGAAGATAAACAAGCAATACTGTGCAAGAAATATGTCAGCACGTCGTATATCAGCATGATGTATATTAGTGTGTTGTCAATGTGTGGTGATTATCAACCAAAGGTCCATGTTGCAGACTAGTTAAAACCAACTTAAGAGGACTTGAACCTAGTTAGCGCTGTCGTGTGGTTCATCATAAGTGGTTGTTAGACCAGACAAATATAGAATAGTTGACCGATTTTGTTCAACTATAAAAATCAAGAAATTAACTCATAAATTTTATTTACAATTGTTTGTAGTTAATAATACTAAAATTTAATATGTAATCAAGTCTTTTTGTAGGTTCTTTTTGTTAACAGTTTTTAAACTTAACAATTGAAGATGACTTTAATCAAAATATATCATATAATAGTTAATTTTTTTTATTTTTTTAATTACTATTAAACAATTTTATTTATTATTAATTTGTTGAACCAACTAACCTTTAAACCTCTAACATTTTAGTTCAATATCTGGTTTAGTTCTAATTGCGTGCATTACATGCTAGTTGAATTGATTAGCTCTTAATTGTCTAATTTTTTTGGTTCGATGACTAGTTTAGTTTTCAACGCCAATTCATTCTCGAAGCAGTTTTAATAAAAACAACTATAAACAGGCTATCGATAAAAAACCCCCGTTTTCACTTAATGCCACTTGACCTCCCACTTGAGTTATCTTGCTTGTTGCATCACACACCGATTCATTTCTTCAAGCTTGTCAATTAAGTTGTCTAATATAGAAAAATCGGGCCATTTAATAGCTTTTATTGTTGGACCAAAAATAATGTTATACTAAAAATAAAAAAAGTACTTTAAGCTATTTATCAAATATCACTCTCTTTAAAATAAAATTTACTTTTATAATAATATAATTAGGTTATAATAGATTTTTTCACAAAATAAAATAAAATACAGGTAATTACAATTTATATAATTAAAATTAAATTTTCAAAAACTTTATATAATATTCAAAATTATTTTACCAAAAAATAACATTTTTCTATATATTCTTTTTCTTTAATTAAAACAAAATCATTATATATATAATTTTAGTATCAATAAATATGAATCTTTTATTGTGTCTTTGCATAAAAATATATATTATTTTTTATAATCATCAAATAAACAAATGAACAAATCTAATTTTTATTTTGAAAATATTTTAACAATTTTCTATTATTTTTTAAATATTAAGAATTTTTCACAATTCTAAAAATTAAATATATAAATAAATATATTTTATTTATTTAATTTTTACATAATAAAAAATGTATTCTAATAAATTCAAATAATATAATCATTATGAACTATAATATTATTGATAAACTATAAAATTAATTCAAATAAATAACTATATAATATTATTTTTTTAATTAATCAACACATTAAAATTTATTATGTTTATATTATTTTCATAAATATTTTAAAATTAAGTCTTCTAACTTATTAGAATAATTTAAATATTTTACATTTATATAAATAAATTAAAACTCCCGTTATAAAATATTCTTTGAAGTTTGTTAAAAAATTTAAAATCTTATTCTTTCAACTTACACTAACTAATCTTAAAATGAAAATAAAAATTAATTATAATATTTTAATCATACTAATAAAATACTTTAATTTATTAAATTTATAATTTGATATTATATCAAATATTAAATTAACATTTTATCATAAATGATTTTATTGTATGGACTTAAAACTCATTTTTCTTAATATCTTATTCATCAAGAATCTTGTCCATTCTTATAATTTTAATCAGTCTACGTGTATATAAGGGTCTTTTGTATAATCAGGTAGCTTTGGCTCATCTATTAACATACCTCTCTTTCATTGGAGAGATCACGATCGAGACTTTTATTTTCACTATTAATTGCAGGTGCAATTACTACTCACAGGACTACACATAGCCTAACAGTTAGACACGCCTTTCAAGCTTTTGCATGTCATGGATTCGAAACTCTAAAGCCACAACGTTTTATATTTTAAGAACTGCATACTAGTCTGGTGGTTCCGTGACTTTCCCATGGATTCCAAAACCACCAGGCGTATCCTTTTGTTTTAAAAGGAACTGTGAATTGTCAATTCCGATCATTCCCAAGATAGGCTCCGGCCGAACAAGGAATTTTGTTTCCTTGGAGGTGCGCCGCTTCACTAGGATGGTTCCCATGCTCTTAAGGAATTATTAAATTCCTTAAGGCTGCTTCTGTAAACAAGGAAGAACGACTCCATAAACCACAAAACTGTTTCAACGGATTTTATCAAAAATCATATCAGGTATAAGTGCCCACATTATAAGCGCCCCTTATAATGCACTGCTTGGATCCTCATCATGGGTGGATGACTCAACAGTCATGATTCTTAGTTTCTTAATTATTTCTTTTCATCTTTGTGCCCAAGGCTCCCTTGACTTGGAATTTCCAATTTCTATTACCTTTAGGCTACAGCGTGGACAATTGCCTTTAGGGCCTCCATATGAGTTCTTTTGAACATAATGTTTTATTGCCCATACTTGCAATACAAGCAATAACAAGGCCGCAGAAGAACTGCAACTTACATAAAACAAAAGTTGCATATATACTGTTTGAGCAAAAAAGACTAATTTCATTCATTAAATTTGAAGGTTTTTCTAATTATATTTTTTTTAATCCACCTAATATATTACTTTGATTAGTTAAATTCCACTTATATTAAAAAGATTTTATTAATTATTACAACATAATAATTACAAACATGTCATATAATAAATTTAATTTTATATCATCACTATATCATTAAAATTATTAATATAATATTAATGTTTTAATTACAAAATTTAAAATTAAAAATATTTTAAAATATTATGATTATATTTTACTCTATTTCTTAAATATTACCTGTTAAGTTGTATGATAACAGTAATAAAATTGAAGAGATTTTTTTTTTCTTTCATTTATTTGTATTTGTGCACAAAATATTTCAACTATTTTTATAAATTATTAATCTCTCTTCTTTATTACAATCAACAATATATTAAAAAAATCATCATATTAAAAAAATTAAAATATTTAAGAAAAATAAAAATATAATTATAATATTTTAAAAATTTTAATGTTTAATTTTTTAATTTTTTAAAAAAAAATTAAAACTATTGATACATCAACAATTTCAATAACTTAACAGTGACATAGAACTCCATTTGTCACATAATGTATATATAGTTATCATGTAATGTATATATAACTACTACATAATAATAATTAACAAAAAAGTTTTAATATAAATTAAATTTAATTAATAAAAATAACATATTAAATGAATTTGAAAAAATAAAATAAATTTAATTACAAAATTATTTAAATTGTAATAAATAGAATTAATTTTTTTATTTATTATTTATGTAAATTATAAATGATTCTTGTACTTCAAGTGGTTATTGTGTATTTTAAAGACCCCCTTTCCTAAATTCTAAACCCATAGGGTAAAACTTTTATACTTTTTATATTACAATAACCATAGCCTTCTAACGGGAAGGAATTTGAATTCCTTCACTCGCAAGTCAATTTCTTTTTTCTAGGACTTAATAATTCCTTATCTATGGCTTTAACATTGCTTAAGAATTTCTCTTAGCTGCTGCTGCTTCACACAAAGGATAATAATTCCTTTGTGAAGCCTCTTTAAAGTCAAAGCACTTTTGACGATTCAACCATCATAATGGTTCAGCCGGTTGTCAGAGTTTTCTTTGCCATGCAATGCATGGGGCTTCCGGGTTTGAAACCCATTGCTGTCGTTTGTGCCTTGTCCCTTTGTTGTTTTCCTTTTTCCTTTTCTTGTAACAAAACGTTACAACTGACGACTGGTACAATTGGGCTTAGCAGCCCACTATAACGCCCATCCAATATGAAGGGCATTGAATTCCAACTCTTTCAGTTGCGGTCGGGGAAAATTCTTTTGGCATCACGTCGCCATCCTTGTAAGAGGAATTTAGAATTCCTAGAGCCCTTCCTCAACAATGCAGTAAGTTTCTTCTTCTTCTTCTTCTTCTTTAAACACATAAGCGGGCGTTTTCCTTGTGCATGAAAAGTGCAAAGGCACCCCACTCACAATTATTTTTTTTGTTTTTGTTTAACAAACTAGTGCCCTTTTTATTTTATTTAACCGCTGCCTTGGCACTCAAGAAAGGGACATAGCACTCGTCTCTTTCTTGAACTTATCAATTTCTTAAAAGAATTGTGAATTCCCTCAGTTTCACAATTCCAAAACATCAAATCTCCTCTTGAACCGAGAGGATGAAATTTTATAATTCCTCAAAGGGCCTTCTTTTCCCCTTAAATTTTCTTATTCCCAATTCTTAATCCAATTGTAATGGCATCCCAACAATATCAGCAATAAAGGAAATTTGAGCTACACTATTCCTTGTCTCATACCACACATAAAACGTGATTATGTTTATGCATGAACAATGAAGTATTCAAACATTAATAACATGGGCTTAACATAGTTTATTTCCACACAATTAAGAAAAAAGACATACTTTAATTAATTTAGCACTAGTTTAATTCATTCTTCTCAAGTCTTACCATGTCATAAGCCAATTTTTTCAATATTTCAATCATGAATTAATTTTACTTTAAGATTTTTAGATTGAAAATAGGGTTATATTAAAAATAAAAAGATTATTTCAAGTTATGTTAATATTTTTTTAAAGTAAAATTTATTTTTATAATAGTATAATAAAAGTATAGTAAATTTTCTCATATGATAAAATTAAATATATTTAATTATAATTTATATAATTGAAATCAAATTCTCAAAAAATTTATATATTATTCATAATTGTTCTAGTAAATAATAATATTTTTTAATGTATATTTTCTCTTTTATTAAAAAAAGACCACCATATATATAGTAATTTAAAGGTTATTTAGTTAAAAATGATATTTTTAGGTACCAATAAATATGATATTGTTATCATATATTTTTATAAAAAATAACTTATTTTTATAATTATCAAATAAATTTAAAAAATATATCTAATTTTCATTTTTAAAATATTCCAACATTCATTAGCATCTCCCCAATTCTACTCATTCATGCATCTCCTTGATTGCTCCCTATAGGTTTATTCCTTCTTGCTTATCTCCTTTTAGGTGGACGTTGAACTAGCATCCGTGGTTCATGGCCTCAATGCTCTTTGGGCCGATCTTTACTTCTTAAGGGATTAACATTCTTTTCATGGTAGGCACCGGTTCCATTTTGTGCTCCCGCGAGTATCCTAGCCTTTGACAATTCGCTGCTCTGTGACCATATTCCCATTTCGGTAGCACACCATTCATAAGTAACCTTTCTATAGAGATACTTTAGTAAATCTCATCCAAACAGCCATTCCATCACTTCCTCCTTTCTCAGGATCGAATTTAGGTTGTCATCATCTTGTTAATGTTAGACAATGGTCAGCAATCAGCCATGGTCCACCTTTGAGTCAAGATTATAGTCCCCGTTGCTTTCTAGATTGACCAAGAAGAAATCATACTCAAGACCAATGAGTTAGATTTGTCTGTGAATTGCCTATATTTGTTGGAGCCTTCGCAGAAAGCAGTTGTGCCCCACCCTATGTCCTAACAGCTTAAGAATCAATGTTTATTTCCAGTGACTTCAAAGCATCTTATTCTCTTGATTATTAAGTTGAATGACACGACCAAGTAGTTTCTCATCAAAATCCGTGTCATCCTCATCATTAAATAAACCTATGCTTATTGTTTTCAAGCAAGTTTGTCCCCAAACTCTACTTAGTCATTAAGGTTTTATGTTTGCCCTCTTCTATGTTTTCAGCCATCAATTAAGAAGCGTTATCTCGCCCTACTATGGAAAGTCTTTGTTTGCCCTCAACTCAAGATGTTTTAATCTTGTTATTACTTCTAGCTTGTAGATCTGCTTCCTCAGACAACAAGATTGGGCCATCTCCCATGACTTTGCAAGTGAAGACTTGATAGAAATTGAATTGCAGTAAATATATCGTTAATATTGAAGTCGCTAAAATTTTCAATATGTAAAAGCATTATTTTGCAATTATATTGACAAAAGTTTATGTTAGTTTGCAACTAATCTGAAATTAATTTTAGGTTCTCTTGTACACATTTTATTATTCTTACATTTTTTTTTTTAATGTGGACTAGTTTGAATTAAAGTACAAAAGGGTCTAAACCTCAAACAAGTTAGGTGCATTATGAATGAAGTGCATAAATCATAATTAGAGACAATCACATTAAAGAAAGATGAAGAGAGTATTTTGACAAACTCTTTAATAAGACAATCAATGCAACATTTGTGACATTAGTGACCAAATAAAAAATGAAAATTATGTGAGAAATGTTAGAATCTTGTAGATTTTTGTTAGAATTATGTGCATTTTAATATAATATTATTTAATTTTAATATACTAGTTTATATAAAGTCTATGTGAGTTTTTAATTCTACTCTTTCGATTAGAGAAAAGATTTTTTTATTTTTTTGAGAGAGATTAAAATAGTCTATTATCAAATTTTATTTATTACATCATTCATTTTTTAGTATTATTATTAATTTTTGGTTTTTTGAAGTTATTTTTATTATCATTATCAATTTCTTTTTACCATCCAATTTAACCATTATTGGACCAATTTTGATCAAGTTAAATCAATTCCTAAAATTTACTTTGGTACGTCTTATATCTAACTCTGTATTTTTTTTAATCATTATTTGACATCATATTTGTTGCTAATATAGAAAAATATGAAATTTCCATACTTATAAGCATTAATTTATATGAGACAAATTATATTCTTTGATTTTAAAAGATGTACATCTTTTTTATGGAGTACAAATTTTGACATTATATTAGTGGATACATTCCAAAACTAATTATAGAAAAAGAAGAATTACTTGAAAAATTAGTTGAACTATTTGATAAGTGGTAGAGTAACAATTATTAAATTTTTATATAGTTTCGCAATATATGTATTCTAATTATCAAACTTCAATTTGGTCAATTTGACATAATAAAGGACGAATGAGATTTGTTGGCTTCACGATACTCTACTTGTAATATTGCACATTAATATTAATTACTTAGTGATGTCTATCATTCGAAAAAACAATTAGGTCAATTCATTAATGTCTTTCTTTCTCAAATGTATCTTATATGAAACCATTTGGCACTTTATAAACTTATATAAGATTATTCTTTTGATTTTATTAAGTTCTAATAATATAAAAATAGAATAAAGATTATGTAGTTTCTTATAACTCTCAATAATGATTATAAACTTATGTTAGCCTTTTTACTTCATATAATCCATTGTTATCATTGGAAAGTAGAGTTATTAAATTACTTTTGAGAAAACTCATATAGCCACTATAAGGACTCATTGCCTTCTAACACCTACTGATACTATATTATTCACCCTTTTCTCCTTTTATGCAGCGTAAGATAAATTATTGATATTGTCACAAATCAAGTCATCATATCTCAAAATGTCATAAATTATAAGTCAAGCAATAATATGACCCCAATAAATAATAGTCTAAATCATTTAATCTCAATCAACAAATCAATTTTCAAGGTAAGTTTCATAAGACTGTTGCTACCACTACTAACACTGAGAGTCCATCCACTAACCTTGAGGTTTTCTTAAGCCAAATTGACTTTGACACCCTTAAATAAGTCTTAATTAAATTTGGTACTTCCTCTTCTACCCTATTAGTGGTTTTAAATAAATCTAAATCTTTGTTCTTTGAATTTGGATATTATAATCATATAACCTCTAATCACACACTTTTTTAGTCAAAACAAGCAATTCCTTATACACTAATTATTCATATTGTTAATAATTTTCAAATACATTTTAATCACATTGATCATATTTGTACTTCTAATTTGACTATATCTAATACCTTTTTAGTTTCCAATCTGATCTTAAATCTTATTTCTATAGGTCAATTATGTGATCTTGGTTTTAACTTACATTTCACTTATACTAGTTATGATGTACAAGATCCACAAATAGGCTAAATGCTTAAGACCAACTATAAAGTTGGATGCTTGTTTAAACTTGTCTCCTTGAAACTTTCTAATCGGTTACCTACTCATTATGTTGTGTCAATTTTATTTTCACTTTGGCATTCTTATCTTAGTGATATTTCTCGATCTAAATTAAATCCTTTAATTTTTAGTGGTCATTTAGGTTATGTTAAAGATGTTAAGATTAATTGTCTTCCATATCAACTTACCAAATATCATACTTTATCTTTTAATATGAGTGATTATATTTCCTATACACCTTTTGAATTGGTTCATTATGACATTTGGGGACTCTCTCCCATTTGCACTATAGATGGATCAAGATACTTTATAATATTTGTGAATGACTACTCATATTATATATGACTTTATCTTATAAAAAATCATTTTGATGTTATTTGATATTTATTCTCAATTTGTTGTTATAATCAAAATTTAGTTTTCTTAAATAATAAAATTGTTTTGTACTGATAATGCTATGGAATATAGACATTCAAAATTTCTACAGTTTCTTTCCTAGAATAGTACTATTCTTCAACACTTATATCTTAATACCTCACAACACAATGACCAAGCTGAATGAAAATATCACCATATTCTAGATAAAATTTAGGTCTTTTTTATTTCTACCTTTTGTCTAAATTATTTTTGGAGAGAAATTACTCTTATTATTATATACACCATCAATTATATTTCATCTCATATCATAAAAAATATATTTCCTTTTAAGCAACTTTATGGTACCCTAGCTACATATCAATCTTTTCAAGTCTTAGGTTATGCTTCCTTTGTTTTTTTACAACTTCATGAATGAACCAAATTAGACCCACGTGCACATTTGTGTTGATTTCTTGGTTATAAAATTGAATACAAAGGCTATTAGTGTTGGAATCTTGTATCTAAATATCTCTAAGTTTCTCACCTTGTCATTTTTTGGAAACATAAGATGTTTTCTTCCCTTTCCTCCTTTCAATTAAACACTTCCTTATAACCTTTATTCACTAATCTTTTTGTTGAATCAATGTTAAATACTATGAATTTTGAAGTTTCATTACAATCTTCTCTCATAGATCTTTTTCCTTTTAACTTAGATACAAGTTCAACAAGAATACCATCAGTCAATGTTAAAGTATCTTCCTCATTTTATGGATCTAGTGTCTCTTTTGGAGTCTCCCTCTAAGCCCCCACATGTGCATCATTCTTTTCGAGTAACTAAATTACCCTTTCACTTTCAAACTTTACTCAACCATTACTTTCTTATGCAAACCTCAAACTTATCGAGAAACCAATATTGGCTCTTTCTAACACTGAGCAATGGTAGAATAATTATAAGTCTTATCAAAAACTCACATTTGGAATTTGGTTGAGTTACCTCCTCATAAATCTATTATTAGGTTACATAAGGGTCTATAAAATTAAAATGAGATCAAATGGATTTGTTAAGTGGTACAAAACTTGATTGTTAGACAAAGACATTACTTAAAAGTATAAAATTGACTGTGAGGCAATTTGACATTAAAAGTTATTTTAGATAAATGTTAAAAATATATTTGTTAATTTGATAGTAAAACAAATTATAAATTTGTCAATTTATACTAAAATAAAAATAATATTATTATTTATTTTTTATTTTACCTATTTATCTAATACTCTTATTTTAAAAAAAATATATTATACCCATTTTTTAAAAATAAAATTAGTAAACACCGAGTAAAAGAACACCAAGGCGTGTGATATGACTTAACGAGGGATAAAACGAGGGCTCTAGCAAGCAAGTCGACGTACAGAGATTTGGGAATTAGAGAACTACAACTAAATTTGTGTAAAGTGAAAATACATGAAAAAAGTAAAGGAAATTCGAAAATGATACGGTGCAGGATTCCTCTATCCTGTAATTTCACGGGACTTTTATAGGCCCATTTTTAAAGAAGTTTGGAAGTGTGACGTTTAATCTTCATTTTCTGGCAACCTGCCATCTAACCTTGAAACTGGTTTGTCTTTTCGGTGTCTTTAGCACTTTTAGCCCTATAAAGCTGTGTTTACTAAGTCAAAAGCTGCTTACATATAGGCGATTTAGGCCAGCGACAAAATTCCCTCACGTCCCTTTGCAATAATAATAATAATCTGTGTAAAGCGAAGGGACACGTCTCTGAATTTTTGAAGTACCGAGTAACGAGTAACGAAAAAATATTTATTTATTTTTTAGTTTTAATTAAATTTAAATTTTAATGAATGAATTTTAATTTATCAATATTATAATTATTTTTAAAACTAAAAATCTTGAATATATATTTTAATTATAATTAATTAATTCAAAATAAGTAAAATTAAAATTTTGTTTTTCTTTTTTTTTTGTTTTTGTTTTTCAATGAAACTAGATTAAACACTTGAATTATAGGCTTGAATTTTCCAAGTGTCTAACGTTATCACTTGTAAGTAGTATGAAATTATATCATTTTCATACAAAAGTTAATTTTTCATCACATTTTAGCATGTTATTTCATGGCATAATATTGATTATTTAATATAAAATTACAAAGTTTGATTACATTGTCAAAGTTTAATTATTAATTTTGTATATCAATATTCTGATTTTATTATCTGTTATTTATCTTATAATTTTTATTGTACACTTAAGATTTTTTTTTAATTTTAACTAATGATAGTAATTAAATGAGAATATATAGAATGCATATTATTTTGTGATTAAATACAAAAATAGGAGAACAAAGGTAGATAGTGAAAGACAAAGTAGTAAGGAAAATGGAAAATAGAGAAAAGAATACAAAATAAAAGTACAAAAATAAGGTCAGAGAAGTACAATTTAGAAAAAAAAAATGAAGTTAAAAAAAGATAACATAGAGAGAAAAAATGAGATAAAAAGAAAAAGATAAAATAGAGAAAAAATATAACATATAATAAAAAAAGAGAAAGGTAAAATAAAAAATAGAAAGAAAAAAATAAAACATGTGAGAAAAAAAATGAATATTATAGAGCCAAAGTAAAAAATAGTATATAAAACTTATAATCACAAATTAAAATTTAAAATCTTCTTTTCATGACTTCAAGGAAAGAAAAAAGAGAAAAAGAGAGAAAAATATAACATATAATGAAAAACAGAGATAAAATATTAAAAAAAAGAAAAAAGAAAAAAATAAAACATGTCAGAAAAAAAAATAAATATTATAAAGTAAAAGTAAAAAATAGTAGATAAAACTCAGAATTACAAAATAAAATTTAAAATCTTCTTTTCATGATTTCAAGGAAATGATTTTTTTAAATATAATTTTAAATTTTGAAAAAAAAGAACTTATAATACTTGCCAAAAAAAATTATGTTATTTGTGTGAAAAAGTTAAAATAAAAATTAAATAATTATATTAATACCAAATAGATCTAACATTTTGTTATGGTTGTTTCTATTTTATTGTAAATTTGTTATCTTCTTGAGAATGTTTCCACCACATAACGTTAATCATGTTTAATGAATAAAATTATTGAGAAGTCAGAGCATTGTGAGACATTAGTCCTATTCTCCTAATCATCCATTAAATACAAACAATTTAAAATTTAATTATGTAACAATGCAGTGTAAGATATATAAAAGATAAAGTCTCTATATCCACCCGACATACAAAGACACACAAAGAATAGACTCCCTTATGAGACCTGACTAAAATGCTAAAATTGAAGTATTTGCACATCTTTTTCTTATCACAGATTCACAAAAAAAAAAAAAAAAAAAAAAAAAGGAGAAAGAAAGAATGAAAGAATGAAAAAGCCGCCACCCGAATGTTAACAAGAATAGATTTTTGGAGTACTTCGTCGTTGGGTATCCAGAGTTTTCAGTTGTCTGAAATTGGTCAACAAAAGGAGGCAGTGGCAAAAGTCAACTAACATTATCACTTGTTAGCCCGGCCCGGCGCTTGGCTCAATAGACTTTTGAATTTATGAAGTTTAACAAACAAAACAAATAAATATAGATAAACGCAACAAGCAAAAAACAAGTCGGCTAAGTTACTAGTTTTTTTTTTTCTAATCTAATTTAAGAATTTTTTTTCTTTCTATGTGTGTTGAAATTATTAAATAAAATTAAAATTGAATACTAAACTAAATTTAAGTTTTTAACTATTATTTTACTTAATTTATTTAGAAGGTTCAAAGAAAATCAAATTTTTTAATTTTTTAAAATAAATTAAATTTGCTAATATTTTTAAAATTAAAGAAAACTCAATAAATAGCAAACTAATAACAAAGACATAAATTATAATTTATTTAGAATTTTTTAAGAAAAATGTGGAAACAATAGGAATTAAATTATCATTTTTTTTCATTTTCTCTCATTTAGAAAAAAAATAAAAAGAGAATTTGGACACAACTTTTTTTTTTGGTTCTTAAAAAAGAATTTGAGAGAATCTTTTTATTTATTTTCCTTTATAAGAAATTTAAAAAAGAAATCTATGAGTAATTTTATTTGATAATAGTTTTTTTTCTTATTTTTCTCTCTTAAAACACTAAGGGAATTAAATTTTAAATATTTGAAACAAAATTTGTACTTTTTTGTCTTTTCTTTTTCTTAATTTATAAATTAAAAAAATGTCAAATAAGTAAAATTGTGAATAAAAAATTATTTGATTAAGAAAATTAATATTTAAAATTAAAAAATATAGTTGAGAGAAAATAAGCAAATAATAATATAAATTAGGCGTACTTGATTTTGTAATATAAAAAAAAATTGGATATATATTAAAATATTAATTTTATTTAAATACAAAAAAATTATAAATTAATTACTAATTTACTATTAAATACTAAAAATCATAAAAAATTATTAAAAAAATTTTAAATTTAAGTGAATATTACCATATAACTAATATTAAAGATATAGCAAATATATATATATAGTTGAGTTAGTCTTTTAATTTTGACAATATATATTTACACTAATATTAGACTTAGGTGATATACAAATTTATCATATTTATTGAAAATATATTTTCACTTTTATTTTATTTAAATGAAAAAGTAAAAAAGTTTAAATTATGAATATCTGTTTTTTTAAAAAAAAGAATGAATTTTAGAACTTAAAAAGAAAAAAAAAAGAAAATTTTAAATTATGAATAATATTTCTTTTTAAGAAAAAAATAAAATTAAAAATTTTTTCTCTAAAAAATTAAAAAGAATAATTTAAATTATTTTTTTGTTTTCAAAAATTATTTTTTCTTTTATTTTTCTTAATTATAAATATATCTATTACGTTAATTTTAGACATATATTAATAATTATTAACATTAATCGGATAAATTATAATACATGTTAAGTTATAATTAAATAAATTAAATAAATCAAATGCAAATTAAAATTCTAATTATATTAAAATATTATAAAATAATTTCTAAATTAATATCATATACTAAAAATTATAGAAATCTAATAAGAAAATTAAAATTAAAATTAAATATTTAAATATCTTATAATTAAGTAAATGTCGTTATATAAATGTTTCGTTAATTTTTTCTCAATTGTGGTAATACTAATATACTAAATTGAGATTTATGAGTTAAATGAGTTTTAAATATTTAATATGAAATGTAAACATTAATAGGAGAAAGGACAACAAAGTATAAATTATATAAAACATTACTCTTATTTACTTAAACCTGTGAAAAGTTAATTGAATAACCAAACTAGCAAACCAAGTAATTACATAAAAAAACACATTAATTTTACTTAGAAAACCCTTTCAAAACAAAATGAAAAAAATCATAAAACACATTAGTGCAAAAATTAACTCTATTATAATTAACAAATGAGTATAATAAAAGTACATAACTTTAATTATATTAAATAAATTCAACTAAAACTAAATAAGAGGCCAAATTAGTTAACCAAAAATAAACCAACCATGTTTTGTTAATTACAACTTAATGAGTACACCTCAAAATAACACTTTGACTATTCAAAATGAATTTTCATATGTCTCCTACTAGCCAATCAAATGTCAACTCAATTGAACTATAAATTAATGTTTATCTACATGGTTTACTAAAATTACCACAATGGAGAGAGTAAAGATATACAAAAAAAACACTAATCATGGTTTTGAGATAAAAGCCTACCTTTGCAAAAATACAATCACAATCCAACCATTTATAATCAAGATATAAGTGTTTTTTATCAACTAACCAAAATCAGGTTGATGAGACTATAAATGTCTTTTTAATTATAAGGTCGATCAAAAATATATATAGAAAAAATTCTCAAAATGTAGATCATAAAACATAAACAAAAAAACCATACTTACAATGCATTAAACTCTATCTCTATCATTTAGAATAAAAAAAACAAGATATTCTTTATCAACTATTAAAGTTCCAACTTGATTAAATAATGATTCACCATTAGATTATGAAAATAATAATGATTCACCATTAAATTTCCAACAACTCTCTCTCTTTCTCTTTTTTTTTTTTCTTTTGGTATCTGCCACTTTCTTACTCTTAATTAGGTTTTATAGCTACAAAATTAGGTATTTATATTTTTATTGAGTATTTTTGGTTATGGACCAAACACATTACACAATAAGTTATTAATTTTATAACAATTAAACTTCTTCTACTTATAAAAAGGGACCCAATTAGCCCAACAATTCTCTTATTCTTGATTATATAAAGGTATTAACCATCTTGGCCAATTTTCTTTTTGGAAAATGAATAACAAAACTCAAACTTTCCTCTTAGCAACACCTTTGTTAATATGTTAGTAACATTATCATTTGTATAAATCTTTTTAGGTACCAATTATTTAAAAGTAAGAACATTACGTATCCTATAATACTACACATCAATAAACTTTGATTTAATGTGAAAAAATCAAATTCTTATCAAGATATATTGCATTCTGGTTGTCACAATACAACATATACTTTAGTTGTTCGAAACTAAGCTCTTTTATGAATCCTTTTATCTAAATTAACTCTTTGGATGTTTTGGTTATAACAATGAATTCCACTTTTAGAGTTGAAAATGATGGAAAAATAATCATTAAAACAATATAATGTTGCAACAAAAGTAAATTAATAAAAAGGATACCATATTTGAATAGTGCTAGACATTATCCTTAAGGATAGTTTTTGTCCCTGTAAACAAATTGTCCTAGTACAGTAGGTTTAGCAATTATCCTCTTAAGACATGATAAACCTTTCCACTAATGTGCACTTTAAATAGTAATGCAATAAAAATAATTTAATATTTTGATTAACCCAACAATAAGGCATAAATTATTGAAACAATGTATATCCTCTCTATCAATAATGAGAGTAAAAGACTAATTTATATTAGTCATGACTTAATAACTTATAATGTAAAATAACATTAAATATAAATTCTAATGGTAATAAATGACTAGTATTAATATGATCCATAATGGCTAGTGTTATTATGATTTATAATGGATAGTAACATACATATAATAACTAGTCTAATGGTCATGTAATAACTAGTCTAATAATCATAAAATGGTTAGTCCAACAGTCATAAAATGACTAGTCATTCAGTTGTTCAAAACCAAGCTCCTTTATGAATCCCTTTATCCAAATTAACTCCTTAGATGTTTTGGTTATAATAATGAATTCTGCTTTTGTAGTTAACAATGTTGGAAAAAAAATCACTAAATTAATATAATATTGTAACAAAAATAAATTAATAAAAAGGATATTACATCTAAAGTGTGCTAAGTATTATCCTTAAAGATAGTTTTTGTCCCTATAAACAAATTGTCTTAATGTAGTAGGTTTGGCAACTATCCTCCTAGGACATGATAGACCTTCCCATTAATGTGCACTTTAAATAATTATGCAATAAAAATAATTCAATCTTTTGATTAACCCAACAGTAAGTTATGAATTATTGAAAAAATGGTGTATTCTCTTTATTGAGAATAAAAGGAAGAGATTAATTTATATTAGTCATGATTTTTTTAAAGTATAAACCCAAAGTTTCCTTAAATGGTCATTAATTAAAGTTGTAAAATAATGAATACCACCAAGTTAGCATAACTTCAAAGAACAACACATATCATAATACACTAATTGTAGTAACACTAATTTCCTAATAGACTGGTGACTCTTAAATGTAATTTTATTTTGTTTTATAGTCAAACAATGAGGACATTTCTTTAAAACTACAGTCTTTGTACTTGAAAGTTAAGTTTTCCTTAGCAAACAATTCATCTCGTTTTCACTCATATGACTAAGTCACTTATACCATAAGTTAGTAGAATTCTCATTCTTCCCAACATTCACAACATCTTTAGCACAACTAAAGAGCATTTAATAAGTATTTATTGACTATCATTGAAGATACTGTAAAAGCTCTCATCATTAAGCTTTTTTATCAAAATTAAATTCAATTGAATATTTAGAAAATATCTAACATCCCTTATGTTAGTTGTGCTTTATTGTTAGCCTTTAAGTAAATATCATTAATGTCAACAACTTCTACAAAACCGTTATTACCTATCTTCAAAACCCTGTGATTACTAAGTGTATATGTATTAAAAATTTTCTTTTATGAAGTAATATAAAGGAAGATTCCACTATCTATTACCTAATCAGTCTTATGAGATACTAAATTGTTCACATTCTTATCATAAATAATAAAAAAGTTGCCAGTACCAAAAGTTAATTTAATGGTAATACAAGCATTATCATAATACCTTTTCTCGTGCTTATCATTGTTATCTTTGTTTTCTCTCTTCCATTTATAATAGTTATTTTGAATATAACTCATATTTGCACAATAATGATACTAGACATTTTTATACTTTGATTTTTAACTTATTCTGACTTTTACTTTGCTCTTTTTACCTTTCCTTTTTCTTCACTTCTCCTCCTATTTTTAGTAACTAAAATCTCTTATTTAGATGATAATGAACTCTGAGATCATCTTCTTATTCAAATGCACTACCTTTTATGAGTTCTCAATGTTGTTTTGACTTTTACTTTTACCCTTTTTTTACCTTTCTCTTTTCTTAGCTTCTCCCTTTATTTTTGATTACTAAAACCTTTGATTTAGATGATAATGAACCCTAAGATCTTCTTCTCATCTTCTCATTCAACACACTATCTTTTATAAGTTTCAATGATATAATACCACCAAATGCAAAATTAGCAAGTGAAATCCAAAATATTTCATAAGAATTAGGTAATATATTAAGTAACTATAACTCGAGAACCTGATTATCAAAATTAATGTTCATGCCTAACAACTGATTAATCAGATTTTAAAACTCATTCAAGTGGTTAACAACTAAACTCCCTTCCCTATATTTTAATTGCATTTTTTAGCAAAAATAATTTATTATTACCAAACTTTAAAGCATACAATGTTTTAAACTACTTCCCAATGTCCATGTATGTGTTTCATTATAAATGTAATTATAAACATTATTGTCAACAAATTGTCATATAAAACTACAAATCGATTCGTGCTTGAATTTCCATTCCTTATTAGTCTTGGACTCAAGTTTAAAAGTAGTAAATACCGGTAAATACATTTTCTTCACAAATAGAAAATTTTTTATTTTACTTCTTTATATATAATAATTTGTGTCATGTAGAAAAATCATTTTATTCATATTCAACTTCATCATTCAAAAAACTCGGATACACAATCATTAACTCTGATACCACTCATTAGGGAAATGTAAGAACTAAAAATAAAGGAGATATCTAAGGAAGAAATAAACTTATAATTTTAACATTATATCTTAACCTAAAACTTTAAAGCATTAAGTATAAGAGTTTTACCCACTTATATATTATTTACAACTTTCTCTCACTTTCAATATAAGATTTTTTAACCAAATAACTTACACATAAAATTCCAACAAAAATAACAAAATTTGAGTTATGCTTTTATAATAATTAATCAAACAAATTTATGTTTAATTTAGATTTGAAAAAAATAGTTAATTAAAAATTAAAATTAATTTAATTATTGATCATAACTAGTATCCTAGTTAATAAATAAATTTTTAAATTTAGACTTGTATCAAAGAAATCGAATGAAATTAAAATTGAGTAATTGACTAAAAGTGAAGTAAATTTTATTATTATATCTCAATCATAACTAAATCTATAATCAAAACTTTTATCAATAATATTATTATAATTAATTATAAGCATTAACCTTTAAAAAAAATTGTTTAGGTGCGATAAATTAATATCTAAAATCAAGGGATTTAGTAGAGAGAAAATAAGAAAAATAATAATTTAAGTCTAATATAGTAAATTTCATAGTGTGAAAAAAGAATTGGATAAATGTTAAAATTTTAATTTTATTAAAATGTTAAGAAAATTTTCAAACTAACTATTAAGTTAACATTAAACATTACAAATCATATGAATGTATTAAAAAATTAAAATTAAGCAAATGTCATCACTCAAGTCTTTTTTGTTCAAAGAATTATTCAAAATTACTGATTTTTCCTCAATTTTAATAATATAATATACATTATATTTAAACTTGCGCATTAGACAAATTCTTTAATAATAATTAATTAGGCTAATTTACATTTAATTTAGATTTAAAAAAAATAATTAAGTAAAATTAAAATTAATTTTGTTATTGATGACTATGATTAGTGCTTTAATTAATTTAAATATTTTTTAAGTTTAGATTTGTATTAAAAAGATTGAATGAAATTAAACTTGAATAATAAACTAAATTTAGATTTTTAATTATAATTGTTATTTTAGTTAATTTAGGGGTTTAAAAGAAAATCAAAATTATTATTATTATTAAAATAAATCAAATTCATTAATATTTTTAAAATTAAAAAAACTACTAAATAATAAAACAATAACAAAAACTTAAATTATAAGTACTATTTTTATTTTTTAAAAAAATAAAATATGAAAAAAAGGTTTAAATTTTGAGAATTTTTTTTTGGCTTTTCTTCTTTTTGAAAAACAAAAGAAGAATTTGGGTGTAATTGTTTGTTTTTGGGAAAAAAAAATAATTTGAGAGAATTTTAAATTTTTCTTTTTTTTAAGAAAACAAGAAAAAAGAAAACATACGATCAATTTTATTTGGTAGTAACTTTTTTTCTCTTTCTTTCTCTCTTAAAACATTAAAGGAATTATATTTTAAATATTTGGGAGAAAAAAATTTTTTTGGGCCATTTATTAAGTGAAGGAGGAGTAACGTGACTAAAAAAAATGTCGGGATAAAAAATTCACTTATGAAATTGAGAAAAATTGTTTGGGGGGGGGGGAGAGAAGAATAATAATATAAGATAAATATGTTTAATTTTATAATGCAAAAAATATTTAATATAAATTAAAATTGTAATATTATTTAAATATTAAAAAAATAAAAATTAATTATTAAATTAATATTAAATATTAAAAAATTTAAGAATTTATTTAAAAATAGTAAAATTAAATAAATATTATGAAATAAATAAAATGAATATATATATATATATTCTCATGTTTTAAATTTTAACTATATACACATTCATATAAATATATATTCTTAACTAGAAACCTGCCATCACTCCTGGCTGACCAGTCGCCTCGACCGCATTTTCCAAACCGAAGGCGGCCCGCCAACAGGAGGGCCCCAACTAGAATTTCAGACCAGACCGAAACTTGCGTCCACAAACTGAAATGGTAGGGTCAAAAAGGCAAACGTGTGGATGCCGTTCAGTTTTTGACCGGCATGTCGCCGACCTCCTTCGACGCCAACCAGAATGTTGCCCAAATTAGACTTGCATTTATGCCTCCCCGCATCAATCGGATCTCTCAAACACTTCTCCTCTAACAACCCGCTCCAAAATTCGACACCCGACAGAAATATACGCCCCGGGAATCATGTCTCTGACGGTTAGACTGCACATCACTCCTCACGTTAACCTCAATCTTCGCAGCAGCAACAACCACCACAACAACAGCAAAACAAGGTTCGCGGATTTCGGTACGAGAATTCGGCCATACCCAATCTATCATTCAAACGAATTAATTCCCATTTGTGTGCATAGATATAGCAAATCCAGAATGCAAGCCTCGACGACTGGTCGTCTGCCTTTGGTGAAGAGCTCGTTGATCGAGCCGGACGGTGGGGCCCTGGTGGATCTGGTGGTGCCAGAGAGGCAGAGGGGATCGATGACTCTGGAGGCGGAGTCAATGCCCAAGGTGAGGCTGACCAAGATTGATTTGGAGTGGGTGCATGTGATCAGTGAAGGTTGGGCGAGTCCATTAAGGGGGTTTATGAGAGAGAATGAGTATTTGCAGAGCCTGCATTTCAATTCTCTGAGGTTAAAGGATGGGACTGTAGTGAACATGTCGCTTCCGATTGTTTTGGCCATTGACGAGGTGACTAAGGAGGGTATTGGGTCGTCTAAGGATGTCGGGTTGGTTGCTCCTGGTGGAGACCTGGTTGGCGTTCTTCGAAGGTCAATATCTTTTTTAATCATGATAGTTTTACTTATTTACTGGTTCCACTTTTATTCTCTGCTTTTCTTTGTTTTAATTGCCATAGTATACTCGTAGGAGAATCAGTAGTGTTTGAATATAACATTGTCTTGGGTGCAAATATTCATGATCGCTTAACCTTACGCAGGAGGGTTAGTAAACTACATCAATGACTGTTACTTGAATCTGTCTTTGTTACAGTATAGCTTATTTTTCCATTTCAAGTGCAAAAAACTACAAGGATTCTACTTGGGTCTTGGAAGCCATAAAGTTAATTTTGAAACCGACAATGACATCGAGCAGTGCATTGGGTACTGACATCAATTTTGAAAATTTATTGGTTCAGGCGCACAACTTTTGGATGAACTTGTGATACATTCTAGCAGGGGATGCTAGGAGTTGACTGATGTCACATTTTGAATTGTGGCCAAGCATCTGTTGCGAATTTCCAGATCACTTGCGCTAGATAGCACATAAAGATACACTAGTACCAATTTAAACATTAGTTTGGTGGAAGAATTTGAACATTAGACTAGCTGCAGCTGAGTTTTCAATTATTGCATTTTTTTGAGTGATGTCACGACATATTTGGGTCTCCTCTTTTAGCCAAAGGATGTTTTATACTTATAGATGGTTATTGCAGTATTGAGATATACAAGCACAATAAAGAAGAAAGAATAGCTAGAACATGGGGTACAACTGCAGCAGGATTGCCCTATGTTGATGAAGTTATTACTTCAGCTGGGAACTGGCTTATTGGAGGAGATCTTAAATTGATAAAGCCTATCAAGTATGATGATGGGCTTGATGACTACAGGCTTTCTCCCCATCAACTGCGGAAGGAATTTGACAGGCGTCAAGCTGATGCAGTCTTTGCATTTCAGTTAAGGAACCCTGTGCACAATGGGCATGCCTTGCTGATGAATGATACACGCAGGCGGCTTTTGGAGATGGGTTACAAGAATCCAATTTTACTGCTTCATCCTTTAGGAGGTTTCACAAAGGCTGATGATGTGCCTTTAGATGTTCGGATGGAACAGCACAAGAAGGTCCATTTTTATCAATTTCATCCATATGGCCTTCAAATCCAATGGTTCATGCTATGATGATGTGTATTTTTCACCTTAACAAATCAATAATGTTCGTTTTTTCATGTCTTAAATCAGTCTAGTTGTTGTGGAATAAATATACATGGATGTATTTTGAAACAGGTTCTAGAAGATGGTGTTCTTGACCCTGAGACTACTATTGTTGCCATATTCCCATCACCTATGCATTATGCAGGCCCAACTGAAGTACAATGGCATGCCAAGGCACGGATAAATGCAGGTGCTAATTTCTATATTGTCGGTCGTGACCCTGCTGGCATGGGTCACCCAACAGAGAAGAGAGATTTGTATGACCCTGATCATGGAAAGAAAGTGCTAAGCATGGCCCCAGGACTGGAGAAATTAAATATTTTACCATTTAGGGTAGGTATCATCCCTTGTTCCCTTAACTTTCCCAACTCTTTTTATTTCTGTTGCATATGTTCTCATTATCATGCTTGTAATTTACAAATCAGCAAGGACAGAGAAGTGCATCATATCCATTTGTTTTTTAGCTGTGATGCATTATTTCCTCTGAAATTTTCCCAAATTTTCAAGCACCAACAATGACTAGGGGTTTTGACTTCTGATTAATTTTCATGCTTGGTGGTTACTCTGAAACCAGCTTGTTAGAGATATTTTTGGAACCCATGTACTTAGGTTTTAACTCATTTTTAAGTACTAGGAATTGTGGCTGTGCAAAAGTTCCCTCAATAATAAAATCACTTGTGATAGATGGCTGTTCATTTCATAATTGGTAGGGGACTTGCAATGGTGTCTAATGAAAATCATGAGATTCATTACTAGTGATTATACTTCAACATTTAACAGTTTTGAGGAAGAAATGATGTATCCTTTGACATGGTAAATTGTCAGATTTAAAGCTGATTCCTATTTGGAATTGATGAGAGTTGTGGAAAGCATGCTGCAACTGGTGCTAAATTCTATGATCAAAAAGAAATTAAGTAGATTTTTCGGGGACAGCTCTGGAAACAACCAGAACCCAGTAAGAAATAGCAAGTAGATGCCCTTATAACATTCTGCTACAGCTAGTGTTAGAGATGGCTTTTTGCTTCTTTCATTTGATATACCCATTCATATATATCCTCCACATGACAGTCATTATGTCTTGGCTCCAGAGGATTTGTAACTGTTGAGTTTAACCCTCTTGACTTAAGATGTGATGGCATTCTGAAGTTACAGATATAGATTCATGTAGTATTCCAATGTTGTAGTCATTGATAGTCAATTGTTTGGCTGGCAGGTAGCAGCTTATGACACAGTGGCAAGAAAGATGGCCTTTTTTGATCCATCTCGTGCTAAAGATTTCCTCTTCATCTCTGGAACTAAGGTCAGGACAGTGTCTGATTCCTTTTGTTACTTGATGCACTTGAGGAATTTTAAAACATTGGGAAACTTATCACAGGAAATAAGAATTTAAGTTTCTTCTGATGGTAAGAACACCAAGGAAAAGCCTATCACTGCCGCTGCATGTGTGTTCCTCAAACTGAGATAGAGATAACATGGCACTCTTAGAGGGTACACATTCCTGTCTTCTTATTGCGTGTTGGAGTAATATATTCCCAGGTTTCCAAGAAATTGGTGTTCCGGTTGTTGAATTGACTTCTATAAACCTTATCCTTATCCTTTTCCATTGGATTGATGTGAGGAGCAAAGATTAATCGTTATTATTTTGGGAGTTGGGCTTATGAATCTTGAAATGTCATATATGATTTATATGTAGATGATGCAAAAAAACAAAGATGGCATATGACTTACTGTATGTGATTTGTTTGCTTATGATTCAACTCACAGATGCGAACATATGCAAGAAACGGTGAGAATCCACCAGATGGTTTCATGTGCCCCGGCGGTTGGGAAGTCCTCGTCAAGTATTATAAGAGCTTGCAGGCAGAAGAGGCAACACAGAATACTGCTGTTTTATCTGCTTGAATCCAGGATTTGTTACCTGTACTTCATTTCAAACCACATAGAAAATCGTTTGTCATAGGAATCAGCAGAAGATATCCAAAGGTATGCTAACTAACCGATTCAAAGTGTTTTCCCTCCAACCCTGGGTGGTTGGCTTATTTTATCCAGGACGAGTTTAGGATAGATGCAGAACATTACTTTGTTATTCTTTTTAAGAAACACCGAGCACAACTTTGGGGACCATGGTGCCAAAGAAAGTGATTTTCTTGCTCGAGGAAATGAATAACTGTTTTCTGTAATCCAATTATCAGGCTCAAGTTACTGTTTGGACAGATTGAAATTATCAGCTCAGACGAGGAGGGGGTCTTATCAACCCCTAGCCTGAGCTAAAAGTTGGTTGTTAGGCATCTGCTTGTGTAATTTGTGTTTACTTTCGTTTAAAGATGCCAGCAGGGAGGAGCGAAGAAGAAAATGCAGACCAGAGATGATATGGGGGTCTTTTAACAGGGAATAACTCCACTCAGTAAACATTTAGGTTCAAAATAGAGTGGAATGATTGGGGGGGGGGAAATAAAAAAAACTCATACAATTGACCGCAGTTAATATTGGAAATAAGACTATGTTGAAATGAGTTGAGGTGTGCTTCTTCTTTAAAAGGGTGCCGTTGGATTTCAGGATTCTCATTGAGAAACTCACACGCTCTAGTGGGCACGAAACCAATGAGACAACCCGTGGGGAACTAAATGGCACAATTAAGGTTGGTGTCTGCTTTTCTGCTGCGCTGCGCCGCTTTGGCTATACATTGAAACATGTCCACCTCTCATTTCTTTTGGGTTTTTTTTTTTATTTTTTTTCATTTTCCCCCCCGTTTACTGTTGATACTGCGTTGTTGAACGTGGGAATGGGTTTTCGGTGACACTGCCGGATCCCTCTTTTCTTGTCGATTTTTTAGACAATTACGCGTTTTGGGCCTTTGCTTTGCCTCCTATCATTTTATTCCTTTTCCCTTTTTTCCATTTCTTCTGAGAATTATCCTATAACATCGACGGGCACAGATTTTCATACACGTTTTCTGGAGCAAGATATCTGAGCTTAATAGAAGATGCTATGAGGACCACTGGTCTCTCCGAGGACTGGAACACGCAGAAACGATTCCATCGAGAAAGGCGATAAACGAAGAAAAATAAAATTTGTATAATTAAATTATTAATTTTTTATATTTTTATTTAAATTTTATATTTTTAAAATTAATTTTGAATTAATTCTTTTATTAAAAAATTAAGTTGTTAATAATTTTTTTATATAATTAATATACAATTTTAACAATTTAAATTATTTTTATTTAAAAATAATTAATTTAAAATAAATATAAAAAATATATAATTTAAATAAAAATATAAAAAAATTTAAATTTAATTATAAACATTTATAAAAGCTTAAAACTAATTTTGTTATGTACCTCTCTTCCATTCATATGCTTGTCTTTTCCTCAGTGGGCATTAGACCCTATGTGCTTGTATTTCACAGCTCCGCTCAATGGCAGTATTTCTAAAGTTAATCTATATTTATTATATACTAAAAATTAATACTTAAAAATAAAATTTAAATAATTAAGTTGTATTTATTATAATTTAAATATTAAATATTATTATTATTTAACCTATAAAGAATTATATATTTTAATTTATTGTATAATTAGTAAATAAACTTTATTAAAAAATATTATTAGAATAATTAGAGTGACCTAATATTTATATTATTAGTATTTTTTTTAGTTATTGTTGTTTGACATATTTTTAAATTAAGAAAATTAAGAGTTTTTATATTATTAATTAATAATAGTATCAAAATTAATTACACTATAATTTTAACAAAAAGAGTTTTGGCATACATGAGAAAAAAGAAAAAAAAAGTGCAGACAAATATAAAGAGTTAGTAAATAAGGCAGTAAGAGAAAAGAGATTTAGATTTGTAAAAGAATTTAGAAGTTGAATTGATATTTAAATTTATAAGTCGTTAAATTGATTTTTATATAAGAAGATGTTTAATTATCAAAAGCTAGGAAAAGTATAAGCCTTAATATAAAAAAAAATTGAAAAATTAAGAGTTGAAAGAAAACTTAGAATTTAAGAGTAGTTTAATTTAGTTTTTTTTTTTTTTAGTTAGAAGAAAATTATGAGTTGGAGTATAGATATAATAAAATCCTATAAATGTCATGTGTTATAAAGTGTCATTGGTAATAGAGTTTTAAATTTTATATTCAAAGTCATATGCTGCAAGTACTTTTGAAAATTAAAAAATTAAGTAGAAATTGTTCAAAAAAGTTAAGAAAAAAAATATTAAAAAAATTCTTGATAATTATAGTGATGATAATGAGAAGATTTACTATATTTGTAAATGGTGATCTTATAAAAAAATAAGTTAAGGTTCTAGATAAATTTGAAGATGAAGTTACAAAATTATTAATGTGAGGTGATTTTTGTTAAGAAAAATAAATTATTGAAATATAAAGAGTTTTTTTAACCCAACCAAATATTATAAAAATATATATATTATTAAATTAAAATCAAGAGAAAATATTAATTTTAATTTGTTATAAACTAAAAATTAATGTTTAAATAAAAATTAAATAATTAAATCACCTGTGTTATGGTTTTATTATTAGACTAAGAATATATGCTGTAACAAGTCGTCCTTTTCATGATTCTCGGATCAAACTAACTTCGACGTACTCCATGGTGGCTGTTTCTCTCTTTCGGTCCCTGATCGAATTTCAGCTCTTCTACGATTCTTAGATCAAGCATTAGGTTTTTGATGATTCTTTGTCAAATATCGACTTTGATAATTCTGGCATCAAGTTCTCTCGTATCGGTGGCTACTTCCCAGATCAAATGGCTTTGATGAGATTGCAGATCGAACCAACTCTAACACTCTCCGTAGTAGTTAATGGTTGCTTCTCTGTTTTATATGAGTTTCGGATCACGTAAACCCTAGTGACCGGTGACTGCTTCTCTCCTTTCAAATACAGCCATGCAACAAGTCAACCATTTTTACATTCAATAACGAAATGATTGAAATTTAATTTCTAAATTCGAAATGATTAACTTTGATGTCAAGCTTCTCTGTAGAAGTTTGTGAGAGCCAATGCAGTTCGGTCAAATTTCGTCGTTAATGATACATGGGGTTCGAAAGAACAGCATTAGCACTCGTGATATTAAAATTTTGAATATATAAGATTCTGAATTTTAAACTCAAATTATTCAAAGTTTATTCTTTTTTAAATTTAGGTTATTTGAAATATATTTAATTTTAAATTGATAAAATTTTAGATAAATTGGATTCAAATTATTTAAATTTTAAATATTTTTATTATGTGTTGTTTACTATTAAAAATGTCAAAAATCAACACTGACACTAACTTGTTCAAAAATGTAAGATTTTATTGAATCAAAATGTGGTATAAATATAGTTTAATTTATATAATTTTTTATTATATATTTATTATTTTTTATTAATAATATTATTTTTTATATAACTATTTATTTATATTTTTTATTTATAATATTTTAAAAATTTTATTCACACATACATACATATATATACACATAAATATATACAAATCTATAAATATATATTATAAATAATAGAAAGACTTTTGATATGAAAAAATATATAGAAAATAAATAATAAATAATAATATATTTTTTACATTTTATTATATGATAAAATAAAATGTTAATAATGTTTTAAAAAAAATTTCCCAGTTAACTATCAAATTTGAATGCTAAAATAAAAAAAAAGTCTTTCAAAAAATATCCTATAAATTAGGAATTTAAATTTAACTTTAAATATTTAGATTTCTAATCCTTATAAAAGAGAAAATAAAAATAATAACACCTATTACATAAATTATAATATGATAAATTTTTTAATAAATTAAAAAGAATTGTATATAAAAAATTTAAAAATCATGTGCTTTAAATATAAATGAATATATAAAAATAAATAATAAGAATTTCACTAACTCTGATATATGGTTAAAAAATTAATAAAAAAATAAAGATTTGATTTTTGAATAGTAACTTATCAATTAGTGGGTCGACCCGAACCCGAAGAGGAAAAAAAGGAAAAAAAAAAACAGAAAGCCCCAAATATAAATGATCCGATCTGAAAGTAATCCAACTTGAACCAGTCCAGCCCGACCCCTCCGGCTTGACCCAGTTGATACCACCCATTACCATCGTCTCTCCAGATGCTGCTGCCACGGGCTTGTAAAAGTAGAAGCCAATTGCAAAGTCTTATTGTGGGAATCTGCCCTCGGCGGCTTATCAGTTACAGCTGCTCTTAACATTGGCAGAAGCGGATCAATTTTCTACTCCCTCGCTCCCCATAATGATTTAGATCCTTGAGTATGAATTACTAACTATTAACGTGCACTCTAAAGTCTCGACTACAAACATCGCTTGGACTTTTGCCATTTTTCAACTCTGTACTCCAAATTCAGATCACTTCAATCACGGCAATGCAAACGCGTATGGTTTGGTTTCGTGTGACCGGTTGCCAACAATTCAGCCACCCTGACCTGGACCCTCCTTCCCTTCTCTCGATTGATATTCAACACAAAGAAAAGCTGTCACACGGCAGTGCGGTTATAGTCTGCAGACCAAATGAATTTTTTAGCATTAATTTCTGCTTGTTCATGTCCATCTAGCACTGCATGTGCAGTTGTGCACGTTGCCACATTTGAGGTACATCCGTAAGGTCCTGGGGGCGTTGTTGATTCCGCTGCCTGAGCTGTCATGGGTCCATTTGGTTTCTCTCTCCTATATTACAAAAATTTTAAGATTAGATGTCGGAGCGTTCCCTCTCTATCAATCGACGCTATCTCTACATCAATCGACTGGTGTGGTTACAGAATTCGTAGACTGAACTGCACGATCTGTCTGAAATTGGACTCAATCGTTCATTACGGTAGTTAATTGAAGTTTTGAGCAGTCGATGTCAATCTTTTGGTCTCCCTAAACATGTTTAGTTTTGTCCATTGAGTTGTCTCAATCGATCGATCCACTCGACCCATCCCATCAATACTTTGTTTAGGACAGCTCAAAGTGGGGATTCTTCTTGAAGACATGCATTGATGTGGATGGCATAATTTAATTCTTGATGAACTTTGACGGACACAACTTAATTAAAAATGAAAATGAAAGTTCTAAATTTCAATGGGCAAAACTTGAAAGAATGAATGAGAGAATAGGTTACATACATTTAGCGGAATAGCACACATATGCAGATGATTTAGTTGGCGGCTTAATGCATTTCCAGAAGAGGTACACATATGGTGGAAGCAACGTGGCCTCTGCTTACTAGGCCAAGGACAGATCATTTTCTGCCCTAGAAATTGCTTGGTTAATTTGTCACCTTTCCACCGACTTTCGGTGGGTTTATAAATATTGGACCCACTTCCACATTTGCTCTGTTTTTTAGCATCCATTCGCCAGGCTATCTAATCCAGGGAACCACAGAACATGGGCAGCACCCTCTGAAGGCCGGGACTCTTTCCATTGCTCAGTCACCCTCAAGTGATGGGTTAACCCCGTCAGAGGTTCTGCCTCCTCAATTACAAAGTTTTGGTGAACTTTCCAAGTTTAAGTTCCGAAATTGTAATACGAGAAGAAGAAAAGAAAGAGAAAAAGGCAACTCCCTCCCGCGCGAGTTCTTGACTAAATCTAACCCACTTAGCATGGTCTGTACGACTGCTATTTCGGGCTAGGATTAGGGGGTGGGTCTTAGTGTACCGTAAAAGAAACAAATGTGCTTTTTTTAGCATTAGAAGAAGTCACATGTGATTCTTCTTGATTTGTAATTGTTAAATAATTTTTTAGAATATTACGAGTGGACCAAGAAATTTGAATTTATAAGTAAAAAATTTTATAAATATTATAAATTATATGAATTTTTTTTTATTTTTTATGATGTGTAATTTTATATTTTTTAATATATTTTATAGTACATATTAAATTTAATTAATATGCAATACACTATAATTAAATAAAACCAAATTCATGTACTAAGTCCAATAATATTAAGATAAATTGATGAAATAAATAAATAAAATGAAAAAATTGTTGACAAAGACAAATAAAAATAAAAAAAATTTAAATTTTGATATCATGAGAAATAATTCTTTCATAACTTTTTTTCCCACTTTAAAGTGAGTTTGCAGGTGAAAAAATTTATAATATTTATAAATCATGTGGGAATTTTTTTTTTTTTACTATGCATGATTTTATACTTCTTAATAGTAGTTAAATAAGGTAAGCTTCACCTTATAAATTTTTAGAACCATACAGAGATCTGCTCATTTTGCAGGCATTGACGGCACCACGCCTGGGCATATGCTTTCCGTAAGCATTCACTTATTATGCTTTACTGTAGGACAATAAAAGTCAATGTATAACGGGAGAAAGGAGAAGGAGGACAGGCCGGACGTAGCCGTATATTGTGCATTAAATGGAGGACCAATTTCCGTAGAAGGACAAGGATTGATCTGAGCCTTAGAACGTGGGGACATACTAGCAATCCTGCGGCGCATCATTATTCGTAGCCCGGCTTGAAGAGACGCCAGTGGCCCTCATTTATTTTCTGATCATGATTGTACAGGCTGCTTTCTACTTTCCTGGCCGGTATACTACCTTGCTGGAGGACCACATGTGAAGGCACCCTTTTTTATGTTAGTGGCCATAAATTGTGCGTAGTGAGGGAATAGAAACTCTCGGAAATATACAACTTTTTGACCATCTTCTCGCTGAATCAGTTGGCGCTCACAGGACCTCCTAAACAGTAAAGCAAGTTATGCAGAAGACTCGGTTGATCATTAGTGTAGCTTCATTAACACATTAATTAGGGTCTCACCTGCCGTAATAGTCGTGCTACTTTCATTGTTGAGTTGATTTGATTAACCTCGCGTCTCATGTTCCAAACTCAGCCTTCTTAGTGCTATGCTAAGTTCGGGTTGGATTGGTGGGCACAAGAACGAAGAGTAGTACTAGTACCATGGATTTGAGTCCCATTTCCGCGAATCCGTTTGTTACCTACTAATTAGTAGTAAATCATATCGATCTGGAGAATTGAAGTTCGTTTTCCCATTGAAGGCAGTGCTTGCTAGATATGGAACAGAAAAGTAAAGCTCATTCTCCTTTTCGGCACAAGAGTCAACGATTGCGATATCGTACACCTAGTTATAGTACTGCATTTTGTAAAAGAATGGCCTTAAAACCTCGCCATATATTCTGGTGTTGTTGACCGGTGTGATCTCTCATTTCCTTCTCCAGAAGATGCGATGGATTCTTTTGCGCCACTATATGTACTAATCTGGACTGAGGGGAGAATGAGCGGCTGTGCCTATGGCCTATTGGCGCAGCTTTGGTCTTGGGGGCCATTTCCTAACACTTGTCAACAAGAAAACAGTGCCGTTTACTTTTCTTCCATTCCCTCGTAATAAATTCATCAACGAAATTAGCCGACCCCTGTGCTGTACAAGCAGCAAATTATCTTTTTTATATGGTTGAAGGACAAGATTTGAAGATTTATACGTGGAAGATTTTTATGCGACAAACAGTTTCGCGACGTCAGTCTCCGCATAATAGGGTGCTTTAAGCATCCGAACAGTGGTTTGGATTTAACTAACGTGAAAATAGAAGTGACTGAAATACTACAGAGGACAGAGCACATGTCAAGAGCAGTTGGACGAAACCAACCAAGAAAGAGCCACATTGCTCAAAGTTATTTCAAATTGGAAAGTTTACATTTCCCATATTGTAGTCAGAGTAACCATAAATGATTATCGACTCTAGATTTTCTCCATTAGTCACGTCACCTCTCTTTCTCTTCTTCTTAGTCCCTTAAAATAAAAATATATTACAACAATCTCATTTTCTAATAAAGAGATAATAACAAATAATTGTAAAAACGAAAATTTATTATTGAAGAATCGATTGAAGATTTATTGTAAAACCTCTCTATAAATTAATAGTAATTTAGTTTATTTTAAAATTTTATAATTATAAATAACCTTTTTTAATGAAAGATATTAATTATTAGTAGATACTTAATAAAAAATATTAACGATTATCAGAAAAAATATAAACATATTTTTTATTATATTATAAATTTTAGGATGTAAATTGTTATAGGTGCAAAATAGAATATGTTGACCGTAAATGCGTTTTTCAAATTTTATTTGGGGAAAATTCAGATCAACAAGTTCGTAGAATATGGCCCCTCGGCAAGGCAGCATTGCTTCTTCGTAATATGTGGCCCTATTGGTGATTGGGAAAAATACCACAAAATTGACGCAAGTAGTGGTGAGAGAGACTCACCTGTGAAAAAATCATTGCTTCCTTGTCTGTCACTTGATCCGTCGAATCACAAGCTCGGCAATTAAGGTGAGAGAAACCCCTAGCAATGCAGCAAGTGGTTGTACAAATTCAGTAAGGTCACATTATTGATCCCTGAACAATGAAGCATATAAGATAGATGAAATGGGGAAAGAACGCTCTTGCTTTCACATTGGAAGTTTAATTTTTTATTTCTTTCTCTGCAAATTTAATGCTCGGGTCGTTCACTGAATCAACTCACTTTACAGTATCAGGACAAAGTGAACATTGCACGGTTCCCCTCCCCTGGGATCAACTTGGCTCCTCGATTAGCTCAACAATGTCTCTCAAGGAGACTAAAAACATTAATTTTGCATTGGTCTTTCCACGATTTCGATTTTCCAAAGTTGGAAACTTTCCTGGCTTACTGGTAAGAACCGACAAAAAGTGAAATGAATGTGCTCCGTGCGGGAATTTCAAACTTGGAACAAAAAAAATGTGTCAAGCGATCACGAGAGAGGGGGAGGGGAGACAAAAAAAAAATCTGTAACATTGAAAAAAGAAAAAAGAAGCATTAAAAAAAGAGAGAGAATTCAAATAGCTAGGCTAGCATCAAAGGGAGTGAGGCGTGATTATTGAAAGTTATCTTGGGCATTGACAGGCGGATTAATTGGTACTTCCAGTACGAACTACCATTGCAGGAATGTTTTTACCGTTTCTATTTTTCTGCGAGGCAAGAAATGACACCGCAGAAAGGACTTCATAGTAATGTAGAAAGTGGAAACATGCATGGGAAATTGGAGAGATGCTTCTCATGGCTTCGAATTAATTTCCAATAGAAACCAAAACTAACTTGAAAGCCAAATAACTGTGGGGTGAGAGAGAGAGAGAGAGACAGAGAGAGAGAGAGGGACTATGATGTCCCTAGGAAGAAGGGCAACAGGGGGGTGTGAATCCAAAGGGGCTTGGCACCCAGCCCCACCATGTACTATAGCTTACACAGACCCCCAAAACACCCGTGGTCTGGCCTTTGCCCCCTCAGCCCCACACGACCCCCTTCTCTCTCTACCTCTAAATACGTCTCGCCATAAATACCCCCACAACACATCACCCTTTCACAACCCCATTTCTTTAGCTCTCTCTCGCTTTCCCTCTAATACAAACTCAAAACCAAAGGTTAAATCTAGCTCCTTTTCCTTTTCAAGCACCTTTACTCTCACCTCCCCTTCCCCCAAAAATAAAATGACTATCAGAAAATCAAACAAATTGTCCCAAACGACGGTTATCAAGCAGATTCTCAAGAGGTGCTCAAGCTTGGGGAAAAAACACGATTATAACCAGGAAGGCCTTCCTTTGGATGTGCCAAAAGGTCACTTTGTAGTGTACGTCGGTGAAAACAGAAGCAGATACATTGTGCCAATTTCTTTCTTGTCTAGGCCCGAGTTCCAAAGCTTGCTTCAACAAGCGGCAGAGGAGTTTGGGTTTGATCACGATATGGGTCTCACCATTCCTTGTGAGGAGGAGGTTTTCCTGTCTCGAACATCCATGCTAAGCTGAGTTGAGAAAATGACTTGGTCACTGTCCGGGCTGGTGGTTGTTATTAGGCTGATCTGTCTGGACAAGACTGATTGCTTTAGGTGAATCTGCTTTCTTGCTTCTCTAGACATTAATAATCTCTCGTTATTTTTGGGTCCTTTTCTCTGTTATAGCGGCCCTAACCCAAGAGAGCCCATTAAAAGAACAAAAGCTGAGTTTTGTAAATTTGAAGTAGTGAGAAATTCTTCCTCACAGTGGTGCGGTGTGGAGTTTGCTGCCACTGAAGATACTCTGTGGGAGAAGTAAAGTACATGGATCTGGGGTTTGCTTCCCCTTATTTGCTTTAAGAGTTCATCTCTCTTTTTCGCGACCGATCTTTGCATAGACAAATTATCACATGATTTGAGAGTTTTGTTCGTCTTTGCTATCGCCGGTTCAGTATACCTAAGTTACGTTAAAACAATTTCAAGTGAACAAAGAACGCGCTTAACGTACGGTCTCACAACTAGATGAAAAATAATCATGTCCCCCAGTTTTCTATACCTTGCATAATGTATATAGATAGAAAATTCCTGTTCTCGTCTTTTTTTCCCTTTTGTAAAAAATTTCCTGTTCTCCTAAAGTAATTAAAGGATCTGATTATGTCAGAACATATTTTCTTGTCGTTTTCATGCATCTTTGTTCGGTTGCAAAAAGAAAACTCCTTTCATTTTATTTGTGATTTTCATTTTTTACGAGTAAAATATTATTTAGTGGAGGGTATGCTTTGCAGGAAACAAAGAACTTCCTCGGTAATGACTCCAAAGAAAAAAAAAATTTCCTTAAAAAAAAAAAAAAAGGGGTCTTTTTGAGAAGGTATCTAATTTATTTTTTGACCTCTAGGTAGAAGTTCACGTATTCTTTAATTACTGTGGTATCTCATAAAGAGCTGTAGATTAGCCATTTGGTTTCATGTAATGGCTACTCATCACAGTTGTATACTCACATCAGATGTTCTTTAAAGCCCTATGTTTGTAAAGTGCACATGACCATATTGGCTCCGCACCCTTTTGTCTTGTTTTCTTCATTCTTCAGCAACGAATCCTCGTGCTTTTGTGTAAGAGGAAAATAACTCTATTACATGAAGTGTCATGTAGTTTACAGTTGGTCATTTCCAGTTATGGCATCACTATTTATAAGATAGGAAAAAAAATGTGTACTCATAACTTGTCACAAAAAAAAAAAAAAAACCAATGTACACAAATAAGTTACGTAGAAATCATATGCATATTTACTGCATTCAACACATCAAAATATACTTTTCTTTTCTTTTTCATAGATTTATCATGAGTCCAGTGGGCGGACCTAGAGATTTAGCTTCGGGAAGCTACATTTGGAGGTCCTATTTCAGCATATAATGCAATATTGGAAGGCCGAAAAAAAAAAAGAAAAAAGACTAATTGTACAAATTAACACAACAAGGCGTATAAAAATTATATTGTAGTGTTAATCCATGAAAAAAAATTATACTATTGATTAATATTAATAGAATTATTTGAAACTGTGTATGGTCAACACATAAAGTACTAAAAAATAACTAAGCAGTTAATGATGACAAAAAATAGCTCTAATATCTAATATATTCAATAAAAAAAAGTGAATTTTACTTTCTTTTCTTTTTGATCTAAGATTATTTTTTTTGTTTTTTTGCACTTCCAATGTTAAATACTAGTACTCATATTTAGTAAAAAGAAGAGCACGACAGATGACAGAAAAAAAAAAAAATATATATATATATATATATATATATAACAAAAATTGGTAGGAAGAGATGAATATGAATATCCATAAGTTGACTTATCAAAAAATATATATTCATAAGTTAAAAATCTATTAGAGGATCATGATCCTCAGGATCCTAACCAATCTCTGAATTAGACAAAGAAATTATCAGTCTACGAACAGATTTTTTGGTTGTAAAAAATTTTGCACAATTTTGCACAATTTAATATATTCATAAGTTAAAAATTGACGTTTCTCAATTCTCAAGCATTGCCATCAATTATGGATGTTGTACATCCATACCAAAATTTTTATTTTCCTCTTAATATCATCCGGAAAATTTCAAAAATTTTGGGGGCCCCAAAAGGCACGTTTTGAGGGAAAATATGCGGACTTAAAAAATATTTAGGAGGCAGATATAAATATGAAAGTAAAATTTTAATAAAAGATCTAGAGGAAATATGAATATGAAACTCAAAAGCTCCTCGGGGACCAGTTGAATTTTTAGAAGTGACATGAAATTTTAACAATTTTGGGGACCAAAATGGAGATATAAACAAATTTGGAGCTTTGCAAGTGAAATTTTTGAAAATTGAATTGTACTAGAGGACTAAATAATTGTAGTTATCAGACAGTTTAAATGAGAATGGTTATTATATTGCAATTATTCAGCCAAGCAAGTGAATGGGATAACGAGTACATTATGTTCCATTCTTTATAATATTCTATTAAAAAATAAAAAAAAAAACTAATTTAAGAGTCTCAGAGCTCTTCGAAAGGCCTTGTAATTAAACCCCCCCCTCGCCTTTTTGTTTTTTTTTATTTGGCTTAAAAAATTGATAATGAACAATGCCCGTCAAGCCCCGCCATTGGAATGTCTTGCGTGCCGCAGGAACTTGATCCAGTCAGTTGAACGTCAAATTAAAAAGCTCAAGTTGCGGCGTCAAGTTGATGGTTCTCATTGCAGACCCAGAACCCACTTGGCTGATTTCCTGAGTGATCATGACCAGTGACCCCGTTACAGGGTTTATGTATTTTTTAAATTTCATTCAATTTAATTATTTAAAATGTCTGGAAATGGGAACGAGACATTTATTTGCTATCATTAACTTTAATCATGGTTTAGGGCCATTGGCGTCGCGAGTGCATCTTGACGGATGTGGTCCATGGCCCTGACCCCATGAGAAACCGTACTGACCGGACACAAAGCCCTACTTGTCTATCGGCCTAATTATATGACCTCTGGGCCCATCTGGCTTTAAAATGGACTGCTGAAATATGGTTTGGTGAGCAAATTCCCATCTCTTTTATCTTTTAGGCTATATATGTTTCCTAAAGTATATTTTTTGAGAAAATATTTTTCTTATTTTTTAATTTTTATTTTGAAAAAAAATGAAAAATTAACAAAAAATATTTTTCGGATTAATGAAAAATTCGGTCATTTTTTTGTAAAATATTTTATAAAACTTAAGGAAGTAAAAATATTTTCGAAGTTAATAATTAAAGAGTCGATTTTTTCAGCCACCCTTTCTTTGCCTCTCTCTACACTTCAAAAACTACTAGAGAAAGAAAATAAAAAGAAAGAGAGACAGAAGAAGAAAAGTCAAAAAAACTTTCGCCCGTTTTCACCTTTTTATTTCTCTCTTGTAGCCAACAACAGAAGAGCAGCTACACTTCCTTTACTTCATCCCAATGTCGAAACCACTAGAGAGAGAAAGAGATACAAGAGGAGAAGCTAGAGAAACCTGTGAGGGAAACTAAAAAATCTGAAAGTTAAACCCTCATTTTTTTTTAGTAGAGAGTTTTTTTTTTTGGTAAGAAACTTAAAATTTCTTTTAATTTCATGCTTATGTTATCTGCTAATTCTTTTGTTCGTTGTCCACTTGCTTAATTGGTGATTGTTTGTTTAGTCTTTAATTCTATCAAATTTCAATATCTCAACTAAACACTAGGGAAAAAAATATTTTTCCTTGTAAAATATTTTACATAAGAAAATGTTTTTCAGCAAATAAATAGAGCCTTAGTTGGAGTCTAAGGTCATTCCATTGCCCCCTATCATTGTGTTTGGCAAGAAGGAAAGCAAAAGGAGAGGAGGAAAATTCAATGAAAGGGAGTTAATTGTTCTTTTCGAAAAGTCTTTTTTGGAGTAGGGAAATGGAGTTGTTGTTAGATCATATGCTCAATTTAATTATTTTGATACATCAATATAATTAGAATAAATTTCTGTTTATTGTCATATGTGCTTAATGATTCATCTATGATTCTTAGGTGATTCTTTAGTGTAGCCGGTCATGTTTGATGTGGAGTTAATTATTCTTTGAATATGATCATTATAATATTTGAATTTTTTTATGGCAAATTGAGTGATCATAGTCCATTAGTTATATTTTAGGATTAATTGTGTACGTAGCAGATTGTGTTGAAGGGTCTAATGATTTACATTTTTTAATGGGTTAATACATGGAAAAATTACTAACTTTATGCGAATTAATAGATATGCCATAATTTTTAAAATTTAACAGTATAGGTTCCGTAGGAATTTTTTGTGATAAATCTGTCACGTTTTAGACGAAAATTGTTAAAGTCAGTGATACACTGCAATGATGAGGCAAAAATGAATATGTGTACAAAAATTCCGTAACGACGTTAAGTTTTGTAGATGGAAACCATTAAGGTCAGTGACATGGCCCAATGATCCAAATCCTAATGTGAAAGGCAAAGTCCTCAATCATCTATCGCGTTTCAAGCCTCTGAAAGAGAAGTCTAAGTCAGTCACCCCCTACTTTGAGAAGCCACTCGTCATATGGAAAAGAAAATCATCAATGTAAATAGTATTTTGTTTCCTTTTATGTGAATGTGGACTTTTCACTCATCGTTTCTATTTGATTGAAATGTTATGTCTTCATTTTTTGAATCGCAAGTGCAGAAGTTGACAAATGAAACTAGTTTGGACTTTACCAATCATATTGTCTTGTTGGAGAATACAATTAATTTAGGGTTTGTGACTCCATTATTTAGGGCTAAGTTTTAATTTTACTCAAATTAATTTTCTTATTTGGGTTATTATTATTTTTTACATGTCATTATCTTTACCAAAATTATTTTTTTTTTATGTAGGCCCAATGATCTTTTCATTTGGGGTGGATCCTACTAGATATATTATTTTTTGTACACATCATCATCTTTGCCCCATCGGTGCACCATGTCATTGACCTTAATGGTTTTTATCTACAAAACTTAACATCATAGTAGATTTATTACAAAAAAATTTTATAGAACCTAAATTATGAATTTTTAAAAGTTATAATATATTTTTCAATTTATATAAAGTTAGTGATTTTTTCATATATTAACTCAAAATTAGAATTCATAGTTATTTATAATTTTTATTCATTATTTTGATATTATCAAATTGCATATCAATGAGTTATCTATTT
This sequence comes from Bruguiera hainesii, assembly GCA_023213295.1. Taxonomy (NCBI): domain Eukaryota; kingdom Viridiplantae; phylum Streptophyta; class Magnoliopsida; order Malpighiales; family Rhizophoraceae; genus Bruguiera; species Bruguiera hainesii. The sequence goes on from JAHOYR010000018.1 coordinate 9,415,016, forward strand.
TTAAATTTGATTATAATTATAATAGTGTGTGATTTGCACTTTATTAGTTAAATATTTTTGTCTCATGATTTTAAAGATTTTTGCTTCTTATTCATAATGAATGTGGCTAGTATTCAAATTGAGATTTATTAATTATCTTTTTAATCTTTAAAGGAATAATTTTTAAAAGAGATTGCATGAAAAAAAAAAAGAGTTACAAATATTTAAGGTTAAAAAGAGTGAGGATTTGAACATATTAGTGTCATATAGAAGTAAGGGTGTTGACATAAATTTGGAATTTCGCAAGGAAACTATTGAAATTAAAAGTGAAATTGTTGATATTATTATGATCTATAAGGAGATTACTAAAATTAGTGAGATCCTATGTTATACTCTATTAATTTATATTTTGATGTGTATAAATATTTGATTGATATGATTATTTGTTAAATAAGTATTCTCTTTATTTAGATAGTTATTATCTTAATTTATATTTATTATAAAAAAATCTTTAAATGTCAAATTGAATTTAAGATAACAATGACACAAATATCTTATTCTTTTTTAAATATTTATTTAAAGAAAAATATTATATGAAATCTTAATTAATCTCAACAAAAGATAGAAAGAATCGCGAAAAATCAAAGTTGGCTAAAACTTGAAATAGGTTAACCTATGGTGTTAATTAGACATAAAATATAAATAGAGAATTTAAATTAGTTGACCTATGGTGTTGACTAGTTAGTTAATAGGTAAAAGAAGAGAAGGAGAAAGAAACAAAGATTTTGAGTTGATAAATTAGATTAGTGTCTGTGGTTAATTAGACATTGAAGAAGTTACAAAAAGAAAATAAATAAAGATTTTGGGTTGGTTGATTGGACCAATACTTGCAGTTGATTGGACTAATGCCTAAAATTGATTGAATACCAATAAAGCTTAAAAGAGAAAAGTTGTAGAGATTTTAAATTAGTCAACCTGACTAATAGCTGTAATTGATCAAAGGAAACTTGAAAATTAAAAGTTTTAATGTTGCAAAAATTATAGAGATTTCAAGTCAGTTGACCAATGAGATTGAACAAACTGAAATTGGTTGACTAGTCTAAGTGTTATAGTCGACTGATTTTTTAGAGAGAAAAGTTTCCTATTTTGGAATATGATTTTTTTATATGGAATTGTTATAGTTTAGTTCAAGATGATATACTATAAAGGGCTTTATCCTATAAAAGAAGAATAGTTAGTGAAGTTAAACTTTCAAGGGACAAACCTTGAGGAATAAATGTAAACTCTTGGTTTAAGATGAATTGTTATAAATTAATATATATACTTTCTCTTCCCTTATTATATTTACTTTTTGTTATTTGTATTCCTTGCTTATTATTTGTTATTTGTTTGTTATTGATTATCTTGTTATAAATCATTGGAATTGGGTTAAATGTGGCTTGAATGATCAAATCAAATAAAATCAATTTACCTCTTTATTGGATCGCCTTAAGGACCAACAAAAACTATCATTGACATAATATTAATTTATATATGTTAACATAATTCAAATTATTTCTTACATAGAAAGAAATAGGTGGTAAAGATCTTTTTTTTTTTCCAAAGGAAAAAAAATAGTTAGCAAGATTTCAACAACACAATAATCTTTTTCAAAGAAAGATCTTGTTGGTCAAAAATTATTTTTGACAATTTATTAAAAGCTTAAGCAAATAAATTTTTCAAATCTAGAATTACAATGCCAACGGTGTCAATTATTGGTACAATTGATATGTACAATAAAAGCAATAATTTTATAATGCCTTTAGACTTTAGCCAACACCCAAGATGAAATTTTATATATCTATCTAATAGTTAAAAAGGTTATAATATGTATAAAATCATTTTTATATAGTAACCAAAAATATTTTAATAAGAAATTGTATTTGCAAGATAACAAAAATAGAGAGAATTCATCTTATAAATTAGGTGTGCTTAAAAGTGAGAAAGTGGAAGAAAAAGTGTTTTAAAGTGAGCTTGTGAGCTCAAGAATTGAGAAAAGTTGTAATCAAAGTTGGGAGACCTTAGTGTATGAGTAATTGTTCTCCTCAGTTGGGAGAGATCAATAGAGAATTAAAAGTCTTAAGATTAGAAATGCCTTGAGGAGAGGATGTACTCTTGAAAAGATGAACCTTCATAAATTGTGGTTATTGGTCCTTAGGGCAACCTATAAGAGAGTGAATTAGGTTGGCTTGATTTGATTGTTCTATTATAGTTAATCCCAACTCTAAATAACAATTATAAGATAACTAATAATAATAACAAATAATAAGTAAGCAATACAAATAATTAAAAGTAAATGAGATTAAGAAAAAAAAAGTGTTTACAATGATTTATAATGGTTTAACTCAAACTAAGAATCTACATCCACTCCTCAAGGTTCATCCCTTACAAATTCAATTTCATTAACTTATATTTTTTAGAGTAAAGACAACCTATTACACTAGGTTACTTTAATCTAAACCATAACAAAATTTCCACAAAACTTTCATAAGAACTAATAGCTTTTTATGACTTAAAAACTCATGCTTTATCACTTTTCATTGAAGCATTCTTATTCTTTTCACAATCTTAACTTTTTTGTTTAAAGTTTTTCTCTTTGATTTATCACTATCCCTCAATACAAAGTCTCTAGCATATTTCAATGTTTTTTTGCACTTTTCCCCACTTTTTTTTTCCCACTTTACAAAAGATTTTACAATCCTTTTATATACAAACAAAATAAACTAATTGTTGGAGATTGATTACTTTTTATAAAGAAAATCAATTTCCAAAATAGGAAACTTTCACTTTGAGACATCAATTGACCACAGTATTTAAATTGGCCAATTAATCCAAAATCTCAATAACTATCTTAGGTTTCTACACTGTTAGCTTGATTAGCTTATTAGTTAATTTTAGCTATTTGTTGTTCCCACAGCCTTGTATGAGTTGTAATTGTTGTCAACTAGGGTTAAGTGTGTAAGAAAGTAAAGCCATATGAAAGGACAAAAAAGTAAATCCGTCGTATAAGGGTAAGATTGTAAATCTGCCATGAAAGCCCTATTAGGGTTTCATGGAAGAGAGTATATAAAGGTATCGGAAGACAAAACTGGAGTAGGCCAACACAATTGAATAAACGGCAACCCTACAACAACCAGCCATAAAGAAAAGAAAAGCAAACCAGAAATGCCTCCTATAAGTAAACCAGAAACGCCTCCTGTAAGTAAACCAGAAACTCATAACTAGCAAGAGGAGAAATAAGAAACAGACCACCCGAAAGAGAAGACAACAAACCTGGTATCCGTGAGACCACTCAGAAGAGAAGACAACAGACCTGGTATCCGTGAGACCACTCGGAAGAGAAGCCAGTAGACTTGGTATCCGTGAGACCACCCGGAAGAGAAGACAGCAGACCAGAAGCGTGAGGCAGGACGAAAGACATGAACTAGAAAAACCAGTAACGTGAGGCAGGCCAAGAGACGTGAAATGGCAAACCAGAAGCGTGGGTATATATCAAGAGATAGCGTGAGACCAAAACGTGCAACGACGTGACAGACTAGAAGTGTAAGGACAGGCCGTGAAACAGTAAGACTGTGAAATAGGAGATGGGTGAGACCGTGAGACGGTGAAAGTAAGACTGTGTGAGACAACCTAGAGAAGGAATTCAGCTAAGTATCAGAAAGAAATCAACATATTTCCAGATTTCTTCAAGAGAGGTTAGAGAGCATTGCAATGAATTTCTAAAGGACAGTGGAGTAATCTTTTAATTCAACAGAGGCAAGACAAGTTAGAAGAAGGGTAGACACAGTAAGTGACACTCTTTGTATTGTACTTGCTTAGTAATTGCAATAGTAAAAGGAGTAGAAGATTAAGACATCCATTGTAACTGGAATTCTTAAGTATAGTGGATAGTCTAGGTAAGGGAGAGCCCCTACCACCGTGGATGTATGTCACATTGATGGAACCACGTAAATCTCGTATGTCATTAATTTGCTTTACGTGTTTTGAATTGAGTTGTGAACGCAGCTAAAGTATTAGTCAACCCATAACTTAACGAAGACCTAAACAAGAACATTCGAATTGTCTATTAGGCAAGATATCTGAAAGGTAACTTTGGGGACTATTGTGATTAGTAAGTAGTAATAGATCTACTTTAGTCGAATATGAGAAAGAGTTCGCTTTTAAGAAGAGATTGAAGTTGTTCACTTACCTGTGAATTGCAAATTGTGGTGATACTAATTCACCCCCCTCTCAGTATCACAAACTAGTAGATCATAGGGTGAAGTTGGGAACTTTACTATTGGTTAGGTTAGCCAACCTAAAATCTCTTTAACTTTTGTAACTTTAAAGCTGTTAATTCTTAACCTTCCTCTAGTTGACCACAATTATTAGTCACATTGACTAGTCTAAAATCTCTGTAATTTTTTTGCTCTACTTCTTTGGTATCTTATCGACCATAGGTATTAGTTTGATCAACCAACTCAAATTCTTTATTTCTTCTTTTTACAACTTCTTTAGTGTCTGGTTAATTGTAAATTGACTATAGGTATTGATCCAGTAGATAGAGTCAAATTCTCTACTTCTTTAATTTGTTCAGTTGATGCCATAGATTGACTTATTCTAAGTTTATGCCAACTTTGAATCTTTACAATTCTTTCTATCTTTTGTTGAGATCACTCAAAATCTCACATAATACCTTTTTATAAATAAATATTTGACAAAGAATAATATCTTTATGTTGTTGTTAGCTTAAATCAAATTTGAAATTTAAAAATCTTTCCATAATATTCATAAATTAAATAAATACTATTCAAATAAAGAGAATACTTATCTAATGAGTAATCATATTAATCAAGTATAGGAAACAAATTAAAATATAAAGTAATAGAGATGATACCACTAATTTTAGTAATCTTTATATTGATCATAATAATCTTAACTAATCTTAACAAACTCACAAAACTCAATAGTGGTGTCTTAATTCTCTATCCCTTAAAGCTCTCTTTATTAGTTTTTGCTCATATACATAAAACTACATACTTTTATTTCTTTCAAGTATAACATCTTTGATTAATTTATTTGCTTATAATTACACAATTTAGATATATGTCTTTATCTAACCCAAATTACCCATTTTTAGGTAATTTTAGGACCATTATTTATTCTATTTTTTAATGAATTATATCAAATTATACTTAAACAATATTTTATATTCATATCAAAATATTACATACAATTAACTAAAAACAGACACATAATATAGACATCAGGTCTTTATATAAGAGTAAATATTAGTTATACTCAACTACTAAAATTATATCAAATTAGCTGAATGAAGTTAAAGTTTACTTAGATATTGACTAAGTAATAATCAAGATTAACTTTAACATTCCTTTTAATTTTGATTTGGTGATGCTATAATTTGTAGCATTTATTTTAACTTGATAAAGACTTTGTACTTTAACAACTTAATGACAATATTAACCACTTAATCTTCAAATTTATAATATGCTAACTCAATTTCCCTTTTATCAACTTAATTTCTTAGAAAATGAAAATAATTATTGTTATGCATAAGTTGATTATATAAACATTATTAATAAAAATCATGTAGTACCTTTAATTAGAATATAAATTTCACTTATCAAATTATGCAACCAAACTATTCAATAGGCACTTAAAGTTATGACTACATACTTTACTTCATAAGTCGAAAGTGTGACAGATTGTTTCTTGGACGACTAGGAATAAAAGTAGTTCCAAAGTTCAAACAAATACTAAAGTAGTTTTAAAATCATCTACATTTGCACCTTAATTGCTATTAGAATATCTTAGAAAGCATAATTTCTAGGTAAAGAATAAAGTAAAGCATGATCTTATGTTCCTTTCATATATCTTATAATTCTTTTTTTAACTTACATATGAAACTAACAAGGAGACTTAAAAAACTTGCAAATTTTTATGACTTGAAATAAGTGTTTTTCTCAATTAATACATCTTATCTTTACGTCCTTTCTTCACAAAACTTAGTAGCTACTTGAAAAAAACTTCATCTTTAAGTAGACCATTAAGACAAGCTAAATTCACATTTATTTGATAGTTTCCATTTGTGTAATAGGAGAGAATACTTTGTGAAAATTATAATCAAGTTTTTTTCAATTTTTTTTAATACCAATTTTGCTTTATATCTCTCTTTTTCACCTTATGACTTCTTAGTGTTAAAGACCCATTTCATGTCAATAGGTTTGTGACCTTGTGAAATCTCCGTTAGCTCCCATGTATAATTTTTCTCAATTGCCATAATTTCTTTATTCATGGCATTCATCCACTTGGTATCTTGACTTGTCACCTTAAATGACATAGGTTTACAACATGCAAAGGTGGTAAAGTGCACCAAATCTCCATCCCCATTAATAGGATTATCAGGAATTAACTTATAATTTTGTAATCTAACTAATTGTTAGTGATTTCTTCTTAGTTTTTTATTCTTTTTGGAGCTTTTGGAATAAGATTCTAAGTAGTAATTGTTGAAATTTCCCATTTTCATTAAGGATTACAATTTGAGATTTCTTTTCTCCCAAAATGGCAATTGGATAATTTCAAGTGTCATATCATTCCTTAGCATTAAATTTCCAAGCTTTATTATCAATAAAGTTGTCATTTCTCTTTACAATCACCTTTTTTGACATGAGATTGAGTAACTTATTTCCCTTTGTTATATAGCCAATATAGAGTATCTTTACTCCATGATCATCTTGCTTTGTTATTGTCTATGCTAGAGTGTAGCATAAGTAATAGAACCAAAAACTTTGAGATGTCTTACAATAAGTTGGAAGCCACTCCATGAAACTTTAGGGTGACATTCTAGACACTTAATATTGGAGATCTATTGAAGTAAACAACACATAAAATAGTTTTAGCTAAAAAAGGATTAGGCATTTCTTTAGCCTTTTGTAAGCTTCCCTTTATATTCAGGATGGATATGTTTTTTCATTTAGCAATTTCATTATGTTATGGAGTGTATGGAACTACCACTTTATGCTTTATTCTTAATGCTTCGTAATATCCCTTGAACTTATTAAAGATATCACCATTAGTTCATAAAATTTTAATATAACACCTACTTGATCTCTTTACATAGACATTAAACTTCTTAAAATAATTAAACACTTTAAGCTTTCTTTGCATGTAATAACTCATGTCTTCCAAGTAAATTATCGATGAAAGTGATAAAATACCCATTATTACCATTTAATTGAACATTCATTGGGCCATCATAATGGATAAGTTAGAGTGGTTACCTTGCACGCCAATTCTTTTTTGTCATAAGAAGTAATTTACTTTGTTTTCTCAAAATGCACACTTCACAAATCTAATCATGATGACATAGCTTGGACAATTCTTCACCATATTTTCTTATGTAAGCAATTTTAAATTGTGAAAATTTAGATGACCAAAATGAAAATACCATAACTAAGGCTTATATTTCATAACAATGTTAAAATAAGTATAAATATCAATGATAATATTAATTTGAAACATTTAGTGTTTAGTCAAAAAGGATTTGTGGATAAGCATACCTTTTTTGTCAAAAATTAAGAGATAATTATTACATAACTATATCTTATGCCTCTTTCAACCAATTGGCCTAACCTTACTAAGTTACTTTTTATGTTTGACACATAACACACATTTGAAATGTACTTATGATCTCTATTATTTAAGTTGATAGTAATTCACCCTTTTCCCATCATTATAACATTATTATCATTAGCAAACTTAATTTTAGAGTAGATTGATTAATTAAAATCAATAAAGAGCTTATTCTTGCTTCACATATGATTAGTGTACCCAATGTCAAGGAACCATGAATTGTAATTTGGTATTTCATTAGCTCATAATGAGGGGTTGATCTCCATCATCACCTTTTATTTGTGCACAATCAATTCTTTGATTATTCTTGTTAAACTTACACTCATTAGCATAATGATCATATTTATAACATGAGTAACACTCTAATATTAGATTTATCATACTTTACTTTACTAGGGCCTTTTTATTGGCCTTAAACTTGACTTTTATATGTTTGGTTTGATCTCTTTTGATCATTGCATTAGTTGTCTTTATCTTTATGTGTATTGTAATGACCATTTTAACCTTTAGTTTTGTAGTAAGAACTATTATGTTCTTGTTTTTTACCATAAAAGAAGTCCCACTTTTACTTTAACTCATTGCTTTCATTACCTTTAATGGGAGCCTAACTTTAGAATGCTTACTCTACTAGCTTTTTATTCATATGCTATTCATGAGCTTGTAATATGCCTATTAATATATCAACTGCCATTTTAGACAAATCATGCATTTCTTCTATTGCAACCATAATATCCTCATATTGTGTTGCGAGTCTCTACAAAATCTTTTTAACTTTAACTTGATCATTAAGCTGCTCTCTATAGATTCTCATTTGATTTGTCAAAGTAAGAACTCTACTTATATAAACTAAAATTGTTTTTAAGGATTCCATTTGCAAAAACTTGAATTGAGGTTGTAAAGTTTGAAGTTTCAACTTTTTAACTCTGCTTTTACCTTAGAATGATGTTGTTAAGATATCCTATTCATACTTTAATAAACTTGGTAGTACAATCTTCTTAAAAGTTTCATCATTCAGTCTTTGATGAATGAAATAGAGTTCATTTTTATCCTTTAGTTCTTAATGGGCAATTCTTTATACTTTTATTGCATCTACTGCAAGTTTTGTAACTTTATTCTTAATGACATTTAGCAACTTATTGCAATAAAAAAATATTTTTATTTGAACACACAATCAATTATAATTTTTCTCATCCAAAACTATAAACAAAATAGGAATTATGTCATTCATGTTTATATTCATAACTTTCAAATCAATAACTCTATTTTTTTATTTAATATATTTTGTCTTTTTTTTTGTTTTTTTGATTATTTTCAAAACCCTTTTCTTTTCATTTTTTTCTTCCTTTTCTTTTTTGTTTGATTGACGATCATTTCTTTTTACACAATCTACAAGGCATGACTGATGATAAAAATGAGTGCTAGCCATGAAAGAGAAAATGGGACATGTGCTAAATGTTCAATCGATAATGGATAGGTAGCAGATAATAAGGAAATGCTAATGGTGGAGGAGCTTAAATTATTGCTCATCGAAAATGAGGAAAGATGTGGCGTGTAACTTCAACTATATTTCTATGAGATTTTGGCTTGTCGCTGGTTAAGGAATCTAGATCAATGACAGTGGTGCTAAATATAGAAGGCATGTTTAGCATTAGAAGACAATGAGACATGTTTTGGATTTCTTCATATTTGTTACTTTTCAAACTACTTCAGGGTGTGTGGTGGTTAAATTAATAAAGACCAAAGTCTAGTGGTTTGGGAGAGTTATGATGATGAAAACAATAACTTATGATGGCACATACAGTGGTGCTAGAAGGTCTAAAAGCAATAATTTGTACTTTACTAGTGATAGATAACAACTCTAACAAAGCTTTCTATTTCTTCTCTTGGTTCTTGGATCAAATTCTACTATCTAATCAAATTTTAGCAATTTTGGGATCAAATGCTTTATTCAAATACTCATTCTCATACCATTCTTAACTAATTATATTGAATGATATTGGAGCAACACTTAATTTTATTAATTTTAAAGCACCATATATAATTAATTGAGAAAAATGCACATAACATGAACATCATGTCCTTATATAGCAGCATAAATCTAGTTATACTTAACTATTAAAATCATATCAAATTGGGCTTAATTAGTTTAAACTTTACTTGAATAATGACTAGCTAATAGTCTAGATTAACTTTAATGATATTTACAAATGGGTGTTAGGGTATGGAGGGACTTATATAAGGTGTTTATGTTTAGTTACAAGAATATTATTATCAAATAAATAAAGAAATTAAACACTATTAATAGTAAATTAAAATTTGACCTATATTTAATGCATTTAAAAAAGCATAGCCATTTGGGAATTTTTATTAAACAAAAAAATACATTAGCCAATTTTATTTATATATAAATGTTTTTGATTATTAATTCCTTGTAAAATAATATAATTTTATTTTACACTTTATTTAACTTGTGATAATAATTTTCATACTTCACTTTTTGAAATTACAATTCAAATGTTAAGATTAACTTCTTATAGTCAAGTTAAGAGGAATATGTGTAAAGATTAAATTACCTTTTAATACATTAACAGAAGAACCCCTACTATCTTTTTTCTCTCTCACTCTAAATCTCAAAATGTTATCTCTTCGTACTTTGTTGTTGCACCACCTTATTCTATTGAATTACTTATCCTTTTCACTATAGAGATTGTCAAAGATAAATATTATTTTTATTACTTGGAATCATATATTTCAAAAAGAAAAATCGATTTTACTTTAATAGCTTTAAATAAATTAAATACATATGATAAGGAATCGACCCTTTACATTTTAGGTTATAACATGAGCCTATGTTTGTAGGCTGACTCATTATCATCGGTGGTAAGCCAAGCGTCATACATGTATTAAGACCTATGCATGTGTTATACCTAGAGCTTAAGTCTCGTCCCAAGCTTGACCTGACTTGAGCTTGACCTTTAACATAAGTAACACAACCCTTATTAGCTAAAAAGCCCTAACTATCCTAATATGATTGAATATTACATCATAGGACTAATCATCCATCATGTTAACATTTAAAACCCACTCATTAGGGCCTTCCAAGGCCTAGATAGAAAGCCAATTGGGTCCTTAAACAAGGTAAGTCATTAAACTCACTTAAGTCTTACCTTATATTTTCAAGGATCATCATTATCTTGGATATCAGAGTGTTAACCCCAAGAAGAACCTCAACCCTAGTTTGCTTTTATCATGCAGACATCCATCATTAACCTTAACTCACTAGAGTTTTCAACTCAGGACATATCAATTAGTGCCATTTGTGGGAACAATAAGTTATGTGCCTTACTTGTGATTATTATTCTTAGCTAAAATCAAGAAAGCATTTTTTGTCATTATAAAGCAGAATTGATGCCCTTATACCTAGCCTCATCATGTTTTTTATGGCATAAGGAATCCCTATTCAATAAGTTTCAAGTATCCCCTATAAGGCATTTGGTTCTTGAGGTTATAATGAGCTCATTATAAAGATCTTGGGTGAGGATAATCAAAGCTTTAGGTAAGGAAAGCAAATGAATTAAGACCTTATAAATAACTTAAGGGAAAGAATTTTAGATTATGTAGACAGTATTAGAGAGGAGTAAGGAGAAGCATCCTTTTAGTGGTGAGATAGGGTCATTTAATGGCTCTCTTATGGGTTGTGAAGTCATTCCCTTATCTCTTGGCTTAGTGAAAGAAAACCTTACAATAAGGAAGTAATGGAATCTTGGCTAGTTGCTTCTCTCAATTAGTAAGACCACTAGTTTATTCATAACTTAAGAAAAGGTGAGACTAAATTACTGCTCTTCAAGGAGTAATTTGTATTACAATAAAGGAGCCTAAGGGAGGTTTAGAGCTCCCCTTTTGCCTAAGAAATTTATGACACCTATGTACCTATGTTTTAGAAAAGTTCAAGCTTCCCACTCTAGATACTTATGACAAAACGACCAATTTAATGAAACACTAGAGTAAGTCCTTTACAATCATGTCACTCTATATAGGTTTGGATGTGATTATATAACAAAGCTTTCACCACTATACAAAGAGGCATGGCCCAATAGTGGTATTTTGAACTTTTAACACACTCTATCAAGAGCTCCAAGCAAATGGGTGACTAGTTTATAACCAAGTTCATCAAGAGTAGGAAAAGTAAAAAAAACACCACAACTCTCAATTCACTTTGACAAAAGCCAAGTGAATCCTTAGAAAGTTTGTGGCTTAATTTAATAGGGCATTACAGGATGTAGAAGACTTCATTCTTGAAATGGCTTTGGTCATTTTCACTTGTAGTTTGTAAAACTCTTAATTCACCTTTTCCTTAGGCAAAACACTATTACGAGACTTTGTTGATCTATTGCTAAGTGCAAAAATATTTATCAATGTAGTATACCTGTGATGAATTGAGTGAACCTTAAGTAGCCTCTAACTTAGCTAAGAAAAAAATCACAAAACATTCTTAAAAGCATAAATGTAAGAAATCCTATAGCCCTTCCCTAAGAATAAGCCTTTTAGACAATAACCTAGATACTTTAAAATTGTCTAAGAATGAGCTCTTGTGACAATAACTCAAGGTTAAAACTTGTATCCCTTGTTGCTTAGAAGAACATCCATTTAAATTTTTAACACTTATAAAAGTACTGCCACTTCTATAAACCCTGTTGCTTGGCACTTTTCTTTTCTATAGGTTTTTAGGGGAATCCATTTTTGCTAAAAGGGTATCTCAAGCTATTTATTTCCACTGGTTTTGGACTAAGTATAATAGAGGCAATCCTGCAGTTAGTAGTTATGATCATCTTTACCTCCTCATATAATCACATATTGAGAAGACCAAGACTTTATGCATTTTAAACCAATATTTCCACTAAGCATTTGAAAATGAAGCTCTCTACCCCGTACAACAATAACCAAGTAATAAGTGAGTAAAAGTGTAAGCAAGAGCTTTAGATAGCTTGGATAAAAGGTTCTGATAAAAGACCTATTATTGACGATGTGAGCTCAAACTATTAGCCTAGTGATCTAGTAAAAGGAGGAGAATTAATTTAAGTCACCTTAAACCCTTTTGACATTTTGCAAATAGTGCATATTGAAGAAAAGCTCAATGAGCAATTAAAGGATGCCTTAGTTGCTTTTCTTTATGTCAATTATAAAGTCTTTGCTTAGGTACTAACTAACATTCTTGGGATTAACTTAGAGTTCATGGTCTAAAAGTTAGCTATCCAAGTAAAGGTGGAAAAGTTGATTTAAGCTAGTTTTATCAATGTAGTGGCATAATCATAGTGGATGGTGAATGTAGTAATGATGAAGAAGCACATTAGGAAATCATGCATATATGTAGATTTCACTAATTTAAATAAAGTATTCCTAAAAGATAGTTTTCTCTTCCTTGTATTGATTAATTAGTTGATGGCATGTTAGGCTATGAACTATTAACTTTAATGGACACCTTTTTAAGTTATAATTAAATCTCAATGTATAAGTCTAACTAAAAGAAGACCTTTTTTATCATTAAATTGAAGACATATTGTTACAAAGTCATGCCCTTTTAGGTTAAAAAATGCTAGTGAAATGTATAGATAGTTGGTTAACCATATGTTTAAGTATTAGATTGATCATAGTGTGAAGGTATATATAGATGATATATTGGTAAAGAGCCAAGCATATTTAGATCACACATAGAGCTTGAAAAGGACATTTGAAGTGTTAAATCATTATGAAATGAAGCTTAATGTCAGGTAATATACTTTTAAGGTGTAATCAATAGAGTTCTTAGGGTCCCTAATGTCAAAGAAAGGAATTAAAGCTAACCCCCAAAAAATCAAAGTAATGTAAAATTTACCCCTCGCCAAAACTATCAAAGATGTATAAGTCTTAACGAGGATGCTAGCACACCTGGGCAAGTTCATATCATAAATAGGAGACAAACAACTCCCTTCATTTTGTATTATGAAGAAAGTGCCTAAATTTGAATTGATATAAGAATGTGAGTAAGCTTTCCAATAATTGAAAGCATACTCGAAATTGCTTTTGCTCTTTAGTAAGCTAATTTTGAAGGAACTACTTTACTTTTACTTAACAATCAACCAATAAGTTATAAGCTCGGTCCTTGTTCGAACAGAGAATCATGTGTAATGGCCTTTTTATTATATCAGTAAGGGGCTATAAGCAGTTGAATTAAGCTAGTTAAAGTTTAAGAAGCTTGCCTTGGTATTAGTTGTGAATATGAGAAATTCGCAATTATACTTCCAAGCATATAAGATTATCTTCCTTGTTGATTAACCCTTAAGATTGGTGTTACACCTCTTAGAGGTATGAGGTCATTTATTGCAGTGGTTGATGAAGCAAAAAGAGTTTAATGTGCACTTCTAACTAGGCATTAAAAGCCTAGTTTCTCATCAATTTTGTAAACAAAAGCATGGGCTTTGATGAGAGCAACAAGGAAGATTCCTAGTTGGAAGGTTAGACTTTGTACATTGATGGTTATTTGAATAAGAAAGGCAACAAGGTTGACTTAGTGTTCTTAGGACAAAGGGAGGTCACACTAGAGTATTCTCTTCGCTTCTTTTCCTCAAATAACGATGTTTAGTTCAAGGCCTTTATCAATTGAATGGGTATAACATAAACTTGGAAAAAAATTAATTAGCTTAAGATGAATAGTGATTCTCAGCTTATTATTGGTCAAATGAAGGGTGAGTTTGAAGCATAAGAGTACTTTATGATAAAGGACTTAGCTAAAGTTCTAACCATACAAACAACCCTCAAAGAAAAGGGAAGCAAGTTTATGATTAAGCAAGTTCCACAATTTGAAAACTCTAGAAGGGTTGCATTGTCAAGGTTTGGCATGGTTTAACAACGAGGCTTAGACAAGCAATGTTTGTTGAGCTTTTAAAGAAACCTAATGATGAGGAACTACCAGAAACTACTTTGTAAGTTGACAATGACCCATTATGGGTGGAGACTATAGTCATATGCCTATAAGTAGTTGAGCTCCTTAAAAACAAGGTAAAAACAAAGCAAGTGTCATACCAAAAGTGAAGTATGTCATTTGAGATGATTGATTGTACAAGCATTCTTACAACCTATCACTACTTAAATGTTTAACATTGAAGGAGATTGAATATGTTTTAAAGGAGATCTATAAAAGTATCTATAAAAAAAATAAGGGCATCCACGCTTCAACTACTAAAAGTTTAAAAGTAAGGATTATACTGGCTAATCAACAATAATAATGGCGAGAGTTTCGTGTGAAAATGTGACATATACTAAAGATCTAGTCATGTACCATATCTCCTAGCAACATAATTCATTTCAATTCTTATCCCATATCCATTGATCCAAAGGGGGCTTGACCTTATCAACTTATTTCCTTAAGCTTCAAGTGGGAAGAAAGTTTTTTGTTATTAACATGGATTATTTCACAAAGTAAGCAGGAGTAAAATCATTGGCATTAATCACTTCAAAGCAAATTTATAACTTTGTATAAAAGTCTATCATTTATGATTTTGGGATCCTAAAGTAACCATTAATTATGATGGCAAACAATTCAACAACAACAAATTTTGGAGTTTATATTCAAACCTAAAGATCAGACTAAAGTTTAAGGTTGTAAAGCATCCCCAAACTAATGTTAAGGTAAAGGCTATGAACATAAACATAATACAAGGTCAAAAGAAGTGTCTAGGGAGGGAAAAAGGATTATAGGTGGACAAATTGTTAGGGATATAGTGGACTTATCAAACAATATCAAGGATTACCATAAGCAAATCTCCATTTGCTTTAGCATTTGAAACCAAAGCCATGGTTTTGGTGGAGATAAAAGAATCCAACTATAAGTTTTAGTACTTTGATGCATAAAATAATCTGTAAGGACTCTAGGAAAATTTGCACTCATTAGAGGATTTCATTCAACTAATAGCATACTAGAAGAAAATTGCTTAGTATCACAATAAAAAAAAGGTTTGCAAAGGGGATTTGGTTTGTAGACAATAAAAAGATAGCAAAAGCGATGAAGGAACCAATGAACTCACATTGAATTAGGAAAGACATTGTCATATCACCAAATAAATAGTCTTGAAAAGCTATATGATAGAGCTGTAAAATGAGTTGCCCATCCCAATAATATGGAATTCAACCAGCCTTTAAGCATATTAAGAGTAGTGTATTTTTATTGTAGTATACTTTGTATGTGTTGCTCTTCTCTTTACCTTGTACAAATCTTTTAGAGTAATGAATGAAATAACATTCTCCTTAATCAACATAATCTCCTATAACTATTTATTGAAGGATAAGCTTGCTAAAAATAAGACATGAATTGCCAAAGGCAGCTTTAAAAAGCTAGCCCTTTATATGTAATCCCACTTAAAAAAAGGGTTGAAATTGCCAAAGTGTACCTTCTAAAAGCTAACTTGTATAAGCATACTTCAAATGATAAGGAAAAGGTTTTAATTCAAGAATGAAAGGCTCCTCAATGGATGACTTGATATTAAAAGAAGATGGAATGTCCAAAGGTAGATATTTCCTTCCTTTAAATGGTGGTTTTTTTTATAGTTTTATCATAGGTATATCTCTATGTTATCCTCACATGAAAATTCATCATTCCCATAAAAAAATATTAGTAATATAATTTTCAATAGAATCATCTAACCTAAAAACATTAAAATGTCTATTTACCATGTTTCATCATTATAAGGATATCTCATAAACTCAAATATCAAAAAATATATCTTCACACTGTATTTTAAGACTAAGTTTTCTTTGTTGCACATCGATAAGAGCTCTCTTAGTAGCAAGGAATTGTCTTCCTAAAATCAAAGACAACTCAAAGTGTTCCTTAATATTAAGTATAATGAAATTTACCAGGAAGATAAATTTATCTACCTTTATGAAGACATCCTTTATCATTTCTTTTAGATATTTTATACTTTTATTTGCCAATAGAAGAAAAATGGTGGTAGCTAAACCAAATCCAAGCTTCCTAAAAACATGAAAAAGCATAAGACTTTATCAAAATTCATCACACCAATAGTGCAAGATATAAAAAAGCTCTCTAGATCCTTTAATTTAAGAGGTAGCTTCTTTTGAAAGAATTACCAAACATTCTTTATTCAACTTTACCATCTTAAACTCCCTAAATTTCCTTTTGTTTGCTAAGGTCTCCTTTAAAATTTTTTCAACATTTTCAACATCTCTAAAATTTTATTAAATTGCCTTTTCAAGTTAGCTTGCAAGAATATTTAAGGAAGCAAAATTCTAGACATCTAAGGTTTAACATTCGAGTTATGGCAAAGCCTTGTAAGTTGTTTGTTATCACCATTATCATCTTTTCCTTCCTCTATGGCATGGTCTTGCTCTCTTTCTCCCTTTGACACTTATAAACTGAGGGTGTTTTCTCTCCTAGGTCATGACCTCTTATACTCTCATTTTGATATTGCAATCCTTATAGCTCATTTCCATTTCTTAAGGTGATACCTTTCACTTATTCCTTTTCAATTTTTTTTTTTTGATACTACTAGGTAAACCTCCTTGAGCTCTTTTAAAAACCATAGTAGCAAGTTATCTAACTTAAGTTTCTAAATTCCTAAAGGTGCCTCTTAACTTTGGAACCTAGTTTAACAATATTAATAAACTTAGTTGTCAAATCCTTCAAACTTAGATTTCTCTCTTGTTGATTTTGTTGTTAAAAGTCAGGAGGTGATCTAGTTTGATTATTACTTATGAAGAGTTAGTATGATTTCTTTATCCTAAATTATAAATATTAAAGTAAGGATTAAAGTTGAACTAACCACTATGAGAAACAAAATTAGCATTATAATAAGAAGAAAAAGAAGAATAGGATTTCTTATTTGACATTCTACAATTGCATGACCTATTTTTACCACATAATTCATATAACACACTTGATGGAATACTTATTGCTAATGCTCTTAGACTATTGATCTTTTTGTTTAAAAAACCAATTTTTGCAAACAATGTAGTAAGAGAATCAACATTATGCAAACCAATTCCCTTTTTTGTAGTATTTTTATTACTTCATTAGTAGTTATTAAAAGCCATCAACTCTAAAAGATCATAGGTTTTTTTTGGTGTCTTTCTTATAATGGTATCCCCTGTAACTGTATCAATTATAAAATGATTAAAAGGGTATAAGCCATTGTAGAATCAATAAATCATGGTAAGACACTTCCTAAGCAAATCTTTAAAATTTTCCCATGACTTATACAATGACTCATTATTAAATTAGGCAAAAGTAATTCTATCATTTCTTAACCATTTTAAAAGGAGAGAAAATTTTAGCTAAAAATTATTGTGTCAAAGCATATCATATAGTAATAGATCATGCAAGAAAAGAGTTAAGCTAACCCTTTGCTTTGTTATGTAATGAAAAATGAAATAATCTAAGCCTAATAGTATCATCACTAACACCATTATACTTAAAAGTATCACAAATTTCAAAAAGTCAATAATATAAAAATCAAGATCATTATTGGTCAAACCATTAAAATTAAGAACTTATCTGAATTATTTGGATGATAGTTAACTTGATCTTAAAGGTGTCATATTGAATTATTGGCCTAGTGAAACTTGATGACATTCCTTTTATGGATGGTGTAGCACATGAGCTAAGCGCTTTTGGGTTATTTTGTGCATCTTTTTCTTATGTCATTTTGTTCTTCTCTTTTTTGCTTTAAAGATTTTTTAATGGTTATTTTTATTTCAGGGTCAAAAGTTGCAAGTTCTCCACCAGTAGTGCCAATCATACATTAGCAAGCCTATAGATAAAGAATTAAAATTAACTAAAAATAACTAGAATAACGAATCTAAAAAAATAAACAAAATAAAAACTATGAAAATAAATGCAAATATTTAACCTTAGAAATTAAAAATTTAACCTAAAGTTAGGTTATGACTCTTAATATGTAGATGATTATTACACTAAAAGGTTGATGTGTGAGTTATGCAATACCTAATCAATTATATAATGCAAGATGAGTAGAGTATTGTTCCCATAAAGACTATTTTGCATTACTAAGATAATTTTATTCTGACCTAAGTTGAATGAACCAATTAATTAATTGAATTAAACTACTTAAAGTCACTGAATTTTTAAAAGTAAAGAAACTATATATGTCATAACACTAGGTTTTAGATTTCACTTAATCCAAGTTATACAATTGATAAATTAATTCAATTTAAGGCTATAAGACTTAGGGTTCATTAATAGTTATTACATGTGATTGCATATTTTTCTTAACTAATTAACTAGCTTTCTCAAGCTAAGTAAATCCTTCCTTTACCTATCAATTTATCATAACTTTATCTAATTTTAAACAGATAAGTAAGCATTAAGTTTTATAAAAATCTTTTATTTAATAAAGGGGAACTCCTAATTTTCTTCTCTTCCTTAATCACCACATATGATGTTAATCATTTCTTGATATCATAGTCTAACACATGATTTATATTACTATTGGTTTGTTTCATAAAATTCTTTCTCAAGTTAATTTATGGATCACAAGATCATGCAAAAGATAACAAAACTATTAAAATATTAAGTTCAACAATATAAACTCATCATACAAAAACCTAATAAGTCTTAAATTAAAAAAAATAATCAATCACATAAACCAAATATCAAACTACATCTAAACCCTAATTTTAAACAATTTAAAGAGTCTTAATGAAATTCAATAAATCCATCAAGTTTAAAGAAGAAATCCAATAATAATCTATGAAAGAATAAGTAATAAAAATCAAGAAAAACTTAGTTGTAAAGATAAATTCAAAAAGCTGAACTTATTGCCCTTTTTCCCCCTAGCTTGTAGTTTGTTTTATTTATTTACTTATTTATTTTCTTCCTCCTTGTTCTCGCATATTGGCTTGCTTTTTCTCTTTTGTCTAGCCCTTGCTCTCTTTATTTTTATATATTTTCTTTTCCTTTTTATGCCTTTCATATGGTATGACAACTTTTTTCTTATTTAAGATTTGTATCTCAAGTCAATCTTAGAAAATTCTCTAACTTATATGTTATTACTAAATTTTCGTTTATATATTAAATAAATCAGCTTTTGTTGTAAACTAAGGAGTTATAGCCTATCTCTTAACTTTCTTTTACCATATGAATCACTTAGGTTTTAAATCAAAAACTATCCTAAAATACCAAATAGTGCTTAGCCAAATTTTGTTTGGTCTTGATTTCATATTTAAGATATGATTTCTTTTTAAGAAAAACTCTAAATTTATCTAAGAATTATCTTTATGATTCTATTATTTTCTCTTTGTGTTTTAGTCCATTTTTCTTCTTTTTTATGACCTAAATATGACTCCAATTATTCACTTTCCTTTTCTTATATTGAAAAAAAAAACTAAAAATATATAAAATCTACATAAAATGAACTTAAGTAAGCTTAACAATACAAATTTGAAACAATATTAAATGGAAATATCTATCAAATTTGACTCTATCAGCAACAATCATCATCAACCAACTCTAAAAGAGAAGGAATATAAGGCTCCTTATTAGAAGAGTAGAAAGAACAATTGATAAAGCTCAAGCTGTAAGGGCATCAAGATAAGGTAGTTTCAAGAATTCGTCGCACCATTTCTTACCCTTTCTTTTTAGTTGCTCCTTTATCTATAACATGCACTTAACGAAGCCCTAATTAGAAAAAGAAATCTCTCTTCGATAGTTAGGCTTCTTAAAGACCTTTTCTCACATATGACCCTATTTTACTTATAGTTTTAGCTTTATTAAATTTGCCTAAAGATTCATCATAATCTTGGATAACAACTTTCTTCTTGTCACTAACAAATATCCTAAGGTCTTTACTTGAGATTTAAAAGTCACATATTGGAATTATTTTTCTATGACCTTATCTATAATAGTTTGGCTCAAATTGGCCATTTTCTTTCTCATGTTGTTTGTGTATAGGCAAAGTTCAACTTCTCCTCTTTTAACCATCTGAGCTTGTCCCTTTATAAGTAGATCATTAAGAAAAAATCAAACATTCATTGATTTAATAAGGAAGATAGACCTTTTGCCCAAGGAAAAATGAATCACGTAAAATTTAGGGTTTGGAAGTTAATATACCTTTCTAAAAAACCCTAAATGAACTCTTATAGGTAAAATGAACCATATAGAACTTGCCACATGGAAAATTATACATTGTCCCTCTTGAAACAACATCTTTCCCTCTTTTAGAGTAAGCACAACTTTTTAGGGATAGTTACATCCCATCATATAGTATGTAGTAAGCACTAGAGGAAGTAAGGGCCTATCTTAGGCTTAATGCAAAAGGTTGACATCTTGAAGCACATGAAAAGCTCCAATGAATAGCTCACAATAGTTTGGTTTTTGAAAAATGCATAAGGTCAAAAGATGGGTATGTAAAGCCATCATTAATAGGGTTGTACGGGCTCATGAAATTGTTAAGTGTGTAAAGATTATGATTGTTAAAAGCATAAATCGAATGGAGTGGCTACAAAAAAAATATATAAGTAACAAAGGTGAGACATCTCATTTATAATGAACAACTTTATGTATGTTACAAACCATGACTAAAAGAAAGAAGGACTTGACAGTAACAATTTAATAAACAACATAAGAAAAAATTTATTTACATTTCTATAAAAGAATACAAGAGAAAATGAAGTAAGGCCTTGCTACAATTTCTTTGTAGAAATATTTAATCAGGACAACTCAAAGGTTGGGGATATTTCAATAACCCTTATCTTGGGTAGAGCATAACCCAGATCTTGATCTCACTTAAGAACCTTGGGTATAAACCCCTTCATCCTAGCTTATAGTTCCTTGATTGTCTTAACTAAGCTTTAACCTTAGTTGTTTTGGTAGCATGCTCTAAGGCATTAAAGAAATTTACTTCTTGACTTTGTTATCCCTTTAAGTAATGATTTTCCTAAAGTAAACTACAAGTGTATAGGATGTTCAAATAGTAAAGTGGACGTGAGTCCAAGTATCAATCCTATGAGAAGGAAACTTAAGTAACAAGTTATACAAATTTCCTATATTATTTAGATAAATCGATTTTAAAAGAGTTACCTAACTACAAAATTAAAACCTAATTCTAAAACATAAATTGAAAATCAATAAATAAGATTTTTATGACTTAAATTTCATCAACTAAAAATTAATAATAACTTAACATATAGTTGTTAGAATTAAAAATTATTAACAATAATGACAAAACTCCCTAAAGTATATGATGATCTCTTTGACAAAACTCCCTAAAATATATGATGATCTCTTTCAAAACTCAACAACTATACTTATATTAATCCTATATCTGCTTTTGTGATTATAGAAATTAACGCGAGTTCATTAAAACTTATGGGATCCTCAATAGTAATCATAAAGATTTATATTTATTTTTAAACTATACAACCTAGATTTAATACTTTTATAAATTAGTATTAAACTTCCACATTTGCTCCATCATTTAATACCTTAAACATGCAAATAATGGTTAATTACATAAATGAAAATCAAAAGTATCAAATTGAATTAATTAAGAACATTCAAAAAAATTAAAATATCAATTTGTTAACAAAATTTAGTGACTACATCTTTACTACATCTTTACCTTAGAATAAAAGATCTATTCACTTATGTTTATCAAAACATATGAATAAACAATTAAACATTCACAAAACATCTTACAATAAATCAATAAATAATGAAGAGGAAAAGAAGAAAGTAGAAATGTCAGTAGCCTTTGAGTCTTGTAGTTTTGCCTTTTGTCTTTAATGTTTTTAGATCCTCTACTTACTATTTCATCTTGTCATTTTCCACCACTCAAAAGCCCTTTCTCATTATGATGTTTTCCCTTCAAGATATATATATTGCTTAAAACCCTAAATAGACTAGTAAGTACATCCTATAAAATTAGGTTTAATTCATATCTCTTAAGACTCTTAATTTAATGATGATTAATGTCTAGATTCACACCATTAACTTCTAACCAAATTTTGAATGTTAAATAGAAAAAGTTTAAGTTGGGCTATTTATGAAAGTTGTAGTCTTATATCTTAACTTTCCAAAAAGATAAAGAATGCCTTAACCCAAAGTCTATAGCTCTAATTACAGTCCAAAAACTGAATAATGTCTAAGCTACCAAAATAGAAATTCTTTTATCTCCTTAAATCCATTTGATACTTAATTCACCATTTAAACCTACAAAATAAAAAAAATAACAAGGATTAGATATATAGAATTAAAATCCAAAATATTAAAACTAAGTAACCTAAAAACTAAGAAAAACACTTAAATTATGACCAAAAATATGTGAAATAATTCCACAGATCAAATACTACCAAACTTGTATAATTACTTATCCTCAAGTAAGTGAAAAATCATATTCAAAGCTAAGAATAACAACCAATTTAAAATCACTTAACATACCCAAGATACCTACCATATAAAACATCACATTTGCAACTTAAAACAATACAATAACAAACAAAGAAAAATTAAGTATACTTATATTCTCCATCTCATATATCCATACACAATTCCAAACTCAATCATGTTTATTACACAACTAATATAATCAAATCATGTATTTACCGCTCTTGTAATCACCCCTTCTTGCTCTTATAATCATTTTCTATTGTTTTTTTTCTCTTTTAAAATCTTCAAGTTTATACACCTATCTTTTGACATGAATACAAATATTTTGTGATAAAAGCACTTAGTTACTTAATAAGTTACACCACAAAGTGCTTTTTGCATACTTATAATTCAAGTCACAGTTTGATATGAAAAACAACATTTTGTGATGACGTCTCCTAATTACTAAGCAACTTAAAACAATATAGTATATAAGCATTTTAACTTATGTAGTCATATTTATTCATAACCATTATATTTAGGCCTAGCTTAAAGAAGAAATTCACAAGAGAAGTAGAACACTTAAATCTTATGTAAGGTCATACAACTCATACAACTTTTATAAGAAACATGCACTTCAATGATCTTGAAAATCCATACATGCTTAATTTTACTTTATAAGATATTGCCTAGTCTAAACCAAAATAACAATGTTTGACCATGACAAGTAACTTAAGTGTAAATTATGATACTAAATAACACATTTATTCTTCTTTCTAAGCAAAACAAAAAAAAAAATAAAGAAAATTTTATGGTTAAGGGTTAGACAAGTGTGCAAAATTTTAGAAAAATTAGCAAATATCATACCAAGCATATAAACAAACTTGAATCACATATTGTCCTTAATGTAAAAGAGGAGATGAACAAATTTAAATGAAACTTCCTTGGTTTATATTCAAAGATTAATAGTTAAAGGATGAAACTTGAGATGCTTAAATCCAAAAAACCTAAACAAAAGAATTTGAGTATGGTCACATTTATTGAAAAACTTTAAAAGTAAAGAATAATAACTAACAAAGAAAATAAAAAGGAAAAAAGGCTTTAGTTGCCTCCCATAAAGTGTTTGTTTATAATCAACCACAAAATCACTTATAATTGGCATTTTGTAAGGAGTATAAGACTCCTTAGGCACCACCTCACTAAGTAGATAGGGTTTCAAACATTGTCCATTCACCTTAGATGTACTAATGGCCTTATTATGCACCTTAATAGCTCCATATGAGTACACCTTTGTCACTTGAATGGACCAAACCACATAGATTGAAGTTTTGCTAGGAATAGCTTAAAATATGAATTAAAAAGTAGCACTTGCTATCCAATATTAAAATTTCTTTTCTGAATATGCTTATCATGCCAAGACCTAGTCTATTCCTTATAAAGTTGAGCACTTTCGTAGGTACTTAACTTGAACTCTTCTAACTTACTTAACTACAACAATCTTTTTCCTCCTATATACTTTAAATCTATGTTTAGTTATTTCATTTCCTAATAGGCCTTATGCCTCAATTCTAATGGTAGGTGACAAGATTTTCAAAAGACAAATTTATAAAAGGACATGCCTAAAGGTGTCTTTAAAGCTATCCTGTATACCCAAAGTGCATTGTCCCATTTATTCGACCAATCCGTCCTTGACTAGGCAATAATTTTCTTTAAAATTAACTTCAAGTCCCAATTTATTAGCTCTAATTCCCTATTTGTTTGAGAATGATAGGTAAGTGTTACCTTGTAAGTAACCCTCTACTTTCTCAATAAGGTATCAAACAAATGATTATAGAAATGAGACCTTTCAACACTAAGAATGGCTATTGAGATACCAAATCTCAAAAAGATGTTCTTTTTCACAAATCTCATCACCACGCACGAGTTATTAATTGGAGTTGCAATAGCCTCAATCCATTTAGAAATATAATTTATCACTATTAGAGTATATTGATTGCTAAAGTATGACAAAAATGGAACCAAGAAATCTAATTCCCACACATCAAACAATACAATCTCTAAGATATTAGTTAATGGAATCTCATTCCTCTTAGACACATTTCTAACCCCTAGGTATCTATCACACATTCTCACAATCTATATAAAATCTTAGTACATAGTTGGTCAATAGAAACCAAGCTATTATACCTTTTCAATTATCTTAAAAGTATTGAAATATCTGACATACTCTAAGGAATGAAAATAATGAAGAATATCACTAACCTCCTTCTAAGGCACACATCTCTTAATCATCCCATCAGTATAAAATTTCTACAATAATGGCTCCTCCCAGAAGTAATACTTTACATCACTTAAGAACTTCCTTTTTTTATGATAGCTCAAATTAGATGGAACTATACCACTCACCAAGTAGTTCACCAAATCTACATACCACAGAACAAGTAATATAGTTAGCAATTGCTTATCTAGAAAATTCTTATTAATGAGCATCTCTATTATTTATAACTATCCCTCTAATTTGGACAAATGATTTACCACCACATTCTCTGAGTCTTTCTTATCTTAAATTATGAGATCAAATTCTTGGTGTAACAACACACACTTAATCAATTATGGCTTGACATTTTTCTTTGTTAACTAGTACTTAATTGTTACATAGTTAGTATAAAAAATCACTTTGGATCTTATGAAATATGATTGAAACTTGTCAAAAGCAAATACAACAGTAAGAAATTCTTTCTCGATAGTTGCATAATTCAACTGTACTTCCTTTATAATATGACTAGCATAATTTATAACATGAAACTTTCTTTCTCTTTTTTGGCCAAGAAAAGTGTTTAAGGCAAAGTAACTAGCATCACACATTAGCTTAAAAAGAAAACTCTAATCTAGTGTTATTGGAATTAGTGCTGAAACTAACTCCTTTTTGAACTTATTAACAACATTCAAATAATTATCATAAAACTCAAAAGAAACATCCTAATTCAACAGATTACAAAGTGGTTTGGTAATTTTAGAAAAATCCTTAATAGAACTTTGGTAAAACCCTACATGATCAAGGAAACTTCTAATTTCTTTAACATTAGTGGGTAGTGGCCACTTTTCAATTATTTTTTTCTTTACTCAATCCACCTTAATACCCTTAATTGAGATCTTATGGCTTAACATAATGTCTTCTTGCACGATAAAATGACATTTCTCCCAATTTAAGATCAAGTTGGTCTTCTCATAATGTTGAAAAACATTAAATAAGTTAGCTAAATAACTATTAAAAGAAGATCCAAACATAGAAAAATTATTCATGAACACTTCCATGATTTTCTCAACAAAGTCAGAAAAAATGACCATCATGCAATGTTGGAATGTAGTAAGTTCATTACATAAACTAAAAGGCATCTTACAAAATGTAAAAGTACTATAAAGGCAAGTGAAAGTGATTATTTCTTAGTCCTCTAAGGCTATAGGGATTTGGCTATTTCCTAAATGGCCATATAGAAAACAATAATAGTTATACGCAACAAGTCTTTCTAATATTTGATTAAAAAAAAGGTAAAGGGAAATGATCTTTATGGGCAATGTCATTTAGTTTTCTATAATCTATAAATACTCTCCACCTTATCACTATCTTAATGGAAATTAATTCATTATGTTCATTATTCACAATAGTCATCCTACCCTTTTTGGTATTACATTTATTAGACTAATCCAGGAACTATCAAATATTAGATTAATAATCCCTACATTTAACCATTTAAGAATTTTAATACTAACTACTCCTTTCATATTTGAATTTAACCATCATGATTTTTAACAAGAGGTTTATGGTTTTCCTTTATTAATATTTTATGTATGCACAAAAAAGGGTCAATTCCTTTAAGGCTTAAAATAGCTCATATTGTAGCCTTTTTTCTCAATCTTAACATACATAACAATTTTTTGAGTTAAACATCAAATAAAGAAGCACTCATAATCACTAGCAAAGTATTATTATCAACCAAAAGAGCATACCTAAGATATGGGGGCAATGACTTTAATTCCAAAACTATGGCTTGTATATCAAAAGGAAGAAGAAGTGACTTACCTTTGCTTAAATTCTTAAATTGAAAACTTCTTTACTTTAGCATTAAACTAGTCACTTTTAAGGCAAACATAGATGTTGAAACATCCAAATAATCATCATTAGTTGTCCTTATACTCACTAAACAATTCTTAAAAGGTTTTTTTGGATTTTTTTTCTTAAAAACTTCTTGAGTCAACTTATCCACAAAATCAACTTAAAAAACATGATCAGTGCAAGAAGGGTATCTAATAATCTTAGAAAAATTATATTATATTTTTTTATCACCAATTTCCAATGTCAATCTACCACTGTTAACATTTATAATAGCTTCAGCTGTGGTCAAGAAAAGACAACCCAATATTGTTGGAGTCTCCATATCTTCTTCTATTTCCAACATAATGAAATGAATGGGAATAAAAAATTTTGTTTATCTTAACCAACATGTTTTCCAAAATACCTACAAGGTACATTATTGATAGGTTAGCTAACTACAAAGAAATGGTAGTGAGTTTTAACTCTTTCAATCTAAATGTCTTGTACATAGATAAAGGTATTAATGAAATACTAACACCTAAATCACACAAAGTTCTAAACAAATCAACATCACCAATTGTGCAAGGGATCAAAAAACTCCCTAGATCCTTAAGCTTTGGTGGAAGTTTATTCTGAATAACTGCATTACTTTTATTAGTTAAAGTAATGGTCTTATACTCCTCCAATTTCCTCTTGTTTGACATAATCTCCTTAAGGAATTTCACATAAGCAAGAATCTAAGCTAAGGCATCTGCAAAAGAAATGTTAATATGCAATTACTTAAACATTTCAAGAAATTTCTCAAATTGTTTATCAATCTTATTTTGCTTTAACCTCTGAGGAAAAGGAATGATAAGGGTATAAGTTTTGATTATTAATGATGGATTGGATGGTGCCCCAATTTCTTCAACTTTTTTTTGACTTCTCTCTTCATGGTCACATCAACACCTTCTTTTATTACAACTTTACCATTTACCTAACCAAGTTGCTTACACTTCTTAAGGTAACTACCTTATACTGCTCATTTGGATTGAACTTTATTTTAATAGGCAAGTTCCCTTAACCATGAGGTTGGATTATATTTGTTACTTAACCTAGTTGAACTTATAAAATTATGGTTGAAAGTAACCAACTGATCAAATTTAAACTTTAGCCACTCAAATCTCTTTAAAATGGCATTGGCTAGCTTTTTAAAAGCTAACTCTCATGCTAGCTTGCTCTTTTGTTATTGCTTCATTACTTAGGGTTTTGGTAAAAGATTAAGAGGATTGAAAGGTCTTAAGCTATTACCTTAATGTCCTTGATCTCTCTAAGATGAATTAGGGTGATTTCTCTAACTTAGGTTTACAAGTCTGAGAATAAGGATTAATTTGCTACTTTCTATTAAAATTTGACACAAGTTATACTTGTTTAACTTGCATATAATTAGAAATAAGATGTGCTCCTTCATACCAATCACAATTTATAACATTGAGGTTAGAAACAACATTAATATTTATAATAACACTAATATTACCTAACTTACCAAACATTTTTACCAGAATATCAATCTTTGCATCCATTATTTTTATTCCATCAACTTTATATATAACTTGAGCTTTCTGAGGATGCCTTTCTTGTTTGACCACTAATAGTTATTTGACGTCATATCTTTAACTAGCTTATATGCCTCTTTTGCTAATTTGCCCATCAAGGCACCTCTTATAGCTACATCTATAGTACTTTTAACTAAATGTGTCAAGCCATTATAAAACATTTGCACCAGCAATCAATTAGTAAACCATGATAGGGACATCATCTCTATAACTTTTTAAACCTTTCTTGAGGTTCATATAATAACTCACCATCAAATTGAAAACACTTGTGACAAGGCAACCTAAATTATAAAAGAATTTGGAGACATGGACTTTAACCAAATCTTTGGCTTATCCTTAAAAGAGAATGGAAAAATTCTTAAACAAATGACATCATTGCTAATTCCATTTATCTTAATAGTATCACAAAAGTCTAAGAAGTTAGCAAGATGTGCATTTAAGTCCTATGGTTTTCCACCAAATTGTTCTTGTTAAACCATCTAAATAAGGCCTAGTTTGATCTCAAAATTATTGGCATTCATTGTTGGCCTTGCAATACTAGATTGGACACCATTAACACTTGAAATGGTATAATCACATAATGCTCTTGGATTCTAATTCCAGTTTTGAATTTGATAGAACAATTCATCTTCTAATGTTGCTCATTCTTACTTAAATTGTTAATCTCTCGTTAGTGTACACAGAGTTTGTTCTATTTTAGGATCAAATAATATAATTTTCCCACTTGTAAGTGGCATACACCTAACAACTTTACAATATTAGGAACAAATATTTTAATAATATTGAACAAAAAGTCACTAACAAAAGTAAATACAAATCAATATCTAACAAAAATAACTTTAATGACAAAAAAAAAACACAAAAATGATTAAAGACATTAATAAATGATGTTTTTTTGCCAAGATAGGGTAGGGCTAGTGATACAACATTAGTTTTGATCAAACATCATTTTCTTTAAACAGGTGTAAGCATGATCCCTAATTTAATAATTGATTTTGATTTTTATTAGTGCCTATCTCAGTTTTGGCCAAAAAAACTTACCATAATAAAACTTTGTAAACATAAAACCAAAAATCAAAATATAAACTAAGCCTAATCAAGAAGCAATCCAGAATGGAATCATACACTAAAAACAAAAGACTAAATAAACAAATTGAAACTATATAAGAGTGAATAAAAATCAAAATAGAAAATACAATCTAAACTAATAAAGAAAATTTATTATTTTGATATTAAGGTTACTTCTCCCAAACAACGCCACCAAAAAGTTAATAGCTTTAAAATCCTCCACAAGTGTGTAAGACATCCAAATAATAAAGTAGATATAAGTTTCAATATTAATCCCACGAGAAAGAAAAAGTACTAAATTATATAAATTCCTTATATTATTTAAGTAAACCAATTGAAGAATGAGTTATCTAACTACGAAATTAAAAGTTAATTCTAAAATATAAATTAAAAATCAATAAATAAGGTTTCTAAGATTCAGATTTTATTAACTAAATACCAATAACAACTTAACATCTAGTTATTAGAATTAAAACTTGTTGACAATAATGACTAAACTCCTTAAGTTATATTATAATCTCTTACAATATCAATAATTATACTCATATTAATACTATATCTACTTTAATGATTATAGAAACTAATACAAGTCCATTAAGAATTATGGAATCCTTAATAGTGATCATAAAGATATGTATCTATTACTAAACTACACAACTTAGATTTAATGTCTTTACAAACTAGTATTAAACATCCACTTTAGCTACATCATTTAATACCTTAAACATGAAAATAATGACCAATTACTCACACAAATGAAAAGCAAAAGTATAAATTAAATTAACTAAAAATATTCAAAATAATTGGAATATCAATTTATTAATAAAATTAAGTGAATACATCTTTGTCTTAAAATAAAAGATTTAACCACTCATGTTCATCAAAACACTTGAATAAACAACTAAATATTCACAAAACATCTT
The DNA here is from genome assembly GCA_023213295.1 of Bruguiera hainesii. Lineage (NCBI taxonomy): Eukaryota > Viridiplantae > Streptophyta > Magnoliopsida > Malpighiales > Rhizophoraceae > Bruguiera > Bruguiera hainesii. The sequence goes on from JAHOYR010000018.1 coordinate 9,445,721, forward strand.
AAAATAAATCAGTAAATAGTGAGGAGGAAAAGAAAAAACTTACAAGGCTGTTACCTTTGAATTTTGCATGTTTATCTCTTGTTTTTCCTACTTCTAATTGTCGTTTCATTCTTTCTTTCTCCACCACTCAAAACCTCCATCTTGTTGTGATGTTTTGCCACATATATATATATATATATATATTCCTCAAAACTTTAAATTGGCCAGTAAGTATACCCCACAAAATCAACTCTAATTCATATCTTTTAGGACTCTTAATTTAATACTAATTAATGTACAGATTTGTACCACTAGCTTCCAACCAATTTTTGAATAACAAAACAATAAAATTTTAAGTTAGGCTCTTCATGAAAGTTTTAGTCATATGTCTTAACTTTCTAACTTTCTAGGAAGCTAAAGAACACCCAATTTGAGGTTTATAGCTCTAATCATGGCTCAAAAATCAAATAGTACCCAAGTTATTAGAATAGAAACTCTTGTCTAAGACTCAAATTTCATCAACGAAATATCAATAACAACTTAACATCTAATTATTAAAATTAAAACTTGTTAACAACAATGACTAAACTCTTTAAGGTATATGATGATCTTTTTCAAGGCTTAACAATTATACTCATATTAATACTATATCTACTTTAATTATTATAGAAACTAATACGAATTCATTAAGACTTATGGAATCTTTAATAATGATCACAAAGATGTGTATTTATTACTAAAGTACATAACTTATTTTTAATGTCTTTACAAACTAATATTAAACTTCTACTTTCACTCCATCATTTAATATCTTAAACATGCAAATAATGTTCAATCACTCACATGAATGAAAAGCAAAAATATAAATTAAATTAACTAAGAATATTCAAAACAACTAGAATATCAATTTGTAAACAAAATTTAGTGACTAAATCTTTGCCTTAGAATAAAAGATCTAGACACTCATGTTCATTAAAACACACAAATAAATAACTTAATATTCACAAAATATCTTAAAATAAGTTAGCAAATAATGAGGAGGAATAGAAGAAAGTTAAAAGGCTAACAACTTTTGAATTTTGCATGTTTATCTCTTGTCTTTGCTACTTCTAGATCTTGTACTTGCTATCTCATCCTCTCTTTCTTCACCACTCAAAACCCTCATCTTGTTGTGATGTTTTGCTGCCTAAACCCTTTAAGACAAGTGCTAAGTAATGATAATAGCTAGCATTAGTAGAATTGTGTAGAAGTCTTTTCAAAAAAATTCAAAATCTATTATGTATGGAGATGAAATGCATCTCCTTTTAAAGGGACAAATGATAAAGAACTAGCCCATTAGATTTGGGCTGTAACCTAAGCCCAAGTCTTGGGACTAACCCATCACCACCAATCATAAACCAAGCACTAAACAAGTACCAAGCTTAGGCTTGGGCTATATCTAAAGCTCAAGCCTTTGTCTTAGGCTCAATGTGACTCTTTGACCCCTAAGCAAAGCTCAATTAAGAGCTCGACCCTTAAACTAGAGCACCTCACTTCCATATGACCTCCAACAAAAGTAACATAACTTATATTAGCTTAGGACCCTTAACTCTCATAATAAGATTGAATGGTATATCACAAGTTAAATCATCTATTGTGTTGACATTAAGAACCCACTCATTATTACCTTCTAAGGATTATATATAAATCCATTAGGTCCTTAAACAAGGTAAGTCATATAACTAGCTTAAGCCTTGCCTTATATTTTCAATGACCATCACTAACTTAGATGTCGAAGTGTGAACATCGAAAAGCACCTCCAACTATGGTTTCCTCTTATCTTGCAAGCCTCCATCATTAGCAACCAATTCATCAGAGCTTCTAGCCTAGGACACATTAGCATGCATTAAGATAAGAAAGTTTTTTATTCCATAACAAGGTAAGTATTTTTATTTTTATTCTTTTTAAAGGGAATCAACGAGGAAGGCAAACAAACAAAAGGAGGTGCAAGATTTGCTATTATGCTCACATTTCTTTTGTTTATGCAAGAAAATTAGTTTTTGCACTCTAAGTTTATGAAATAATTAAATTTCACATATCGTATTTTGATAAATTAAAAAAAAAACTAACATTTATGAGAGAGGTAACCGAAAAAACCTTTTGTTAATTAGCTATTAGTAAAAATTGCATTTAATTGCAAAAGTGTCATTATAAATGATTTGAAATGACCAAAATGCCCGAGTCAATCTCTTATCTCCCACATCACCACCCCAACTCTCCCTTCTCCTCTGGCACTACCTCTACCCACTCACTCACCCACCACCAACATTCTCTCATTCTCTCTTTAGAACCTTAATCATCTTAATCTTACCTCACAACTCTTACTTCTCAATTTCAATCCACAATCTCTTTCAATAAACTCCCAAAGTTGTTCTTACAACATTTAGGACTTTTCAAATTTTCAATTGATGCTCAATTTGGAAAAGGGTGAGGAATACTAGCCAGGAAAAAAGAAATGAGGGGAAGATGAAGGAGAAAGAGAGAGGAGCTTCTAGCCTTGGAAAAGGGGCAAATCATCCGACTAAATCAAGGCAACGACAATGAGAAAGGCAAGGAGAAATCTAAAAAGAACAAATAAAGAAGAGAAAGAGTTGGGAGAGAAGAGAAGAGGGGCATGTCGAAAGCGTGGAGAGAAGCAATAGCGCTGTTCGGCCAGTGAAGAAGGGCAAACGATTGGGAGAAAAGCAGTCGTTGCATGGGAGAGAAGAGGAAAAATTAAAAAACAAAAAACAAAAAGGATGGAAGGCGGTTGCTTTCTGAAAATGATTTTCTTACCTTTTACATTATATACGAGAATAATAATGTTATTTAATGATTACTGTCCAAGGTGATTGGCATCCGTTAGTCGGGGTATATTTTTTATAAATTTTGAAAACATGGTATGTAAAATGTAATTATACTATAAACTTAGGGTGTAAATTTTAATTTTTCTTATATTTGCTAAAACAAAGGCAAGTGCTTTTTCCACTTCTATCAGTGGTGTTTATCAAATAATCGACGTTGATCCTCAGAAGCATGTTTGTCGGATTGTAACTTTGGAGAAAACTATTTTATTTTTCCATAAAATAGAAAAAACAGTTTTCTAATAAGTGGAATTATTATTAATTATGTTATTTGATATTTTCTATATTTGGTAGGGATGATTTACGAATATGTTCTATATTTCAATATGAGTAATTTAGGAGGTAATATTAGAAATTGATTTTGCTTTTATATCAGATTTTTAGTTTAAATGTTAAGTCAAACTCGTAACTTTATAAATATATACTGTCCTACAACCTTTGAATTTAAATAATCAAATTACGATTAAAAGTTTTTAACTTGTTGAAAACTAATTCTCTAAAAGATATCATTAGAAACTGATCTTGTGAAGAAATTGATATTTATTTTAATTCTTTTTCTTTAATCTCAATTCATCATTTGGTATTAGAACAATTTTCTTAGAGATTTTGCTTTTTTTAGATTATCTCCACCACCCCAAAATAAAAATTAAAAATTAAAAAAAAAAAAAGTCCAGTCTTGTCACGGTTACGCAAAATTTATCGATCTCTGGGACAGATGCTATACCATCTCATATTGAAAAATCTTTCGAGGACAAGGTTATTTTAAAGGATTAAGGAATGATATGATTCCCTAATTATGGGGGATTAATATTAATTATGTTATTTAAGATTTTCTATATCTGGTAAGAATAATTTACAGATAAATTTTCTATTTCAATAAAATAATTTAGAGAGTAATATTAGAGATTGATTTTGCTTATGTATTAAATCTTTTACTTAACTATTAAGTTAGACTAATAAACCTATAAATATGAATTGCCGTATTAACCTTTAATTCAAGCAATCAAATATTGTTAAGAGCTTTTAATTTTTCTGAGGCTGATCTCTCATAAAAGTCATTGGAGGTCAATCTTTTCAAAGGGGCGATATTTTTATTTTTCGCTTTTTTTTTTTTTATACCTTTAATCCCGATCCCCGTCCCTTGGAAATGTTTGTAATAGGCCGCAGGTTTGATGTTGTTCAGCCGCCGGGATAGGAGAGTTGTGATTCTACGGCGTCTAGTTGATTGAAGCTCCTTCAGCTTTCTTAGGCATTTGCTTAAATTGGAGTGAGCCGGTGCACTCATGGCTGTCTGAGACCTGATAATTGGCAAAGCCTGCAGCAATGGCACTTGTTCAGCATCCCGCCATCAACACCAACCTTCAAGGACATTTTAGGCTGTCTAAGCCATTTTTAATGGCTTTTTATATAGTATTTTAAAGCTTTTTTTTAATAACAAAGATGTTTAAACGTAAAGCACTTAATTATACCATAAAATGTTACATTTTAAAATATGTATATCAACGTAAAATGTATTTTTTTTCCACAAGAAAAAAAAAACAAGTAGAATATTTTATTGATGACATTTATAAATACGGTGAATTATTCTTTGTTCACCTTCAATGGTTTATTCATTGCTACTGATTGGTCCATGCTTTGACGTGCTCATATATACCTAAAAGATTGCACATCTTGTTATAATACATGCGGGATTGTTAATTCCCCTTTTTTTCATAGGCAGTTAAGTTGTATTATTTGAACATATGTACTTTTTTTTTTTTTGAATAATTCAAGTCTGTTTTATTAATGTAAGAAAAAGAACCTATTTTATCTATTGAATATGGTTTCTTTATTTCATTTATTCTTCTTCGGTTAAAAGTTCTCTGAGTTTTAACAAATAATCCTTTTTTATTTTTGAATCTCCTATTTTATCTATTATTTCTATTAGTAATTCTCTATTTTTTGATATAACATTTATATATTCATGATTTGTACAAAATTTCATTCTATCTTTGTTTTCACTACTATTTAAATAAAAATTTGGGCGTATTTGTAATTATAAAATTTCTTTTTTACGTATTTTTATTACATTTGCATTAAATATTTTTTCTATTAAATTAATTATTTTATTTTGAAGACTTATACTTTTTCTTTCAATTTACATTGACTTTTATAATGTTTTACTCGACCACATTTATGACACCATTTGTTTCTTATTCTTTTGAGTAACTTTCTTCGTTTGTTTAAATATATTAGATTTAGGGACATAAGATTTATTAGTATTGGCATAACTTGTTTTGTGGATAATTTTTTCTTTCAAAATTTTTATTTTTATTTCTTGTTATTTTTAAAAGAACTAAAACAGTTTTATAATCATACTAAGAACAAAATAATTATAATTCTTTTCTACTTACCTGTAATTCATTTTTTGTCGGTGCTTCCATTACTTTATGTGGCCGACAATTCTTTATTTTCTTTGAAGCTTCTTTTAGAAAGTTGAAATTCTCTCAACAATACAGTTGTCAAGTAAGGTCAAGTTTATAGTGTAGATCCTCATTACAAAAGTATATTTCATCTGTTTGCTCTACTTCTTCTTCTCTAAGAACTTGTGATAGCGTTTTCCTTTTTCTTTTTCAATCTTCTGGCGACAGAAACCTTTTCCAATGTATATTTTGTTATCATTGATCATACTTTATAAGATATTTTAAGCCACAGCAGCGAGTGTAATTTTACTCGTACATTATAATTGAACCCCATTCTTTATAACGCTAAATGATGTGCACAATACCTCAAAATTTTTGTTCTTGGTATTAGAATTTACCTGATTTTAATTCTAATATTTTTTACTAAGTAATTTATATAAAAAAATAAGTAAAAAAATCTTAATTATGAATAAAAATATTAATAAATTTAATAAAAAAAATATAATGAATATATTAAAATGATAAATTAATCTTTAATTATAATTTAATTTTTATATTAAATAAAAAAAATTTAATAATATAAATATTAATGTTTATTTTGATAAATTATTTTTTAAAAAGAGAATAATAACTCGGGGGTGGGGAGAGTGGGCGCTTTTGTTGTATAACCTTTAAATTAATCTAATGGCTAGTCTAATCCACAAAGCCGACAGATGTAGACCTATCAGACTCTATATTTTCTGTTCAAAAGCAGACTCTATACTGATTATTGGAGGAGAATGAAGGGACCACCCGGTTGGAAAGAAGACAAAGTTCACATGCATAACAGAAGGCTGTGAGAGAAAATGTCATGACCTAACACTTTCTTCCTTTTTTTTTTTTCTTTTTTTATTCGATAAATCAAATACTGCAATTTTGTTGACGAAAATAATTAAAGCAAAATACAAAGCACAAGGAGAGCAACCTATGAAGCTCTCTTAACAGCGGAGATTACAAGTAAAAATGCAAAAATCATACGCGTGGATTCCGACCCTATTAACTATAAGATGGATATTGGAAATTGAGTCCTACCTTAACGCCGTTGTTGTTACTTTAATGGTTCATTGACTCGGCGTAAATGCAAATCATCACCATTCAATTCAATTTGCGGCATGCTAACATCATAAACGTGGATTCCAGAGCCCTATTAAATGCCTTTTATTCTATTTAAAAAGATAAGATAGACTTACGAAATTGACTCCTACCGTGACGACATTGTCGTTATTTTCAAAGTCATTTGACTCCTCATTTATGCAAATTATTTCCATTAATTAATTAATTGATTAATTTTGTCTTCCTACGTACCTATGTCAACCTCTTCAAAAGCTGCTGGTATGAATTGCTGTGCAATATAAATTAGCTCCAGACTTCCCATTCAACTAAGTTAAGCTCTTGACGTCATCAATCATTCAGCCTGTTTCTTATTTTTTATTCCAATAATTGGCCTCAATTATTGGAAATATCACCAGCATTCACGTTACTTACCTAAAAAAGTTATAAAAAAAATTTAAAAAAAAAAAAAAAAAAAACCCTCGCCATGATGCTTCTTGGTTCACAACTCTCCACTCCTCTGCCATTGTCAATATTGTTCAACCAAATCGTCCAACTCACACTACAAGTTAAAGTAAGATCTACTCTTTTACAAATTTATTCATGCTAGTGCAAAATGCCATTTAAAATTAACGTGCTTTCTTTTTCTTTCTCCTACGCAGATGAAATACCAGTTAATCAGTGTTCACATGTTACCGGCAGAGAAAGAGGTATAATTTCCAATCTTAGAAGTTATATGAAGTGAGTTCATTGTTTTCAATACATGCTCCACTAAATCCCTTTTATCTGCTTTTTAGGAAAATACTATCCATGCTACGAAAGAAAAAGGACAATCTGAGAGATTCGAAAATGCCATAATTGAACAGAATATAAGTATATTTAGTGGGTTCAATGTCGAGCTTTGCACCTACAGGCAGAGACCGGTACCTAATAAGAAAAAATAATAATAATAATAATAATATTGAGAACTACATCAAATGTGTAATTCTTTGTGAAAGATTTTTAGGAATTTAAACAATAAATAACTTGTAATCAATAAAAACAAATATCACATTACCTCAAAAAAAAAAAAAAAACTCAAATAAAAAAGGTTGCACAAGTTGAACTTGATAATATAATGATTTACTGATAATATAATGATTTACTTCAAAAGGAGACCAAATCAAATTCTAAAAATAATATAAATTCAATGAAAATATGTCGAAACAACATTAAAACGGCGCGAAGCACGGCTGAGCCCTAGTTAATATGTATAAAAGTATAAACTAGAAAAGAGTAGAGTCTCTTAATCTCCATGGTCTTGAAGTTGAGTTAGTCATATAAAATATAACATCAGAAGAATCAGATTCAGTTATTATGCTGCAACCCTTAAGAGCTTGACTCGAAGTTATTAACTAGATGGCTTTTGAGATTGCCATCACTTCGGCATCGTTGGAATCTTAAGAACCCACAGGATACGAGAAAACACACAAGAAAATGCCCGTGATCTCGCAGAACACCACCAATTCTCGTAGGACTAGGCATGCCGATTAAGAAGCCATTCACGTTTTGAAAATTAGATCAGATTAGGCAGTTTAACCGATAAAATTATAAATTGTTTTGATTTTTGATCTGTTTTTTACTCAAAACCGTTTAGTTTTAGAATTTATGAACAAACCGATAAACAAATAAGTTAAATTGTAAATTATTGCATTATATTACTTAAAAAATTACTAAAAAATTCAAATACATTTTAATACTCCTCAAAGTTTCGAACCCATGTAAATTTTTGCCATTACACCAATGTCTTATATTAATAAATTTCTATGACTTGTTATATTTATTATATATTTATGCTATTTATATATATATATATATATATATATATATATATATTTTTTTTTTGAAAAAAATATTCACAATGTATTTTGTATTTATTATTTTATTCTAGATCATATTTTTCATATTATAATATTTTCTTCTTTAAGAAAAAAACGTACAAATTATTTTAAAGTAAAAGTATATAAATCATATTATATTTTTTATTCAATTTATTTGATTTAAATTTTCTTATCCATTAATACAATATATTAATTAATTTTTTATATTTTTATATGTCAAATTATAAATATATGTAATTAAATCTGTCAAATATAATATAATAATACATGTAATCGCCACGAAAGACAAGCTTGTTTCTCACCCTCCAAATTGTCCACGCAATGACACAAAACAGAGCATAACAAATTTCAGTTTGCCTCCTGCCTGGTACCAGTGATCGCCATTGATCATACATGTCTCTGATTGAATTTGGGAGACAACAGCAAACACCCCTCCAATTAATAAAGAAATTTCATACCTTCCACGAGAAAGAGCAATGAATTAGCAAATGATTGGCAGTCTCTGGACAAGATATATAAAAGGGACAAGAATCATTGATAATGGAAGTCATTCCCTTCGAGATATGGAAGTCCTTTGTCGAGATTCTATTCTGTATAGCCAGCCATAAGGATAATTCAACTTTCAAAGGGCTAATTCCAAGCCAGATCTTCGGAAATTGGTCATCAGACTGATTTATTTGCCTCAATTCAAGTTAGAATTGAGATGATTTTATTGTAAAGTGACTACTTATATTATAGGTTTAAATTAATTTGTCTAGCTCTGCTACATCCAATACCACACTACTGAGATCCACCATCAAATTAGAAAGAGAGATAGAGAAAAGCCTCGGATATTTATTAGCCAAGCTTAATCCACCATGCCATTTATCACGCCAAAATCTAATCTTTGCGCCATTACCAACAAAAGTCTAACTCTATTATCAACAATCTCACTAACTGTAGAATCAAAGCACCTTGACAAAGAAATATTCTTCCACAAACGTGAGGAGCATCAAAAGGGTAGTGGAGGAGGCCATGCATTAAAGGCGACAACGTATTTGGTGCTAATAACTTTTTTCCACATGGCATTATTGGAGTAAAGTCTCCATAGCCATTTGAAGAGAAATGCTTTGTTCATTTCCAGCATGGAGCTGATTCAAAGACCACACCATTTTTTTTTTGGCTTTAGGACAATCTCCCAATTCATCTTTACCATATCCTCTGATCTGATACACCTAAATAGAAGAATCTTCGTTGTAGTTGCACAATTATGTCCGCAGCCTTCTTTGGTATTTTAAATAAAGAAAGGTAATATATAGGCAAGTTATTCAGTATAGCTTTGATGAGAGTCAATCTTCCAACCATTGACAACATCTGATATTTCCACCCAGAAAGTCCACTTCTAATTTTCTCAATTACTAGAGTTCAAGTTGCTAAATTGTGAGGATTGACACCTGAGGGAAGGCCAAGATATTTAATTGGGAGAGATTTCACCTTGCACCACAACCGGGCAGCAATAACGGTAAGCCACTGATCATCGACATTGATTTCCACCAGAGATGTTTTGTGAAAATTGATTCCGAGGCCTGAAAGTACTTCAAAACACTTTAACACCCTCTTAATGGCAAGTAAATTATCAAATTCAGCTTGCTAGAAAATCAAGGTATCATCTGCAAATTGCTTATGAGAACAAAAGGACTAAAATACCCGGTGAGGGCCTTCAACAATTCCAAGATTAGAAGCTCTTCTCATGATGACATTCAATCATTCAGTAGCAATGATAAATAGGAAGGTTAATAATAGGTCTCCTTGTCTGGGACCTCTCTCTAGAATGACTTCATTTGTACGCGAGCCATTCACAAGAACCGCTATCCGGGCTGTTGAAATGTACTGATTCATCCCAAGTTGCCATTTAGTACCAAAGCCCATTTCAGCTAGAACATAATCCAGGTATCTCCATGATACACAATCAAATGTTTTGTGAAAGTCAAGCTTTAAAAGAACTCCAAGCTTCCCTGCTTAATTAAGAGTCAATTAACTCAGAAGCAATCGGAAGAATCTGTCAACCATTAACAAAGGTACTTTGGTTTTAACCAATTACTTCATCAATAACTTTCCTTAATCTATTAGCCAAGACCTTCGCCATGATCTTACACAAGCTGCCAATTAGACTAATTGGCTGGACATGGTCATCTTCTTTGTAGATTCTTTTGAAAAAAATTTCCACTGTTGTCCGAATCTGTGAAGGATCTATGAGACAACCCTTTCTAGTTTTAATTTGGCCCGTGTGATTTCTTTGCATCTGTTGATTGGCAGTCAAATAGAAGAACCTAGTATTCTTCTCTTCTTCTCTAATCCCTTGCATTCTTGATTTCTGAAGCCAAAGGGATCCTTTCATCTTGATCCCCTCAAAGCACACTTTTTCTATTTAGCTCAAGCGCAACCAACTGCCTATTTTCATGGATTTTATCTAAACGACATCACTACCCCAAATGGTTGCATCAAGATTGGCGAAGGTTAGTCCAGATTTTCAAATTCCCTTTTAGTAATTTAAGCTTTCTTCAATCTCCATTCCTTAATGTTTGGAAATTTGGATAGACATTCAGAAGAGGCCAAAAAGTGATACATTCTGCTTAATGATCGAGAATTAGACAAAGTGAATCTTTGACCCATCAACGGCAAATTAACCAACCCACTATGATACAAGAAGTTCGAGAGATCAGCGATACCTTCATCCGTAACTTGTCTACCGTTATTTCTTTCCTCAGGTTTTAAGTGTTGTGCTGAGATCGCCTCAATCATAAAAGGTTTAAAATTGGTGCTAGAAAATCAGCGAATGAAGTCCACACTTCCTTCTGACTATCATGATCATTATGGTTAAAAATGATTAAGACAACTATTCAACAAACAAAAGTGTAAAAAAAATATTTGCAATTTCTAGAAAAATGTTTCCACTTTGCAAATAAGTCACTTGTTGTTACTCTGGTGGTCGAGCTCGTAACCATAAAGTTTACTAGGTTGTGAATTATACAAGAGCATATTATTGACATGACTAATATTACAACAAGGTTTAAGACTTTATGATTAATAGTAGAGGACTCTTTTCTGGTGCAATTCATCTTGAATTCACTATCTTCTGAGTATGAGTCATTTTAAATTAATTATAGTACTATAAAGGATAAGTGAAATGTTAATGAATTGGCTGGTATGCTTATTTAGGATGAAACTAGGTTAAAATTTTATAAAAGTCACTCCATTAATCTCATTAGCAATAAAGTTGGGAAGGAAACAAACATGAAAGCTCACTAATTCAAGAAAAGGAAAGAACTTGCTTATGCTTCTCAGGTTGACAAGAAGGAATGAAAGGTGATAAATGTCACTTTTATAAGAAATCTAGATGTTACCAAAAAGATTGCTTGAAACATAAAGTTTAGTTCAGAGAGAAAAGTAAATTTAATGCCTCAGTATGTTTTAAATCAAATTTAGTTGAAATTCCTCATAATAATTAATGACTTGATTATGGTGTTATTACTCATGTATACAATATGATGTAGGGATTCATTACAATCCAAATCATAAATCCAATTAAAGATTTTATCTTTATGGGAAATTGTATGAAGGCTCCAATTAAAGGTATAGAAACTTATCTTTTGGTCTTATATTGGTTATCATTTAGATCTATTACAAATTTTTTATGTGCCTTCAATTAAGAGAAACCTTATTTCAATTTTTAAATTGGATAGTTTTGGAATAAATGTTAAATTTAAATATGGTAATTTTAGTTTAAAGAGGAATACTAGTATGGTAGTTTTAGTTTTGATCATATTTTTATCAAATATTTACTTAATAAAGTGGCCATGAGAAGCACCCAACTTCTTAAAATTATACATATTGATATTTGTGGACCTTTTGACTCTTAAATCTTTGATGGAAAAAAATATTTCATCATCATTATAAATAATTTTTCACGTCATGGTTGTATTTATTTGCTTCATGAAAAATCTCAATTTTTGAATGTCTTTGAAGTATATATAAAGGAGGTTAAAAAACAATTAGATAAAAAGTTAAAAATCATAAGATCTAATAAAAGTGGTGAATATTGTGGTAAATACAATGAATTAGGGTAGTGTTTAAGTTCATTTGCAAAATTTCTTAAAAGTTATGATATATATGTATAATATACTATGCTTGACATACCTTAACAAAATGGTGTGACATAAAGGCATAATCAGACATTAGTAGATATGGTTAGGAGTATAATAAGTAACTACTCTCTACCCAAATTCTTGTGGATGTATACACTAAAAATCACAAATTATTTGTTAAATAGGATTCCTAGTAAAGCAATTCAATGTACTCTTATTGAATTATGAATAGGACGAAAACTTAGGTTATGACACCTATATGTTTAAGGTTGTGCAGTGAAAGTAAAAATTTATAATTCACATAAAAAAAATTAGACCTTTGAATGATTAATGGTTAAAATTTATAATTCACATAAAAAAAATTAGACCTTTGAATGATTAATAGTTATTTTATTGGTTACCCAAAGAAGTCTAAAAGGTGTATATTTAATTACTTAAATCATAGTTTGAGAATTATAGAAGTTGATAATGTAATATTTATTGAAAATAGTGAAATTAGTAGGAATAATGAACATTAAAAGATGGATATAAAAGAAATTAAGGTAAATATTTTTTTACGCATAATAACTTCTTTATCCACCATTACACAAAATGTTGTTCCAAACATTAAAGAACATTTGGATAAAGAGATATTCCCTAAATGAGTTAACTCATAATTGATTAATGAGTCACAAATAGCATTAAGAAGATCTCAAAGAGAAAAAAGATTAACTATAATAAATGATTATGTAGTTTATTTACAAAAATCAAAATTTGATGTTAGAATTAATAAAAATCCTTTTTTTTTTCATAAGCCATAGAAAGTATCAATTTTATTAAATAGATTGATGCCATGAAGGATAAGTATCCATGAAAAGAAATAATATCTAAGATCTTGTTAAATTGCTAGAAGAATGTAAAAGAGTCAGTTATAAATGGGTCTTTGAGATTAAATGAGATTTAGGTGGTAATATTGAATGGTATAAAGTTAAATTTGTTGCCAAAGGCTATATTTAGCGAGGTGGCATTGATTATACAATAACTTTTTCTCCATTCTCAAAGAAAGATTTATTAAGAATAATTATGATATTAGTGGCTCAGTATGACTTATAGTTACTTTAGATGGATGTGAAAACTACCAAATAGATCACATGGCGTGTAGACTCAAAAAGTTAATATATGGACTAAAACAAACTTCCCGATAATGTTATCTTAAGTTTAATGATATTATTATATCTTTTGGGTTTAAGGAAAATATTGTTGATTTGTGTATTTATGAAGAGATCAGTGGGAGCAAGTTTAACTTTTTAGTCTTATATGTTAATGACATTTTGTTTATTGCTAATAATTTAAGCATATTGCGTGAGACTAAATATTTTCTCTCAAAGAATTTTAAAATAAAAGATATAAGAAAAGAATTTTATGTGATAAGAATAGACATATTTCGTGATAGATTAAAAGGACTGTTAGGCTTGCCTTAGAAGGGTTATATCGAGAAGATTATAGAGAAATTAAATATGAATAAGTGTTCACCTAAACTTATTCCTATACGAAAGGGTGATAAATTTGGTCTCATACAATGTTTAAATATTGATGTAAAACATAAGGAAATAAAATCTATTCCATATGCCTCTATTGGTGGTGGTTTGATGTATTTGCAAACTTGTATTAGATTGAATATCTATTTTGTAGTTGGAATGCTAGGTAGATATTAAAGTAATCATAGAATGAATCATTGCAAAGTTGTAAAGAAAGTGATGCAATACTTATAAGGAACAAAAGGTTATATGCTCAAGTATAAACAATTTAATTATTTAGAAGTGACTGAATATTCAAATTCAGATTTTACTGGATACTTTAATAGTAGAAAGTCCACATTCAGTTTTTTGTTCTTATTAACTAAAGTAACAGTATCATGAAAAAGTGTGAAATAGTTTATCGTCACTTCATCCATTGTGGAAGCAGAGTTTGTGACATATTTTGAAGCCAAAATTTATGCATTATGTTGTGAAACTTTATTTCAGAATTTGAAATTGTTGACACCATTACAAAGTCACTGAAAATTTATTATGGTAATTCCATAATATATTTTTTTTCCAAAAGCAAAAAATACTCAAAAGATGTCAAATATATGAAATTAAAGTTTTTCCATTAAAGAAGATGTTCATAAATAGAGAGTGTTTATTAAGTACATTAGTACGAATTTCATGATAATAGATCTTTTGACAAAAGATTTATAACTAAAGTTATTTAAAGAGCATGTTCTTAAGATGAGATTTGGTTATGATGATTTATAATTGTACTCACACTTTGAATTCAATAATGTATTTTTAAAATGCATTATTTATTTCTCATTATCTAATGATTATGTACACTTTATTATATTAAAATCAATAAGAAAATATCTATAAGATATTATTGTAAATTATTATAAAATCATATATATTTTATAAGACTTGTACGATAAATTGTAAAGTATTGTAGTATATAAAAGGAAATATTCTGAATAAATAAAATATGATTACTATAATTCATACCAAATTGTTTATCATATTATAATATTCTGATAAGATCATAAGAAATTATTATTATTATTTGTACATAATAATTAATATAATGGATTTAAATTGAACTAAATGAAAGAATATTAAAATATTTTCAATTAATAATGTGAGAAAACTATTGAATAATATTTTTATTAAATAATTAATTATAATATAATTTAATTAATAAAAAATAATTTTATATATTATTATATTATTAAAAATTTTAATTTTAAATTTTAATTTAAGTATAGATAAATATATTTAATTTAACATATATTATTATATATATTTATATATATAATTAATCTTCTCTCTTTTAATACATACAAAAATTTTATCTAAAAATATGTGATTATAATAAATATTAAGAGAGAGAAATTGATTATTAAATTAAAATAAATTCTTTAATTATATTAATAATTTTAATTTCTATAAATTTAGGTATATTATTTATTATATTATATATATATATAATTAATCAATTTTAAAATTTAAAATTAATATTTAATAATGATATTTTTATTAAAATAATGTGACAATAACTCCCTCTTCCCGTCCGTTTTATTTTCTTCTACATTTTCGGATAGGATCCATTCCCGAGATACAACATACTGGAAGAGAGGCAGCCTAAATTAACATTGAAAGGATGTAGAAAGAGTAAGGAACTAAAAAGAAAAACGTAATTCTCCAATTGTAAGGTAGTACTTCAATTCTAGTCCTTGAATTCAACCTTTTCTTCCTACTGGAAGTTCGGAAATATATAATAACAAAGTGTTAAGTCAACACAACCCACCCTTAATTCTCTCCAGTCATGAACCCTGACACCCTAGCCCCGCCGTTTTACCCATCCTTCCTCTTCTTACCATCATCCCAACCATACTTAATTAGCTTCCTCAAACCTTTCCAGCTGAATTCCAACTGTTCATGCCAAACTACCACCGTTTATATCCAAAACTTTCCGGAGGTTAGTCTGTAAGGGTTCTTGTCAACCTTTGTTCATGGTATGGCATTGTTGTCAATGCTTACTTATGTTCTGGCAAAAAGAAACAAGCTTGGGTAAAAGTTTGGTTTTGTTCAGACTCAATGAAGAGACAATGCTGTTTCAATTGTCAAAAGCTTGGATGGCATCCTTATTGCTAATCTCAAGCTTGGTGCGAACCTTGCCAAATTTGACAAGAGCAGCAACCCTAGACCAACTTTTCAGGGCACGAGGAATATGCAGAAAACAGCTCAAAGGGCTTTACCAAGCAATTTTCGAGATAGAAGACTTTATACGGATGTTGTTAAGAGTGTCACTTCCCTCCAAATGCAACGAATACAAATGTATAGAAGGACACAAAGGGCTGCCATAATTTTGAAAGAGATGAGGAAGATTCAAAATGGCTAGAGCTTTGCTTTTTGGGGATTGTCAAATATCTAGAATGCATCTTTATGCTTGAGGATCTATTCTTTACTAAAAGTTTTGTCTGTAATGTCAAACCTATAGGGGACATGGAGAACATGCCAGAGGAGGCATTCAAGTGGTTAGACATGTGGTTTGACGTAACCAAATGATGGGAGCCTACGAATGTTGCTCAAGAAGATATAATGGCTGTAGTATGATGGTGTCCCATTGCATATCTGGGGCTAAAAATTCTTTCCGACGATTGGTAACACGCATAATTAGTATATCACAATGGATGTCAGCATAAAGAAGAAGAGATTCGGTGTTGGAGTGTATTGGTCTTATCTCCGATAATGGATTGTATCAACAAATCCATGCGACTCAACGTGGAAGGTTTTGATTTTGATGTTAAAGTGATTGAGGAGCCAGCTAATGACACTTGTTTGATCAAATCCAAGCACGGTATAAAGCAAGTCCATAATGCCGGTGATCCGAACTCTGACCTCTTTCACTATTGTTCAGATTTGGTTGGATTTAACTCCAGCAAAGCCTCCTCCGCCCCAGGAAATTTGATTTGCATGTCAACTAAGAGTGTCCATATTGGTTCAACTTCCTTGCACGATTCTCCTACACGAAATGGTGATTGGCGGCTGGTGGAGAAGTCTAAGAGTCTCCACAGAAATTCAAATTTAGAAGGGACTCTCATTTGTTCAGAAAGTTTGGTAACTAGTGGCTGATTCTGGGTACTGTGGGCCACTTTGTACTGGCTCTAATAGATTGGCCTTGCTGCCATCTTTTATTCCACAAACACTCTCTGTTCCTGCTGATGGCGTGAGCCTCAACCATTCATCCCAACCCATTGAAACTTCCGAGCAACTCTTGGCTTTACGTGATTCCCCAACTCAAGAAGATAGTGTTGGTAAGAATTTGGAAGAAAATACACAAGCATGGAAAGAAACTCAGTAAAATGATTCGAGCTACCAAGATCGAACGAAACCTTTTGCTCCTTCATCCTCATAGCTGGTTTGCCATGTTGTCGAGCCCACCATCGCTATCAACAGTGATATTGCTAGGTGTAATCACAGGGTCGAGGTAAAATTTACTTGGGCTGTGGGGAAAAGCCTAGGATTGGTCGGCCGCAAGTCTAAGGTGGCAGAAATTGAAAGGTTAATGGTTATGGCAGAAAGAGAGACAAGCGCACTAGTTGAGAAAGTTGGGTGTGTGTAGGACATTGGCCTCAGCTAATTGCCCCGTAAATCTTAGGTGAGCAGTTATTTACTTATTACCACACTAATTTTATCTCGGAATGCTAAAGGGTATAGCTCCTAAGAAAACAAAAGCTCTGTTAGTGCTTGGATTAGAAGCAGGAAAATCCAATTTTTAATGTTGCATGAAACCAAATTGGAGAGTGTGAAGGACATGGATGGATGTTTTGTAAAATATGGAGTTCCTAAAATTGTTGGGATTCAATTTATGCTATAGGACATTGATGTTTTGGCGGAATTGTTTCCGTTTGGGATGAAGGCTTTGTTAATGCTAATTCAGTAACCTAAGTCAAAATTGACTTGTTCACACCATTCAAAGAACTTTAATCCATTAAATACAACAACAGAATAAGCATACGAGTGAATAAAAATAACTACATAATCATAGATGCTCATAATTAAATATAAATTAGATTCAATCAATAATTAGAATATATAATAGTTTTCATTTGAGAGATATTATATTATACTATCATAAGTAAATACCATGTTAAAATTTAATGGATAATTAATTATTTTTAAATTAAATATATTTGATATATTTAGAAAAACAAATATATTTAACAAAAAATATTAATATATCCCAATAATATAACTAATAATAGAATAATGATTTACTTTTGGGCAAATCCTAGTAATTTTATTGATTAATAATGTCATTTTACTTAATTACTTTTATTCATAAATATTTTATTAAAATTATAGATAAATGAGTCTTCTTTGTGTCCTTAACATACTAATTTGGTCATTTTAATATCCATCACACCATATCAAAAAACTATATATATAAGTAATGTCATTTGAAAGAAATTTAAATAGGTCAAAATATATGCACAAATTATAGGCTCATTGTATCCCTATGGCATGATTACGACAAAATTGACCAAACCTTAAGATTAACCAAACTAATTCCTCATGCCCACGTGTCTAAATATTAAGGCAAAATCGAAAACCTTTTGTTCTTTTTTTTTTTTTTTTAGTCATAAAAGTTGAATTGCCATGGAAGCCAATTTAAAAATTTTTATGCAAAATCATGATGGCCGAGAGATCATAAAGGCCAAATTAACAATTTCAAGAGCTCTCTTTTAAGATTCATAAAGGCTGAGGGAATTTTTTTTTTAGCTACCGAATATGAATAACATGAATACATATCAAATATGAAATCTTATTATTTTTTCTTCAATTGAAAAAAAAATCATAAATCAGTTAATTTAATTGATTATTATTAGGAAAATAATTCAAATTATATTATTTTAATACTTCTTAAATATCTAAAACCTACATAATGTGCAAATTTAAACTTAGTGTATTAAAAGAAATTAAAAGAAATTTAGTAAAATATTTATGTAACAACATTTACTTAATATTATAAATATCTAAGTATTTGATATTTTAATTTTCACGATAGATTTCCACAATTTTTACTACCTAACATAACATAATAATTGGTTTATAGTGTTTATTAGTTTTTTAATAAAATAAAGATTTCAATATGCATTTAATTTATTCAATTGTGATATAATATGTATTATAATTCATCTAATTCATGTTAATAATTTTTCAAATATGTCTAAGATTCGCATAATGTAAATATTTATAATTAAGAAAAAGAAAAATAAGAAAATAATTTCTAAAAAATATTCTAAATTCTTCTTTTTGTTTTTCAATAGAGTAAAAAATATTTTTAAATTTACTTTTTTTTCTTAAAAAGAGAAAAAAAAATCATAGTTTAAGTTATTTTTTACTTTTCCCTTTTTTTTTTTCTTAAAAATGAAAAAGTACTCTTAAATATATTTTCTATTTAAAAAAAACTTATAATTTAAATTTTTTTTATTTTTTCTCATTTGAATAAAATATAAATAAAAATATATTTATCAATAAATATTATAAACTCATGGATAGCATAAGTCTAATACAAATATATTAATGTTGCTAAAGATGAACCATAGACGATAATTCTATGTAATTATTTAAGTAAAAACATTTTACGTGGTGACATATTCTTAATTCAAGAATTTTCTTAGTAGGTTTTCATAGTATGTAATATTTAACAATAACCTAATAGTTAGTTTATACTCGTTTTTAATATTTTAATAAAATTAAAATTTTAGTTTACATTCAATTTTTTTTCTTTTTTACACTATAAAATCAAGCATATTTAGTTTATATTACTTATTTTTCTACTTTTTTAACTAGTTTACTCAATTTCAAATATTAATTTTTGTACTCAATCAATTTTCCTCCAATATTGATGCTAATAATTGATTATAATAATATAATTAATTAAAATTTAAATTATAAAATTAATTATAATCAATATATAATAGTAAAATTTATAGTGAAACATTTTAAAATGTCACTATAAAATCTTATTTAACATTTATTGTTATATTTAAAGAAATATTAATATTTTCAATTAAATAGAATTAATAGCGGTACTTCCAAACAATAAATAGAGCAAAAATAAATATAACTTCAAATATTATCATTATTATTTATGATAATTTTATACAATCATGAGAAAAACTACTTTAAAACTTTAAACCACAGCACAGACCCAGGAAACGAAAATTAGGAGAGTTTTTTTTTTTAATTTTTGACGCAGTCTCGAAAAAAATAAATAAATAAGTCTTTTGGTATCTAGAGGACTGTGTGAAACGTCAGTTGTCTCATTGTTTATCTACCTATTTGTTTTTGTTGTGGCAGTTACCGCAGGTGACTTAAACAAATATACATAAAAAAAATGGTCAGCTAAATTGTTGCTTTTAACAGTCTTGAAAGTTGAGTTTATCACTTCTATTTACGTTCGTTCAAACACTTCCTGCTCATGCAAGAACTTTTTATGGTTTTTTTTTTCTTTTTTTGCAATGCAAGAATTTTGGGCCAAAGAAAATGGTGATGCAAGAAGAAAGACATTTCAGATGAAAATTTAAAGGCCCTTTTTTTATGATAATTTTTAAAGACTATTTTCGTAAGTGACTTAACTCGTCAAATTTAGAAATCCGTGGCATAAATAGCAAAAGCATAATATTAAAGGAATTGAAAATTTTTCTAAGACGTTTTTAGTTATTATTCTTTTGGCAAGGGAATGCATGGTATTGCATTATATCACATGAAATAGAGCCGATTATCAGGGGATTATTACTTTCTCCCCAAAAAATAGTCTATTGAAATATACAGTACTCACATTTATATGACTTAAATCTCACTTTTTTATTTGATGTAAGATGTGAAAATCAAATTATACCTAAATCGTCTATTTTCAAGATATAACCTATTTGTAATATTCTCTCCCATCAAATTTATTGATGTTTTTGTCGAAAATTAGGATTTCCCTGTCTATTTTTGTGTGAAGTACTTAGTGAGAGATATCGAAATCGGGGTCGGGTCATCTCTAATACCATTTATTTATCACAGAGTCATTATTTTCTTCTCAAAAAATAACCTATTGAGATATATAATTTAAAATCTCTTTTTTCTTATCTGATATAAGATGTAAAAATCAAATTGTACCTAATTCGTTCATATCCGAAATATAACATATCCGTGACATGGTGCTCACCTCATATGTGACATGGTGCTCACCTCATATATCACGTCAAAACTCAAAGAGGGTATGTGATTTAGCGTTTGAAATTTATTGATTGTTGTTCAACAGTCAACAGTAGTTTAGAGAGTGATAAATGTTTTTTATGCGCAGTGACTAGTGATAAGGGTATAAGAAAAGTACCTTCTAGCAACTTTTTGGTTCAAACCGATTGCTTATTGATTTATATTTGAAAGCGTACTTTTTTCTTTTTCCATCAAACCTTATTTCAATCTCAACCTTCTTCTAATCAGTTATTTGATTATTAACAGTAATAAGCAATATTGGTCAAATTAAATACTACAATTTTTTTTTTTGAACTCATCCGTAAGTGATAAGTAACAATAATCATCAATTAACAATAGTCAAGACAAATAGGCTCTTAGTATATAAATATCACTCAAATGCATATTGAACCAAAAAATAAAAACGCAGTTAAGGTAATATTTAACACATTAAGAACATTATGTCATGCCACTAGTCTCTAAACTCTTAGTTTCACATTTAAAGTTCAATCTCTAATTCTTACAGAGTTAAAAAGAAAAAAAAGAAGAAGAAGAACAACAACAACAACAAAAATACAAAAACATAATGTCATCAATGAAAATTAAATAGTTTTAGATGGTAGTTTGTGCATACTAAACTAAATTCGGTTTACCTTTTTCGTTCAGGCAAAGATACCCGGGAATGCTCACCCACTCCCATGCACCGATGGATATGATTCCATGCATGCATGCTACTTCATTGCTCTCTCATATACATAATTGTAAGATTGTAATGTTCAGTAACTTCCGGTTATTTTTTTGGTCCCAATTTTTTTTTTTTTTTTTTTTTTGCCCATCAGAATTGGAAAATTGGGTGTTGATCGAACTCGTGAACAAGGAAAGCCGAGTATGTTGGGGTAGTTAGCTGTATTGTGGGGTAGACATGTTGGGTTTCACCACTAGTATCGTGAGAAAATACTTGTTCTCTGAATTCTGGACTCTGGTATAATTGTGGCTATAAAGTTCGTTTCCACGTATTTCATGTTCGGTTTTGTTAGGTGCATGTCCTAACTACAAAAATACATATATACCTGCCAAATCTCGGGGATAATGACTGCACTATTCGACACACATTGCAAGCTCACAAGTCCTTGTCTGACTTTGACTTCTTTATACGGTTCTTTTGATCTTTATATATCACTTTACCAGTGATTTTTTTTTCTCTTTTTGCTTATTAGGAAGTCTTCTCTCTTTTCTTTATCTATATATATATATATCATTTAAAATGATATTGATGTAGCTGTAACAACAGGATAATAAGACCTACACAATTTATATTTTCTTCACAAAATAACATGTCACATACCATGAATCAATCATTTGGATTTTTCTTACGCGAATTTCGTTTGACTGAGTTTGGCAATTACGGATCAAGAAAACTGTATTAATATCTCCTAAGGTCTATCATTGAAATAAGTAACATTATTTGTTAGAATATTTTCTTATTTTTAAATTGCTATTAATTGGATTTTTGTTTTAATTTAAAAATTGAATTGAATTTGTAATTTAATTGTGAATCTAAATATTATAAAATGATTTAATATATTATATTTACCTCTTATGTGTATTATATAAAATAAAAATATATTTGATTTTTTGGGTATGAACTTAAAATAATTATTTGGTGTAGAGTTTGTTATTGAATTTATAATAAGTGGACTTAATTAGGATTTTAATATAAATATATGATCGAGGTTCCTTTTTTTATATAAGAGTTTACATATGTTTCTCTTCACCAAAGTAAACGAAAAACTATCGATGGTATTTAAAAGAAAATCCTAATCCCAAAGTGCTTGTTAGTACACATACATCATCAATTTCTATTATATAAAGACAAGAAGTATACCTAATACTTTATTAATATTTAGTTTATAATTGTAATTCTAGTATTGGTACGGGATTTTAGAGTTATAATTTTTTACATGTGGTATTAGAATTTCATTCTATCAAACTAGAATCCTCCTTATTTTCTTAAATAAAAATAAAATAAAATAAAAATTATATAGAGTTAAAATTCATTATAGGCAATTTTGTTTTATAATTTCTATATGAAATAGAATTGGTAAATTAAATGTTGTTATCACAACGATTGTTTGAGGAACTAATAATATTTTCATGTGACATTGGGATGTTTTTATTATTTAAATTGTCCATATAATTGCTCACCCACACGAAATTATTATGTATGTCAATTTAAACGACTTGGAGTTATTTTAATAATGAGTGGATTGAAAATCTTTCTATCCACAACTGTTAGGTTGTTTGATTTTAATCATTGTTATATTAACTTGATGATTTGAGGATAATTTAAAATTTATTATCTTTTCCACCTATACTAGAATTTGTAATGATGCTTTGAAATTCTTAATATTTAAAATAAATTATTGTTATTACATACAATATTTATTAATTTTTGTTGTTATTGTTTTTTCAACTCCATATATTTTTTCCTCAAATAATTAGTCTTTTCCCATTAAAACTCTAACTAATGAAAATTATAAGAGATGAAAAGAAGATGTATAAATGGTTTTAACTATAATGGAACATAACTATAAGAGTAGACAAACTAACTAATTTGACTTATAAGAATACTACTATAAAGAAAGCATATTATAAGAAGTGGAATAAGACTAATCATTTGGCTCTTAGAGTAATGAAAAGGTTTATCTCTGAGGGCT
The DNA here is from genome assembly GCA_023213295.1 of Bruguiera hainesii. Taxonomy (NCBI): domain Eukaryota; kingdom Viridiplantae; phylum Streptophyta; class Magnoliopsida; order Malpighiales; family Rhizophoraceae; genus Bruguiera; species Bruguiera hainesii. The sequence goes on from JAHOYR010000018.1 coordinate 9,469,559, forward strand.
TAGGAAGTGTTATCCTAAATACTGACAATGTTAAAATCTTTTTTACTTCTCTTGGGAAAGATATATAGTTTTTATTAAGGCTGAAAACTGGTCAATTAATGGAAAATTTCATCAATATGAAATATAATAGGATAAGTGGTGTTAGCAAATATATTATTAAGATAGTTGCTTTTTCTTCCAAAATTGGTGAGCTGTAATGTCTTATTACTAACCTTTTTCTTGTTGACTATTCCTTGAATTCTTTACCTACAAAATTTGATGAATTGAAAACCTTTTCCAATACCTAAAAAGAAAGTGGGGATATCAATACTTTGATATCTATTTGTACTCAAGAAGAGGATAGGATGAAAAATAAGATTTTAGAGAATGTGAATTTAGTCAATTAACCATACCCAAATAAACTTTTTCACAAGAAGAAATTTAAGTTTCAAGAAAAGGGTGGTCTTGAAAGAAATTTTGGTCAAAAGTGCCTCAGTCTTAAACCTATGATAACTAAAGATGAATGTTAGTTTTGTAAGAAAATAAGTTACAGGAGAAAGTATTATTTTTCCTATAAGAATTACCTTGAAAAGAAAAATAATAAGAATAAACTAAGTAATTATTTTTCTTTCATTTACCTTGAATCCAATTTGATAAATGTTCCTATTAATTCTTGGTGGATTGATTCAGGAGCATTTGTCCATATTACTAATACTTTGTAGGGATTCAAGAGCAAGTGAAAGCTAAGGATGAAGTAAATCTTTTTGTAAGGAATAATGAGTGAGTGGTAGAAGAATTCATAGGGATAATTGAATTAAAATTAGATTATGGATTTGTTTTGACTTTGAAAAATACTCATTATGTATCATCCATAAGACGAAATTTGGTTTTTTTTATCAAAACTTCATGACATTGGTATTTATTTAAATTTTAATAATGGTCATTATAGTTGTTTTATGATTCTATGGTTATTAGTGACATTTCTAGATTTCATAATTTATATAAATTAAATGTTGACTTTAAATAGTTTGATGCACTTTATATTATTAATATTGGGGTTTAAAGGCCTTTATCAAGAGAAAATTCTTATTTCTTATGGTATAGAGATTTAGGTCACATTTTAAAAGAAATAATTAACAAACTAGTAAAAAAAAATAGCATCTCATGTCTTGAGAACTTTAATAAGAGTAAGTATGTTGATTGCATTAGAGGTAAAATAACTAAGAAAACCAATAAACATTCCACTTATAGTAAAGAGGTCTTAGAAATAACTCACACTGACATAAGTAGTCTTTTTAAGAACACTTTATGTGGGAACAAATACTTTATAACTTTTATAGATGACTTCTCTCATTATAATTACGTCTACCTCATAAGTAATAAGTCAAAATCAGTTAAGAAATTTAAAATTTTTAACATTGAGGCAAAAAAGTAATGTAGCAAAGAGATTAAAATTGTAATGTCTAACTATGATGGTGAGTATTATAGTAAAGCTGACAAAACAAGTCAGTTATGGAACCTTTTATCAACTACTTGTAGGACCGTGGGATTATTTCCTATAACCAATTTTCCAATCTTTCTCTAGGTGAAGCCTGGAAAACAATCATGTATATTCTAAATAATACTTTTACCAAATCAGTGTCAAAAAGACTTTTTAAGCTTTTCAAGGGTTTGAAGCCCAATTTAAACCATCTTAAAGTATGGGGATGCCTTATTGAAGTGAAAATTTATAATCCAATTACTTTTAAATTAGATTGTAAAACCACCATATGTTATTTTATTAGATATCCCGCTAGCTTTAAAGGTTATAGATTTTATTTTTCTACTCGAAAGACAAAGACTGTTAAGGTATTAATGGCAAAATTCTTTAAAATTGATATTTATGATCTCGATTGGTTGCAAGATGGTAAAACTATTTTGGAAAAAAACTTATTATTTTTCTTATGATTATTATGCATGAGCAAATGGTGTATTATCTTATTTATAAAGTGCCTAACATGCCACTTTATCAAAATGTTACAAATTTTCCATCTAAACTAATGAAGTCTGTCCCTCTTAAAATTTTTGAAAGGATAAGGCATCTTGTAATTTCATATGATTTTGTTGTATACTTGGGTGAAGCAGATTATGATATTGGACAAGTTATTGATCCATTGGACTATAATGAGCCAATATCTTATGAATAATCTAGTCAGTTGATAAAGGCAATGCATGAAAAAGTTCAATTCATGTATTCTGATGACATATGAGATCTTATTGAAATTCCAAATGGTTTTAAACATATTGGCTCTAAATGGGTATTTAAAACTAAGAAAGATTTTAAGGAAAATATAGGGAAATTCAAAATAAGGCTAGTGGTAAAAGGATTTACACAAAAAAAGAGGATAAATTTTAAGAAAACCTTTTTACTAGTATTTTTAAAAGATTCTTTTAGAATTATTATAGTTATAGTGGCTCATTATAATTTAGAGTTTCATTAGATAAATGTCAAAACTATTTTCTTAAATGGATATCTTTATGGGGAGGTCTACGTGCAATAACCTAAAGGTTTTATTACAAGTGGAAATGAGCACTTGATAGATAAACTAAAAAAGTCTATTTATGGTCTTAAATAAGCATTCAGATAATGGTATTTAAAATTTAATAAAGTTATATCCTCCTTGAGTTTTGTTGAAAATAGTGTTGATCAATGCATATATCTTAAGATAAGTGGAAGTAATTTTATTATTCTTATTCTTTATATAAATGATTGATTACTTATTAGTAGTGATATCAATTTACTTCATAAGACTAAGTTTGCCTCATCTAGTCATTTTAATATGAAAGATCTTGGTTGTACATCTTATGTTTTAGGAATTGAAATTGATAGGGATAAATCTAGACATTTGTTGGGTCTTTCACAAAAATCCTATATTTGTTGTGTATTAAGGAGATTTAATATAAATGAATGCAAACGTAGAGATATTTATATGCCTAAAAGTGATAGATTTAGCAAATATCAATGCCTTGAGAATAAAGTTTAAAAAAGTTTAATGAAGGATAAGACTTATTCTAGTGTTGTTAGTAGTTTAATGTATGTTCAAGTTTCTACTAAGCTTGATATTTCTTTTACAATGAGTGTACTTGGCAAATACCTTTCTAATCTAGCTAATGAGCATTGGATTACTGTTAAAAAAGTGATGTGATATTTGTAGAAAATAAAAGATTACATATTAGGGTCAGTGACATTAAGGTGATTAAGTATACAAATTTTGATTTTACAAGTTATATTAACGATATGAAATATACATTTGGATATGTGTTCTTTTGGCTAGTTGAGTGTGAAGTAAACATTTACGACTTTTTTTACGATACAAGTAAAGTTTGTTGCTTATTATGGTGCTAACACATATACAATAAGACTCAAAAATTTTATTTTCAATTTAAAGATAATGGATTTCATCTCTAAATCTATAAAAATTTACTGTGATAATCTAATAGTAATAATATTCTCAAAGAATAACAAAACACCTAGTCTCTCTAAACACTTTGAGATTAAATATCTTGTAATCACAGATTGGATCAAGAATGGTGACATTCTTATTGAAATATTAGTAATGAAATAATGTTAACAAATACACTAAGACTATTACACTTATTGTTTTCTAATAACATGCTGAAAATATAGGTGTTTTAAGTTTTTTTTATGTAATTAATTAGTAAGAGTAATTCTATTATGATTTTCTTTTAATATAATTATATATGTTATGTAAATTATAAAATTTATTTTTTTATAAATTTATGAAATATTGTGTCATCTCGAGATATAATTAATTTCATGGTGAAAACAATAATTACTTTTGTATAACTATAAATTGCAATTATCTCTTTTAAAAGATGTAGCCAATTATTTCTTTGGAAAAATATGTTTTCATTATAGTGATTTTCTTATAAAAATTCCCAATAAAAGCTTTTTATACAATAATATAAAAGGATCACTTCACAATATTATAAGTGTAATTATACTTATACATTTTTATAATTATGTTAATGAGATTAATTTATTTTAGTAATTACAGATGTACTATATTAGTAAATAGTATATCTTTGTTCATGGTTAGAAGTTAAATGTCTCATTAAATCTAATCACATTTTAAGGTAAATTTATTTTATCACTATTAAAATTATTATTTGATCTAATAATTATTTTTTAATTAATTTTTAAAAATTAATAAAACTAATTAATGTTATTGAAGTAAAGAATATTAGAAAATTTTTTATTTTTAAATTACTATTAATTGAACTTTTTATTTTAATTTAAAAATTAAATTTAATGCATAAGTAAATTGTGGACTTGAATGTTATAAAGTAATTCAATAAATTATATTTATCTCTTATGTATATTATATAAAATAAAAATGTATTTAATTTTTTAAGTGAATCTATTATTAAGATTATAATAAGTAGATTTAATTAGAATTTAAATATAAATATAAGAGGTAGGTTTTTTTTTAATACAAGAGGCTACGTCATATTCCTCTCATCAAAGCAAACGAAAAAATTGCCGACAATGTTAGAAAGAAAAATTCTAATATATGACAAGAGATATATATAATATTTTATTAATATTTAGTTTATAATTGTAATTTTAATATTAATATGAAATTTTAGGGTTATAATTTATTATATTATTCTCCAATAACTATCATTATAACACTATGAGTGGGGAACGAGCTAATTGACTGAGTATCCCAAGACATCAGCATGGAGCGGGGTCTATTCGGAACATCAAACATGCGGATACATGCATGGCTAGTCTTCTTACTTTTTTTTTTATTTATTTTTAATTGAGTCCTTTAATTATTAATTTTCCTATTGGAGTACCTCAACAGTCAACACACTAAAATAGTTCAATCCAAACCAAATTTATTTTCCTCAAAAAAAAAAAGAAATCAAATTAATTACTAACACCGTTAGCCAGCACAGCTAAGTGTTAAATATTCGCTCAATCCCTAAACTATAGCCAATTCCCCCATTTGCTTTCCTGATATAGAAACATCGGCCATTTCATAAACTCCTCCCCTTTGTGTCAAATAGGGAAATTCCTGAGGTTACTTGCTGGACATTGAGATTCGGCCATGTCCTGTTTTAATAAGAAAGGGACAACAAATAAGAAAAAAAAAAAAACATTTACATTTAACATATCCTAATCTGGATCATATAATGATTCATACTGTGCATTTAAATTATAACAAAAATATTGACCTTTGCTTTCAATAACAGTTACTCTTCTCCATTAAATATTCGTTAAATAAAGTTATCAAAAATTACAAAAATACGATTATAAATGCCCCAAAAAGGCCAAATTACTTTTAATTTATAAAAATACAAACTCGGTACTTGGGAGAGGTTTTGTAATAAATCTTCAATTACTTCTTTTTCTATAATAAATACATTTTTACAATTAGTTGTTATCTCCCTAATAGAAAATGAAATTGTTGGAACTTCTGTTTTAAGTGACTGCTGGATCCAAGCCTCTCAACAATTGGGTATCAGTATTCTTCATAACGAAATAGCAGACAGAATAACAAGAATTATTGAATGATCGATTCTTTCCTGATGGAGGTGAGCACTCTACAATAAGTCAACCTAAACTGCAGGAAATTGAAAACTGGAACTGGAAAACAAAAGGAGCCGGTAGGCTTAGCTATCTTCTACGGACACAGGCACTTGATGGCCGTTAGTTCTTCATATTCATGGATTAATACTCAATTACCTAGAACCCAATTCAATTCCTTCATTTTATTATTTTTTTTATTTTATTTTTTCACAAATGATACCTGTCATAGCACCAAATTAAATAGTCTCCTTTGTTCGTGGTAGTGTATTAAGGGATTGACGAAAATGAACTATTTATACAGGATGGGATAACAAGGGAAAAAAAATTCAGATATTGCGGGAAAAGAAAACAAAAGTGAAATTTTCTTTTACACACGAATCCTCATTTGATTCCCTTTGAGAACTCATTGCGGTGCCAACACAAAAAAGAAAACAATGTTAGCATTAGTCTTTTCTGTGGAATCCATCTCCGGCGAGTACTTGAGTTAGTAATAGTATAAAATTAATTTGTTGAACTATTTTTGTTGCTTTGATTAACTATTAGTCCATCATAGTACGTTTTATGGTCAGATCTACATTACATCTATGTCAGGTGTAAATCGTTGTAGGATATAAACTAAAACTAAATGTAAATTTGCTTAAAAGAAATATCCTGCCAACCCCCCCCCCAAGAACAGAGCCGCTTCAGTGTTTAAAAACGAACGACCCACCTCCAAGCGACCCACAGAAATGCAGCGACGTTAAAGGCTTCAAAATGTTCATTAAATTGGCAATCCAGAATTTGACAAGACTGCCTAGGCACTCGATACTCATTTTCTTTTTAATTTGAGAAAACCAACCTCTCTTTGCGCCAGCAGGATGAATTACAATCTGATTAAGTTGCCACATAAAGTTGCATGCATTAAGAGGTTGCGGCATTGCAGAAACTATGTGATGTTCCATTAAGGATAATTACAGAAGGCATACAGAAAAACAAAACTTACAGACAAGGAAATCATGTCCGGTCATTAGTTACAAAAGCATACCTAGCCGTTCAAAGGCAGTATTCCATAGTGTGAAATCCAAGCAAACTCGGGGAGGCAACGTCTAAATACTCCATTCTGAAACCATTTGCATTGCTTGCAACTCCTTCCCCCCACCCCCCGCACCCCCAAATGTTGGTGCCTCGAGCTTATTTACCAAACGGACCTTTTCTCTGAAAAGGTGCAAGCTTAATAACGATTCTTCCCTTTCGAGGAAAAGAACCTGCTAAACCCTCTTGGATGCTTCTCTGGCGTTGTGGTAGAAGAGGAAGACGAAGAAGTTGATTTTGTAGACCTGTGCTTTGGTTGCTTTGAACTGATGGGTGACCTAAAGAGGCTAGTTTCTGTATCAGGACTGCAAGGATAGTGGCATGGATTCGTTGGAGACTCACCACTTGTTTTTAGCATGTTAGCAGAAACAACAGCGTCCATATTCACCTGATCAAAGTCTTGCAGATTCATCCCAGTGGTAGTAGGCTCATCCTCCACAGATACTTCACCTTTTGGACTCCTATCACTCTGAGGAGATCCCACAAAATCTGTTTGAGGACGTAAAGCTTTCAACTGCTTTCCAAGAAGAAATATGGTCTCTTGACATTCTGCCAACTTTTCTGCTGCAGCTGCTAATTCTTTCTCCTGCATGATACAACTTTCTACCTTTAGATTGCACAGATATAGCGTGCAGAAGAAACAACAGCAGGGACTGGAGAACAAGCAACAAATTTCAGTGTTCAGTGCACAGTCACTCGTTTATTTTAGGTTCCTTCTAAAAATTTTCTTGGGTTCCCTTGACTACAGCCAGACATAGAAAGATAGAGAGGAATGAGAAGGGGCAAGGATATTTTGAAGATGACTCCTTGACATTACTCACATAACGTTGAAGAACTGTAAAAATTGAAGAAAACTAATTTTCCTGCAACATGGAGTTGGAAAGACATTGCATCCTAGACACGTGCTACCAGAGACTAATCTTTGACACACAAATCTTCATCTTAGTATGGGCAACTTTGACATGATACATGAATCTGCTATTTTAACACGTGAATATTCATAACCAAAGCAGATTGCAAAAAGGAAAAGAAAACATGACTGACCTGGTTGCTCTTAGGGGCACTATCAGCCACTGAAGAACAAAGTGAACAGCTTTCATTCCTTTCAATAACAGAAACACACATTTTAGAAATAAAACTGGATTAGATTAAGAAATTGCTCTAGTAAATAACTGCATATGAATCTGATAATTAAAAGAATAGCACCCAATAGCTGAAGTCAACACTTGCTCCTTTTCCAGCCAGGCAAACAAACAAAAAGGAAAAAACACTGGAAACTCAGCATACTTTTACCAATGCATGGATGTGCTCACAACAATCTGATCGCAGCTTGCAAGTGATCAGTACAACAAAATCATAACTTACCTAACCAGGAAACCATCAAGATGGGTAATTAATGCCATCAGCAACCATTACTTGCCTAAAATCATCTGACTCATACGTTTTTATACAATTATTCCTTTTGATTAATTTATTTCCTACATACACAACTGATACATCCTATAACAAAACATCCAAAAGTAGCATTGCCTTGCTCTGCAATAGCTCTCTAGCCTGGGAAAGACCAGGAGTTAGAATTTCAATCCACAAAGCACAGAAAACCTAGATCAAATAATGGATCATCTTTAGGCATTGTAAATATGTCAGTTTAGACACTATTGATTGATGGCCAGAAATTAGGTAAAGATGAACTGCAAAGCTTACATTCGCAGCTGCTCCTGCAGTTCTTTGCATATGGTCAAGGCATCCTGATGGCTCCTCTTTTCTTCTTGAAGCTCATTTTCCAAAGATTCAGCTTTTGCTCGCAGAAGGTTCACCTCGGTTTCTAGCTCATTTGCATGTGTTTCGAGTGACCTGTATGACTCTACCATACATTTCAGCTGTGTCTCAGCCAAGCTATTTGAATTTTGAGCAGAAGCTAATTGAGATTTAATTTCAACCAGCAGCTGCTCAGTTTCATGTAACTTAGACTTAGTTATTTCCAGGTCTTCAGTGCGTCTACCCAGATCCATGGCCATGGTCTCTTTTTCTGATTTCAATTCTTCAAACTCCTGTAATGATATTTTGCAAGAAGTGGCACTTGAACCATAATCTGATACCAAGTTACCATCATCAGGTACCTCAGGATTAGATGTAGGACTAGATACGTGGACACAACTATTTTGATATCCTTCTCCTGATGAATCCTTATGATCAACCTTATTCTCAGGTAATACAACCTTATCTATGCAATCAGGACTGCTTATGTCTCCTTCACTGCCTTTATAGCCCAGGACATTAAATTGGAGCTCACCAGCCTTAGCTAATACATGTGAAAGTTCAATAACAAAATCCACCAAACTTGTGTTGCTGCACAAAACTTTGTTAAAAGTGACTGAGAAAGCCTCAATCATTTTGCTGAGACCATTGCTATTAGAAGATGTGTCATGCACTGTCATTGCTTCTTTGCCTAGGGAAAGAACAAAGTTGTAAATCTGAGAAATGGCAGTAGACAACTCTTGGCTGACCCTGTGCATGATGTCTGTCCTACAATATTGGGACAGCATGATCTCCTTGTCTCCTATTAAGCCAACATCTTCAGGGCAAGTCTGCCCATTGCATGCAGCATCAGAATGTATTTCATCAGAAACACAATTTCTGGAGTTCTGATGCAGGGCATCCCATGCATCCTGCACAACATGCTTAACATCCTCCAGGATTTTCCCTATATCAGCATCTTTGGACACAGAATCAAGCAACACAGAGATTTTTGATTGGAGCTTGATTAAAGGTGGCTGGTGAACATTAGATCCAGAATCCCCAGCTGGCATATCAAGTTTAGGAGATGCATGACTCACCAATGCATCCACCTCAAATTTCTCTTCAGATGCACCTTTTCCTGTAGAAATAACTTCCAAAACATCAGTCTTCACAATTTCAGACTTCTTACTCTCTGAAGAATCTGAAATGCTAGTGGCACCGTTTGCATTTAAACAAGCTAACTTCTCCATCTCCAGGAAGTCATCCATAAGCTCCAAATTATTTGTATTGTCAATCTTGCCTGCCCTCTGACTATTTGATTCCTTCTTGTACCGAGAGAGCTCAGAGACTGATGTTGTAGCCCAAGAGTCGGCACAACTTCGGTCATCATCATTTCCATCTTCAGAAAGAGAGGTCAAGCTAGGTGGATTGCTAGCATTCTGGCTAGAGTAACATTCCACGGGAACCTGAACAACAGATCTTAGGGAACTCTTCAGTTGATTGGTGTTCTGACGTTGTGCTTCGAAACTTAGAAGCCTGCTTGTTGTCTTGGCACATAGATTCCTGGAAGCCTGCAGTTCGCTGTTACGCTTCGCCAATGCTTCCTTCAGCATCTTTGTTTCTTCTTCCATCGCCAATAAGCGTTCTGTAAGAAATTCATTCTCTTTGTGGTATTTCTGTGCATTTTCAGGTGAAAATTCCGGAACTGGGGACAAATGTGGACCAGGGGCCTTCACTGGTGACCTCCTTAACTGAAAGTCTCCATAATCTCGGCCTAAATTTTCAACCTCTAGCTTCATTTGGGCTAGTGCAGCAGGACCTGGCAACTTCTTGCGCACAAGACTACGTAACCTTTGGCACTCTGCTTCCAGCTTAGCAATTTTTTTGACACCCTCCATATGCTGCTTGTTTGCTACTTCAGCAGACCTCATGCTCATATTCTTTTCTTCATTACGGATCTCCAGCTCCTTGGAAGCTATGTGGAGTTCATACTTGAGTGAATTTATTTCCCTCTCACAAGATTCAATGTTGCCCTTCAAAAGCTCAATTTCAGCCTCAGCTTGTGATTTTTCTTCTGTTAACTTCAGAAGCATGTTAGATCGCTCTTGCAGAGACCTCATAACTGCAGCATTTTCAGCTGCAGACCTAAGAAGTTCCTGATCTAAGTTAACCATCTTTGCCTCCAGCGCAAGCCTAACTTTGTCCCATTGCTTGGTCTTCGTAAGAACAACCTCTTGCAATTTCTGTTCATGTTCTTCCTTCAGATTTCGTATTTGTCTCATGCACTCTTTGAGGGCACCATCCAAATGCGACGCTTGGTCTTCTGCAGTGAGCTTCGATAGGGTAACTGATTCTAGATGATTTTTCAAAGCTAAAGCTTCTGCTTCAGCCTTTTCCCAACCTGCAGTAGAAGTTGGTCCCACAAAATTTTAAGTCTGAGTATGTTGAAGAATTTGTATTGCCAATGAGCACTAAAAAAAATCTTACTCTGTGTAGAGAGACAAAACCACTGCCATACCTGAGACTGCTTCTTCAGCAACCTTAGCATGCTGTTTAACTAAGTTGTCCTTAGTTGTCATCTCTGAGTGGGCTGCAGACAGCTTTTCATTCAATTCCTTGATTTGGTCTTCCAATGACTGAGCTTGATCCTCATATGTCGTCACTTGATCCTCCAAGCCAGTTAAATGGGTATATGATTCCACTGAAATCTGAACATAGTTGGGTTTCTTGTAGTTATCCTGCTCATATGAACCAAAAAAAAGGCAACTGATTACAAACTAATTAATCATAAGATCCACAAAGAAGTAGATGAGAGGAAAATTGGCCAGATGCATGGTGCAAATGTCCTACACCACACGCCCCACACCCATATGCTTTCCCAAAAGGGAACTAGAGGAAAGTGTGTTCTTGCTGCATGTGGAGGGGGAGAGGGGGAGAGTCTCTTTTGGAGCACTCATCTAAACAGGCAAAAAACATAAAAACAAAAACAGGTAAAGTAGAAGGATGTTGCAGCTTAGAATTTAATTGTATCACAAACATTATTGACACCAAATCTGTGGTTTGCATTTCACAATGAACCAGAACAAATTTCCTGATTACAGTATCAGGGTTAATATTTATGATCGTCAGAGGCTAATGCATGAGAAAGCCGCATCTTTTATATAAAGAATCATAAATCACCAAATAAAGATGATAACTACTCCAATCTCATTAGCATTAGTAATAATTTCTCTCTATTTTTTTAACTGTCTACAATGTTTGATTGCCAGACTTTAGATGACTTGAGTTCATTAAAAAAGTGACACATTTTTTAGTATAATCGATAAATGCAAATATAACAGGGAGAATGTAAATCCAATTTGCAGAAGGAAAATGTGATGAACATACAGATCATTCAGAAGGATCATTAGAATAAGCATGATTGACAATGGCAAGATATTGAAATTCACCTCAGATTATTGGGACAAAAAAAAAAAAAAATACCTTATCACCCTGTGATCCACCTGAAGGCAAAGTGGCACCACCAGATTCTGCTACAGCAGCTGCTTTCTCAGACTTTTCAGATGCCTTCTTCTTCCAGGGCCAGGTCCGGCGGTCCATATCAGACTGCAGTTTATACACAAGAACAAAAATTAAGATTACAAAAAATCACTCAGAAAGAACAAGAATCTGATTCAAATGCTCAAAACGACTTCAATGAAAAGCTTAAACGGTAAACCTGATTTCAAATTGTGAAGATTTTCAGAAACAGAATGAGACAAGGGGTGGGGCGACTACACGCCATCCTCCTCAAGTACATCTTAAAGTACGAAATTCCACTTTGATAAACTTAAAATATGAACTTCCACTTTACATGTATCATTAACTGAAACCGGAAAACTCTTGAGGTTAATTGACCAAAAGGGAGTGAAGAAATCAGAATCTTAGCTGAATTTTGACCCAAAGATCATTAACATCTATGGTTACAGACAAGACACTGTGCGTAGCCCCTTTTGCCATTGCAATGCGAATTCTAAGAAAAATTCCAGGGAAATTGAGACATGCAATACAAAGTAGATGAGCAGCTATTGACATAACTGTGCAGAGATTGAAACTTGCAACTCCTTCCGCTCGCTCTTGCCAATTAATCAAGAAGGGGATGAAGTAAGTGAAAGCTAATGTTTTGGCTTCACAACGACAAAGAAAAAGAGACCCGTGATGACAGAATAATGACGAGACGAATGAACAATACAATGCAGACAATACTACTCAAAACCCACACACACACACACAAAAGAGAAAGAAAAGAAATGAAAAACACAGGCAATGAACATCTGCTGTCAATTAAAGGAGCGAGAAGTGATCCACACAAAAAAAAGTTCTGTACAAACGGAGTACATTTTCGTAATTTAATGTCTTCGATTGTCAGAAAAATGACACCCAGAGGTCAGCGAGGAATTTTACTGTCAGCTGCTGCAATCAACCGAGGTCCATCGATGGAGTTCTTATTACCTTATCAAGACCTTCAAAAATCGCGGTGAAATCCTCACCTACATCAAAGCCAAATCAAGACTAATAATCAGAATTTACTTAACAAGACGAAAATTGAATTAAAAACTTAATCAGTTGTATCAAAAATCATCGTCATTATCTAAATAATCGAGACCAAAAGAGAAAGAGTCAAGATCATTTCCAGAGTAAAAGGCCAGAAAATTCAAAATTTAAAAAAAAAAACAAAAAAAAAAAAAAGCAGAAAGAAGAAGAAACAAAAATTAAAAGAAAGAAGAGAAACGGAAACCCAGAGGATAGCAGTGAGGTCGTGTGGGAGAGGAATGCTGCAGCAGCAGCAGCCAAAAAAAAAAAAAACCAAAAAGAGAGAGAGAGAGAGCGAGAGAGAGAAAGAAGTAGCAGTCCAACAGTAATTGCTTTTTAACGAAGGCAAAACTGGCAGACTGATACCAAAATCCTCCAGAGACGGTAACCCACCCCCCCACCACCGACAGCGAGCGAACGAACAAAAAATAAAATTCAAATAGTCCGAGTTTAAATGATAATAATAAATTAAATAAAAAAAAAGCAGATATTATCATTGTTTAGAAAAAGTAGAAACAAACAAACGAAACATAGGCTCTGTTTCCGGCAGAAATGTAGCCTCAAATGAGACGGGACAAGATTACTAGATTTACTCTTTCTTTATTTTCTGTGATTGAGAAAAGTGACGGAGATCCCAAACCAGTGATTGTTTGTTTACGTTTGTTTGTTTGTAAATGGAGTAATGGGAGCGAAAGAGTGGTGGCAACGGTCCGGGTGGTGGTGGCGGTGGTGGTGGTGAGAGAAGGTGGTGGTCGCAGGTGGTGGTGTGTGATGGCCGAGCTGGTGGTTGAGAGAAGTGTGAAATATGCGGGCCGAGGTGTCGCTTAAAACGCAAGCCGTTGGAAAGAGCTCCAGCACACAAATACAAATCAGCTTTAAAATTATTTTATTCTTCACAAAACAAGCGGGGTAATAAATAATTAAATATTCATTCGATGATTATTATAATAATAATAATAAATATTCATTTGTTTTATTTGCCCTTAGAGAACTCCAGGATGGCGCCTCTGACAGAAGCAAGCATCGCTGAGCTGTACTTGGTATGTGGAAAATAATAATAACTATTCATTCCCTTTTTCTTTTTTTTTTTTTTTTGCGTGTGTGAACTATTCGTCGCTTATGTTGCGACTTTTGAACGCTTGACCACCGTCACGGCTCACAAAGGCCCGCGCCCCCCTCGGGGCCCCACCACATGCGCTGCCATTGGTTGGAGGTTTCGCGATCTACGACATCTGAGCCGTTCATCAAACTGACCTTTTTGCATCTATTTAATTACATTTCTAACATTGAAAAAGAAAAAGCTACAGCCCTCACCTAGAGGTGTTATGATCGTAATGTCCATGGTTTTTGGTGGCTCCGCTCCAATTTCCATGGTTTAAAGAGAGAATAATAATGTCTAAACGGCCAACCTAGTCATGTAGGCCAATGAATGAGTCGGGCCTAATACTTTGACTAAGCAATTTTTAAAATAAAATTAAACCAAAAAAATACTGTTTAAATTACTTTGTATTTGCAAATTTAGATCGGCATTTGGAAAATCAAAAAATTTAATTTGTCATTCGCTACTGTAAATGTATTGTAAATTGTCAAGGAATAATTCAATTTAAAAGTTTAATTTGTAAAAATTTAAAATTAAATATAAAAAATGAAGAGAGCATAATTTGAAGATGAGATATTTTTGGTGATAAAAATTTTAATAAGATGTTAAGAAATTAATTAATTCAATAACTTAAATTATTGAATAAGATAGTTATATATTAAATTATAACATAAATAAAACGAAATGAAAAGAAAGAAAATTCCGTCACGCTCTTAATCGAGTCACCCGGCCATATGCTTGTTTTCTGTGAATACTTGTTTTCTTCCCTTTTTTTTTTTTTTTTGTCTGTCCTCCTCGCCCTAAATCACGTTTCTCGAAAAGACTCGATTTAAAAAATCTAAGAGAGCCTGCAATCGTTGGCCTCGAGCGCCAGTCGAACGCTCGAACTGCCAGAATCAGGCATTTGACAACTCGGTTGGTTCGTACACGTGCAATGCGATGTACCCAAAAAGAAAAAAAAGAGAGGAAGACGTACGATGTTATTAAATGCTAATGTCACTATAAATTCAAGATCGGCCCTTCGTGGGCCAATATGAAGATAATTAATTTGGGTCGTTGGATTACTTCTAGGGCCGCAGCCTACCGCTAAGGAAAAGTTCAACCGAAAACAAAAGGGTTAAATAATCAGTTTGGGAGATCAAATTTTTCAAATGTTATCAATTTGGGTTGTATGTTTTATTTTTGTTAATTTAGTCAGTTTGAATCACTGATTTTAGTCCATTTAAGTTTCCAATTTTAAAACTCGGTTAACTTGAATTAATAAATAATTTTTATTTTTATTTTTTATCAATACTAATATAATAAATGACACGATAATTTTATTTGATAAGTAAATATTTTTATTATTAATTATATTTATAAAATTTTAAAAAAATTTTGGACCAAAAAAATTGTATCAACTTAAATTATTATGTGGCCTGCCATTACAGTATTAATAAAAGTATAGTAATAATAGTTATTAATTGACCCTAAATTGATTGAATTCTGTGAGTTCGTAACCCCAATCAACTAAACTCAAAGGAAGCAATCTGAGTTTACAAAAGTTAGAAAATTTGTAACCTAAGTTGTACTTATGCCAAAACAAAACGATGGGTATGACAAAAAAGAATTCCCAAAAAAGGGAAAAGAGCCTTTTGGGAAAATATTGAAGAGAGATGCATGCAACTGTGGTTGGCAGGGCAACAAAAAGCCTACAGTGAAAACCAGCTCTAGGACGAGAATGCCAAATAGCTCGCAACTACTAAAACATCCTAGGCACTCCAAAGTCACCAAAAAGAAAAACAAAAACAAAAAACCCACCTTGGTTGTTCCCACCATTGCTGCGGTCTCCAGGACGAACATCGTTTTCGAGTAACCCGACTGGTCGAGGCGATCGAGGCAAACAAAAGTGGGGCCTTTTTTTCCAATCCTAAATTATTATTAACTTATTATTCATCTTTATTTTCTCGTAAAGAGACTAAAGAGTCAAAAGAAAAAAAAGAAAAAAAGAGTAGATTTAATGAAGTTTGAATATAAAATTAAAACATTTTAATAAAAATATTTTACTTTATTATATTAAAAATAAAAAATAACTATTAATTGTTTAGAACCATGTTAAGGTGTAAATACGGATCTTATTAAATTGAATTGATGGCATCCTAAAATTATAGGTCCAATGATCGAGGGTGCATCATAACGTATCGTCATTTGATATTCAAGACATTGGTGGAAATGGGTTTGCATATACGCAAACGAGGACGGTACACCGTGGTCGTTTGCTTTTGCTTGGGTTTGCATGTTTTGCGTACGTGTTTTGGCGTCGGATGAAACACTATCTATTAAACATATATTTCTTTTCATGCAAATATATTTATAAATTGCTTTCACGATGGATCAAAAAACATATTTTCAAATTTAACACACTTTGCCTATGATACTCTTCACCATTTCTAATGTCAAAAGACGCATGTAATGTATATATATTTTTATATGTTTGTTTATATCCATCGTCATTATTCTAAGTTACATATTTTAATAAATATTTTTAAGTTAATTTTAGAATAATAATATTTCTAAAACTGTCGCGTCGAATGCATGATTATTACTTCACATTGTTTATTAATATTCTTTCTCGTTATTGGATCATGACGTTGAATGTCTTTTTCTTTTTTTCTTTTTTTGTTTTTTATCGCTTCTCCTGCTTTGGATGGCTGCGATTCACCAGCGGAGATTAGTGGCAAAGCGTGAGGTGGGACAGCGGATTGATAATCTGGGCAGTCTTCATGTACACAAAAGTGAGCTAGAAAATCAATTTTCCTCTGCCAATCAACGTCGACCAGGTCAGCACGCTTAGACAGCCGAACGCGTTGCAGCCCCGAACGAGTGAAGGTTAGATTTTCAATTTTGATTTGGGTCTAGCTGGCTGCCAGGAGACTCGAAACAAACATTGTAGCGCGCGGGGCGTGCACTTTCCAGGCTTCGGACGACGAGCAATTATTTATTTGTTTTTTATATTGACATGAAACGTCCGGTTTGAAAAGGATAATTAGATACCAATTCAATGATGATGGGTCGTGGGGCAATTTATATGTGCAGGCTTATCTTGCCAGCTGCTACTTCTTTCACATCAGATCAACGAGGATCAGCATCGAGGGTTCTGAATTGCAGCGCAACCATTCAAGCTTGTCGCCACCGCTATGCATCATTATTTAAAGGATGTATTCAGGATGAGGATCTTATGTATTTTGCAATTTATTACTAGAATTTAAGTGGAAACTGTACCCGTGAACTGAGATATAGACGCGCATAGCGATGAAATCGAAGTGCCAAATGAAGACGTTTAGACTACAAATAAAACAAGCCAACACTATAAATATAAAATGCGCAACAAGTTTAAAATAAGTTCTCCCTCTCTCTGTTTTTTTTTTTTTTTTTTTTTGATTTTTTAAATGAAACTAGTGATAATATGTTTAATGTTTATAGTCAAGCTGGTCAATTTTGACATCTCAAGAAATATACGTATTATAGAAACCTAACCAATAAAATATAGGTCTAATTAGGCAAGACCCTTTGAAGTTACACTTCATTTCATACACTCATTAAAATTCCCCCCCCCCACACTACAAACACAAATGTAAATTTTCATTTAATTTCGAGGACACCCCCATTGGCTGAAGCCAATGACATAATTTTTATTTACTCTTTATCCGTGATAAATACATTACTGTATATTTTTAACCAAAAAACAGTCAAAATAAAATTAGAACATTATCTCCTACGTAATGGTTTTGTTTGACCGAGAAATTTCTTTTAAAAAATTAAAAAAAAGTTTTTGGAAAAAAATTACAAGATTCTAATAAGTCATCAAGAAATAAAAAGAATTCAAGACGCGTAAATTTGAGAGTAACCAAAGATTGTCGAGATTTGAATTAAGTTTTAGTGCTCACTTTTATCATAGCGTTGGTGTCATTTTATTTTCTATGGTAGTTTTCTCTCTCTGTTTTTTTTTTCTTTAAGGGTAAAAAAAAAAATGTACGTTGCATAAATGTGTCTAATTACACTTGTGGATCAAATTTGAGAGTTACTTGCTTTATTCAAATTTTTATATAAAAAATTTATTATTTAAATATTATTAAATTTGAGTAATTTGTTTATTTAATTTTAAAATTAATAAATTTAAAATTTAATATTATATTTTTAATAAAAATTTTTAATTATTAAGTAATAAATATTAATAAAAAGACTTAAATTTAAATAAACATAATATATATATATATATATCAAACAATTGCTAAACTCTCAATTTAAGTGATATTTTCGAAGCAAGTTAGTACTCGCAATTATAGGTAAAAGAACGCAACGAACTTATGAAAATATTAAAATTCTAAAAGGTAAAACCTCAGCTCAAACCGAACCGGGAGGACTGTGGATGTCCCCACAACGGAGCGTCTTAGATGGGACGAGACCAAATAAAAAGGTCTACCAGCAGCGAGTCAGCAGTAGCGCTAGTAGGGCAGAAAGGAGGGTGGGGGAGAGAGAGAGAGAGAGAGAGAGAGAACGGAATCCAATGGCAGTTACAGAGAACAAGGAGTCCCCGCACACCACACGTCGCTGCCAATGCTCGGTTTGTTGCTAGCCTTTTCACCCCGCGTAGGGACCACACCACAAAGCACTCTCTGGCCCGGGCCGCCGCTGGATGCTTGCTTAAGACTTGAGGCACCTCCTTAATTACAGAAAACGACAGCGTCGGCAGAAGCGAGGAGAGAGAGGGAGCAACCCCAGCTGCCGACGGTGACAAACCATGCAATCATAGCCCAAATAAAAACCCCCACCCCAAAAGAAAAAACGAAGTTGCTAATATGCTTGACCATTTTTATTTACCGAAGAATTCGTAAAATCCACTTCACACATATGGCATCCGCGATTCTTAAATTTTTAAATTGCTTCCGCCAATCACTTGTAAATTGGGTCTAATGATTCGTTGAGAAATGTATTGGGACTGAGGTATACAATTTAAATTTGAATACACTCTCCTTAAATATAAGTTCTATAATTTATTAAACACTAATAAAATTATATTTAATTGAAAATATAAATTTTTAAACTACAATTACAATATCAAACACTCTTTAATTCTTAGTCATTGAATGATTCGTGAGGGATTCGTAATTGTTGTTTCTATAAAGATAATTAATTTGTTATATATGGCTATATGTAGTATTTTAAAATTTAATTTTCGGTGGCTGCGTCGCATCCGCTATCCCCTAATGGACTGAAAACCTAATTAATAACCCTTTCCCTTTAAAAGGATGCCACTTCCTCAACACCCCCCCCTCGTTTTTTTTTTTTTTTTGGGGTTCTTCATTCTGTTTGGAGCATCCAAAAAATTTTCTCCATTCTTGTCATATGCGTCTATTCTACGGATTATCAAGGACCCTTTAGGGTTGCTAGATCCACATCATTGTAGATCGACAATGGTGGAAAGTTGTCACAGGCACTTTTCTCACATGGAAGGAATAAAGCAGTGTAAAACAAAGGAAGTTGACATTGCCATGTCCTTTCCCCACTTATGCTTGTGACAATGCCACTGTTCATTTGGCTAAGTTCGGTAAATATAGAGGAATACACAGACTATCTAAACTAGGGTTGCACTTGCCTGAAAAGTTACGGCCTTTGTTTCCTTGCTCGGTTTGGGGAGGGTTTTAAAATGTTGAGTGAGAGCTGGGGTCACAGTTTGTTCGACGAGATTTGAAGTCGGAATCTTTCAGCGTTGGGCTACAATTTATTGGTACTATTGTGCATTTTGACTCCAAAGTGACCTAATGCCGGACCAAAGCATTGTGAGCACTAAATTAACAAGCTAACAACCTGATTTGAATATGTCTCTACCCACTAATGAACATCGCTATCTGATAACAATTCGCTAACCTTTGATGATACAGAAAATGACAGGCTTGATATTCAATCGCTTGCCTCAATTTCGAGTACATGCGAAAAAGCAGCCTTTTCGATGCCCTCGTGTTTCTCTCCAACCCGACCCACCGCTGATGCACTTGACAGCCTATTGGCAGCAAGTCAATTCGCAGCAAAAACACTTTTATATCATAGGTAGGTAGATTGTGAATATCTCACCCATTTTGCGAGTATTATTATTTCTAGAATTGATAAATAGGTGCAAGTGCATACACAAATTTATATTATATTATTATAATTATTTATAATTTTTATTATTAATTATAATAACATATTAAAATAAAAATTTATAATAAATGATTATAATATATACATATGCATCACTCATCTTCATTTATTTATTTATTATTATTATCATTATTATTATTCCCCCCAAGCCAACGAAAATATAAATGGCATGACAAATCGACAGATCAGCATCGGATTATTTATTCGTATCAGCGTCGGCATCGGATTATAACACTTAATTATTACAACATGTACATTTTTTGTAAGTGATGATTGAGGATTTTAATGGTGAGCAAAGTGTGACAGCTCAATTAGGCAAAATTGTCGTGATTTATAAATTCCACCATTGAATGCTTCCAGTAAAACAAGGAAGTTCCTCGCCCGCACGCAATTGACTTTGCATCTTCTTTATGGTAATTCACCGGCGTTAGTAGTTTAGCCAAATTAATCGCTTAGCTGGCAATCAACGCCTCACTCACAGGACGCGTTGTCCAAGAAATAAAAGGAATGCATGGAGAGAGAAGAAGAGAATACAAGGATCGAACTCAGAAGGTTCCACTATCCTAATTAGGGACGCCTGCTGCTAGAGAGAGAGAGTCCCTCACCGGCCGCCAGCTACAATTATAGCATCTTTCATCTTTTCTACCTCTGTTGTGTCTTTACTTGGAATATTAATTTAGTGGTGTTAAATAGTCGGGTTGGATGGATTCGTGTCATATCTAATTTTAAATTTGAGTTAATTTTCGGTAAGGTCACTTTTAGTTTACTTATATTTAAGTTTGGATTGATCAATGGGTCTGTAAGTTATTATTAAAAATTACATTTTTATTTTTTTCACTAATCTTTTATTTATCATATATTTGAGTTGATAAAAATACTATTTTTATTTTTATATATTACTTATATTAAAAGTATACAAATATATTATATACATTATACACATTTATAATATATATAATATTTATAGATGTGGTTAAAAATTCAAAATATTATAAATATAGAAAATAAAAATAGTTAATAATAAAAATAAAAAATCTAATATTAATACAAACTAATTAATATATATATATAATAAATAAATAATTATATAAATTAAAAAAATTATATATGGTTATAAATATATAAAAAATAAAGTAATGTGCATATATTGTGCATATATTTATTTATGTATAAATAAAATAATAAGTATAAATATAAAAAGATGTTAAATAACAAATTTTTATGTTTTTCTAAACCAATTTGATTTCAAATGAAAAAAAAAATCATATTTTTTAAATTGAGTTTGAATTATTTTAAATTTGAATTATTTAGATTGAATTATTTTTGAATTACATTATATTTCATTTTGGATTAGATCAAATTTTTTTTAATTAGGTCTACTTTTAGATATTATGTTAAGATGAGATTTACCTTTAGAATTTCTTAATCTCAAGGAGTATTTGAGATTGTAATTACATTTTAAAAAACTTGCATTTTATATTAAACATGGATTTATTAGTATTTTATAAACTCTAAAATTTATAGTTGATGAAAATATATTATAATTTAAATTTATGATTAGAGAATAAAATGTTTTAGTACAGTATAAAAATACAAAAGACTTACTATAAATTCATAACTTTTTTAACACAAAATACTATTTTTATATAAAGTAATAATAATATTTTAACCACGTTCATATAAAGTATTAGTTTTATGTATAGACTGACTTAGAACTTGACTTGAAACTTTATTACAATTAGTTTTGTTCCCATCAAAGTACATTAAGATTAATCATATAAAAGAATATTGATAAGAATTAAGAATATTAACAAAATTACTCAATCTACTTAACTCAATTAAAATAAAATTAAAATTATTGTTAAAAATAAATTAGATATAATTTTTAATTTTATAAAAACTACATTTGATAGTTTGGTTAAAATTTTAAAAGTTCAAAAATTTCAAAATTTAAATCAAACTACTTTATGATATCAAAACGTAAATATACATTTCATAGTGATATGGACCATATAAAAAACTCAACCATCTCTATAATTCTTACACACATGACCTACTCACACTTAACATAACTAGATTATTGTTCATATATTCTTTCTTTTTTTTCCCACTCACTTTTTAATTACTTACCCTTCATCTTAATTTTTGAAAACTTTCTTTCTTGTTTTCTAATATATGAAAAGTAAATTTATCTTTTAGGTGTCATCAATTTCTTTCTCTTGGATACCAATAACTTTGTTTGTTGAACAAGTTGAAAAAAAAAAGTGTGAATAATAATTTAGTCCTAATTAATATGATTTAGATCTTAAAACAAAACCAATCAATTTGCAATTACTAATGACAATTCAATTGATTTAGTTTTATTTCAACTAATTGTGACTTTGAAAAGTTTTAAACTTTTACTTAAAATTTAGTTCAAATACAAGTAACAAATTGAATTAAATTGAGTTGCTTACACCCCTAAATCATTAGTTATATTAGCAAATATAAATAGGAATTTGTTAAAAATTTTCAATCAGTCATATTAGAATATTTTTAAATAATATTTTTATTAAAAATTCAATTATAATGTAATCTAATTAGTGAGAAACAATTATGTATATTATTATGTTATTATAAATTATAATTTCAAATGTGATTTAAGTATTAATGAACAAAATAAATTTAATTTATACAATCATGTATGTGTGTGTGTATAACTAGTCATTTCTTTTCTTAATATATACAAAAATTTCATTTAAAAACATATAATTACAGTAAATATCAAGAGAGAGAAATTAGTTATCAAGTTAAGATAAACTCTTCAAATGTATTAACAATTTCAATTTTTGTGAACTCAGATATGTTGTTTACAATACTATTTATATGAATATATTCAATTTCAATATTTAAAATTAATATTTAATAAGAATATTGTTATTTAAAAAATTTAACAAATAATATCATAATTTGTAATTTTTGAAATATGAATATTTTCTATATAAGAATTAAAAACTACATAATTTATGATCAATTAATAAAAAAAGAAAAACCTTATTAAGTTATGATTGTAAGAAAATTTTTATTCCTTATTTATCATTGTTCAACATCTATTATGAATTTAATAAAAAAAAAAAGAATGAAAAAGGTGTTTCCTAAAGGTTTGGTTGTCCAATGGCCATTAGTGTACAACAAAATTATTAATTCCTTGGCATCATGATAATAAACGGATGGTGGGGTTAATAAGTTTAAGGAATTATTATATGATTAGCTTTTATGATGTTTAAAAATTAAAAAGAAAAAGAAGGAATAAAAAAAGAAAAAGAGAAATAAAATGAGACTTTATGTGATTATATCTTCCATAGTTAACACAAAGGAATAAAGATTTCAACTACAAATGTTTTTAGCTAGACTTGTAAAGCTTTTTGTTAATGGTTAGCGATTGAATTAAACAAAGGCATTAACAAGGATGATTTATATAGTCAAAGTTTGAAACATAATCAAGGAAAAGGATAATAAACTTGTAGTTACCTCTATGAGCCTTTTCACAACATATCCATTTTCTTTATTTTCAAAATTTGAGAAAACATTATGTATTATGGTTGGCCTTAAGAGATTTTTAATTTATTAAAAAAGGCCTTCAGTGCTAAGGAATTATTAGTCATCTTAAACCTAAAGATCTATAAGAAATTAAAATTTTCCTTATTTCTTTATTCAAAAGTTTCTTACAAAAAGTTTCCTACAAGGCAACTTGTATTGACTTGAATGTTGTGATTTTTGATATTAATAAATATTGGATTGTATTTTCATATACATATATTGTTAGTCAAATGACCAAACTAAAGAGTTTCATGGATATATTATATTATGGTTCGATTGTCACTAAAGTGATAAAATTAAAATGTTTGAATGACATACATATATTATTATTATTATAGTTTGTTAGTTATTAAAATGACCAAATGAGTATGTTTAATGATATATATAAATAAGTCATTATTCATAATTTTAATGAAATATCTATAAAATAATTGAGATATATTAATATTTTTGATTAAAAATATTTAATTACCTATTAAAATTAATAGTATTATTTATAATAATATATTGTAAGATTTCTCAAAGGAAAACTATAATATGCTCTGATAGTTTTATCCAAATTATAATTAATTATGAGTATTTACAATTATATAATTAGTTTGATACATTTAAATGTTTCATTTATTGTTTTGTTCACTAAATTAAACTTCTTTAAATGACATAAACAAGTCAATTTTTATTTAAGTATTATAAATCTTAACTTATATTATTAGTGAGTAAGCCCATTACTATTACAAATTTAAGTAATAAGAAAGAGAAATAACATTATAAATATAAGAACAAAATAATATATTAAGTTATTAAAGTGATTGTTATTAATAACATTAACAAAATTATTACATAAATAGAAGGTGTAAAAAAAATATTACAATTCATGGAAGATGTTTTTATTTTATGGATAAATCATTCACTAGTACTCTTATAATATAATTCATAACTAAAATTTACTAGCACGTGGACTATGTAAGATCACGTTATTGAGATAACTAATTTTGAAATAAAATTTAATATTTTAAGATTAATGGTAGATGATTCGTTTTGAACTAATTACCATATGAGTGTAGGTTATTTTAAATTTATCACAACACTATAAAATAAAAGTAAAATATTAATGAATTGCTAATATACTTGTTTAAAAGGAAATAAGACAAAAAAAAAAGTAAGTCACTTTATTAATCTTATGGGTAAGAAAGTTGAGAAAAAAATAAAAGTGAAAGTTAACTAATTTAAGAAAAGAAAGAACTTACTTATGCTCCTTAGGCTAAAGAGAGAAAATGAAAGGGTGAAGAGTGTCACTTTTATGAAAAAGGTTAAACACTATTAGAAAAAGTACTTGAAACATAAGGTTTAGTTCAAAAAAGAATGATAAATTAAATACTTTAGTATATTTCCAATCAAACTTAATTTATTTTCCTTATAATACTTAATCACTTAATTATTGTGTTATTACTTATGTATCCAATATAATGCATAAATTTCATTATAATCTAATTATTTCAATTTATATAAGAATATAATTAGTATTGGTTTATCTATTTTTATTGATGGTTTATATAAATTGAAATTTAATGATAATTTTGCAAAATTCTTACTTAATTTGTATTATAATATTAGATTTAAGCATAATATGATGAATTACATTTACTTATGACAAATATTTTGCATTGTATATCTAAAAAAAGATTATTAAGATTAGTTACTAATGAGATTCTTCCAAATTTGGATTTTGCTAATTTTGGAATATATGTGGATTACATTAAGTGTAAACAAACTAAATATAGAATGAAAGAAACCACAAAAAACAACTAATTTCTTGAAGTTATATTATGTGGACTTTTTAACAATTTAGATGTTAATGGAAAATTGTATTTTATTATCTTTATAGAGCATTTTTACGTTATACTTATATTTATTTGTTTAATGAAAGAGTTAATCATTGGATACTCTCGAAGTATACATAAAGAAGGTTACAATTAATTAGAAAAAAGGTGAAAATTATAAGATCTTATAACAATGATGAATATTATAAAAAATATAATAATTTAGGGTAACGTATAGGTTCATTTTTTAAATTTCTCAAAATTCATGACTTATATATATGATAAAACCATATTAATTACATTTGAGCAAAAGGTGTAAAAGAAAAGCATAATAAAAAAGTTAAAAGATATGGTCAAGAAAGTAATAAGTAACTCCTATTTACCTAAATTTTTGTGAATTTATATACTCAAAATCACAAACTATTTGTTAAATAAGATTCTTAGTAAGATGGTACAAAATACTCCTATTAAACTATGGATAAGAAGGAAATCTAATTTAAGGTACTTGGATGTTTAAGGTTACTCAACGAAAACAAGAGTCTATGTGTAAAGAAATTAAATTTTCAAATAATTAATGGCTACTTTATTAGTTACCTAAAAAAAAGTCTAAAAAGTATATAACTATATTCTGAGAATTATAAAAACTGGTAATGTAAGATTTATTGAGAATAGTAAAGTTAACAAGAATAATAAATATCAAAATGGTAATATAAAAGAAATTAGGGTAAATATTTCTTTACCCATAACATTTTATTCATCTATTACAATACCAAATGTTGTTTAAAAAATTAAAGGACATTTGAATGAAAAGACACTTCTTAAAGAAACTAATGCATTACTAATTAATGTAAATAAGTTACTAAGAAAAGTATTAAGAAAATCTCAAAGAGAAAAAAGATCAGCTATTTTGAATTATTAAATGATTTATTTAAAAGAGTCAAAATTTTAATATTATAGTCAATAAGAATTTAGTTTTGTTTTCACTGTTATGAAAGTATTGAATTTGATTATGGTATTGATGATTCAATATGATTTGGAGTTATGTTAGAGAGATGCAAAAACTATCTTTCTTAATAAAAAACTTAAAGAGAAAGTTTATATGAATCAATTTGAAGGTTTTTATTTTTATTTTTATAAAAGGTAAAGACCAAATGATATGTAAACTAAATAAGTCAATATATAGATTAAAAGAAGTTTCTTTATAATAATATATTAAGTTCGGTGATATCATGATATTTTTTGAATTAAAAAATTAATACTATTTATTTTTATATATACCAAAAAATTAGTGAGAATAAATTTATTTTCTTATTCTGTATATTGATGATACTTATTGTTAATATTTTATACATATTGTATAAGATTAAAAAAAATTTTTAAAAGGATTTTATAATAAAAGATATGAAAAAGACATTTTATGTAATAGAAATATAAATATTTCATGATAAATTACAAGGATTGTTAGGATTATTTCGAAAAGGTTATATTGAAAAAATTTTTTAGAAATGTTCAATATGAGTAAGTACTTATTTAGAGTTTTTTTGTTTCCATATAGAAAAGTGCTAAATTAACCCTTATGTAATGTCCTAAGAATGATGTGGAATGTAAAAAAATAGAATCAATTTCATATATCTCTTTTGTTGGTATCTTAATATATTTACTAGCTTACATTATATCATATATTAATTTTATGGTCAAAATGTTAAAAAGGTGTAAAAATAATCTTAGAATAAATTATTAGAAAGTTATAAAGAAAGTATTAAGGTAACTGCAAGGAACAAATAAGTACATATTCATCTATAGAAAAACTAACTCCTTAGATGTGATTGGGTATTCAAATTTTGATTTTACTAGATGCATTGATAATAAAAATACACTTTTGGTTATATGTTCCTATTATAAGAAAAGGCATGATTGTGGAATAATCAAAAATTATTTATTGTTACTCTCCATCTATCATGAAAGTAGAGTTTATAGTATGATTTAAAATTATAATTTATATATTATAATTGTGAAATTTTATTTCAAAATTCAAAATTATTGATGTCATTACTAAGTCATTAAAAATTTATATAATAATTTCATAGTAGTATTCATTTTTAAGAGTAATAAGTATTTAAAAGGTATCAAATTTAATGAGAATTAAAATATTTCACTATTAAAGAGAATATTTAACAACAAAAAGTGTTTATAAAATAGTAATTGATCTCATGATAGTAGATCAATATGAAAGTTTACAACTAAAATCATCTAAAAAACTTATTCTCAAAATAAGTTTTAATTATACTAATGATAATTAATAATGAATGGTGTAATGATACTTTGAACTCATATAATATTTCTGAAATACATTATGTATTTTTTATTATTTTATAATTATATATACATTATTATTTTAAAGTTAATAAGAAAGTTTTTATAAAATATTATTGTGTACTATTATAAAATTATATATATTTTATAAGTCTTGTATATAGATTATAAGTATTATAATATATGAAAAGAAGTATTTTCAATAAATAAGATATAACTGTTATAAGTCAAATTAAATAAATTATTATATTATAACATTATGATAGAATTTCAAGAAATTGTTATCATTATTTTCACATAATAATTAATGCAATACATTCTTGATTAGATGAAATGAAAAAAATGCTAAAATATTCTCATTAATAATTTAATTATAATATAATTTAATTAATAAAAATAATTTTGTAAATTATTAAAGATTATAATTTTAAATATAATTTACATATTAATAAATATACATAATTTAAATTATTTAATAATATATATATATATATATATATATATATATATATATATATAATAATTGGTCTTTTTTTATAAAAGAAATAAAAATTTTATCTAAAAGATATGTAATTATAGTAAAAAATAAAATAGAAAAATTAATTATTAAAAAAAGATAATTTTTTTAGATGTATTAATAATTTTAATTTTTATAATTATAAATATATTATTTATGATATTATTTATATAAATATATTTAATTTTAAAATTCAAAATTAACATTTAAAAAGAAGGATGCTCTTATTCAAAATTAAGGAACTTTGCCATGTTATAATTTCCAACTCCCCAAAGCAATTTATAAAGGACCACGCGATGAAACTTTACGGCTTACTTAATAACTATACAGGTGTTAGGATCATAATGTTCATGGTTTTGGTAGCTCCATTCGATTCGTAACATCTGTGCGAGCAATCTAATATGTAGGCCACTGAATGACTTGGCCTAACTATTTCGACTAAGCAATTCTTTGAAAACAGTTAAAATTAATGTACGTTTGCAAATTTTAAATCTGCATCTGAGAATTGAAAATCTAGGTTGTCATTCGCTAATTTTATATATATGTACACACACGCGCGTATTTTTGTTGCTCAAAAGTCAATGAAATTTGTTACTTCGAATTCGATTAGTGCAAGCTAGAGAGAGAGAGAAATGAATGGAAATATACCTGGCATATTAAATTTTATTCTGAAATACTGAAGCCTTTCACATGTACTATTTACTATTTGCCTGCAATTTTAAACTTCTCAGCCAAGAACCATTAACTCCCTTGTTAGGAATAACGAAAAATATGCAAATATTGCATATGGACAAATAATATTATGAAAGGCTCGGTGGGGCAGGACCCCGTTGCCCCTCTCTCACTCCATGCCACACACCGTAAGATGGACAATAAATCCTTTTTGTTTAGCAGATCAAGTTGCATCTCCGTTAATTACACGTCTTAAATATCATGCTAATTCCAAGGGTGTCAGAACGTGTCAACTTGACTCAATACAACCGTATTAAATTGGAATCAAGCATCTATTTAATTCCAAGGGGGTCAGAACGCATCGATTTGTCAATTCGTAAAAACATGCATATGAGTACATCATATTGCAATTAATAGTTCATGAACTAAATAAGGAATTCAGATTGACTCCTACCCGTCTATTCTTCCTTCTTACTGGCTTCACGATTAGATAAAAAGTCAAGATGCTCAAAAATGGGACGAAGCTGGTGTCTGGACTACCGTTTTCTTGAAGAGGGGTGTTTCAATTTTATCCACAGGGGCGGGGGAGGTGCTTCAATAGCAGCGAACGTATAACTAACAGCATTAGTTGATCAAATTCAGAAATATGTAAAACATGCGGGTAGTCGAATTTGTAGAGGCCACAACAAAACCTATAATGTGTAGTAAAAATGATTAAATGTGTAACAAGTATTACAAAATACTCAACAATATGTTAAAAATATAATGATACTTTTTTTGCATATTTTATAATACTTCTTAGATATTTTGTCATTTATATTATATAATATATAGAATAATTTTGAGTAGGAAGCCTCAATTTCCAAAAAGAAAGAGAAATAATTATTTAATTTAAGTGTCATTGCGTTAATGTCGACTGCATTATAGAATGTATAACAAAAATAACTAAATATATAATAATAATTACTCATTTTGCCATCTTATCGCACGTCTATTGCTCTTGGCAGAAAATTTTAATTTTCAAAAAAGAAATAAAAAAAAAAGAGTATTGGTAACATTATTCTGGTGTCAACTTGGTGCCACCCTGACCTTGATTGACCCGTTCAGCTTAGCAGTTGAATCAATAAATTCGGTGATTTGATATCTGGACTGATTTTTTTTTTTCCTTTTCTAATGTAATTTTTCATTGAAAAATTTTATAATGAAATATTTTATCACTAAAAATAATTTAATCTAAATTTCAAATATTTATAATATCAAATTAAAATTTTAATTTAATTAAAAATATTTTATTTGTAATATTTCATTTGACATATACACATATATAAATATTTATATTTTACAATAAAATGATGTATAAAGTAAAAATAAATAAGTGTATTCTTATATCCATAATTAAAAAAAAATTGTAGTATTTACTTAAATTTTATAAAATTAAGTTAAATGTGAAAAAAGATGTAGAATACGTATATAAATATTATAAAAACATTAAATATTATTAACTATTCAGTTCAACCCTCAACTACTTATTGGGTGGATGAAAACTAAGTAATTCAATACCCTGTATGAGCCGGACTGGTTTTTATAACACTACTTTGTTTTTTAATTCGCCTAATCCTTTTGCTGATGCAATAGGGAGATGTCTTGGTTGCCTACAAGACTAAGAATACTGAGAGTTAGAAGGGTTGAGTTTCATTCTCAAACCCTTTGAATTTTTTTTTCATTTTTAATTCTGATGCAAAGAAAGAAAAAGAAAAAGAAAAAGAGTACGTTCTTATATAATATCTGAAAAAGAAAGGAAATCAGCGGTTAGTGATGTCAAAGGGACAGTGGGTGCGAATGATGTCGGCACGTTCGACAATTGCAGTGAGATGTGAAGATACGCCAAAACATTCCATGTTTTGTGGGGAAGCTTTAGCCTTTGCTTTGTTGCTACGAAAGCTATTCCATGAGTTGCAACGCAGTGGACGGAAATGGAAGCAAAATTATTCCATCAGGGCCCCGCATTTGATTTTGCAACCATGACAGCTTTAGCCCAATCTCCGCATTCCAATGCAGCTCTCAGATCGTAACGACCGTCGTGTGTTTTTTTTTTTTTTTTCCTTTTCTTGGTTCCGATATTCCTTCGGTGCTTCTCTAAGCCAACTCTCTGTCAGCTTCGAGCATGACTCTGCATTGTGTTTTCCCACTTGGGTTTGGTCCTTGTGGGCAACGGCGGATGCATTCATATTTTTTCGTATAAAAATGTTTTTTTTTTTATTAAAAGCGCCTTTTTGCCCTACTTAAAATCTCTCACATTTCCCGGTTGATTGACTTGAAAAAGCTCAACCAGCATACATATTTCTCCGATAAATTACTTTATTATATCTATTATATATGAAATAAATATATATAACTTTGAGTAATTGGTTAAAACTGAGTTTATTTTCAAATTTTACACAATTTAAATAAAATTATTATTATTTTTAATTTAAAATAAATTAAGTTGTTGATGTTTATTATATTCAACATTTTAGTAATTTTTTGAATGAGTGTTGGATGATAGGATACAATTTTTCTACATATATAATATTTTTATAAGGCATATAAATGAAATATATATATTTTTAATAAATATATACATTTTGCGATAACATATTTACCCCATCAATAAAAGCAATCCTTTCTAATTAGAATTTTACAAATTAAAATTTTTTAAATAATTTTTTCTCTCAAAAATATGTAAGAAAAATGTGAAAAATCGTGTACCAATTCTCCCCAATAAATAATTTTGTATATTACAGATGACAAATATATATTTGTGTGGGTGTATTACTCTAATTAATTATATATATGAAGCTTATTTGAGGTTTTTATAGTTTTCTTGTAAAACAATTTATGAAGAAAAATAGTCTTAATATTTTCTTTTATATCATATTATTTTTTTAATAATATTTTATCAACTACATATATCTTTGCCCCCAGCAATTAGAACTCCTGGATCCACAATTGCTCGTGGGCTGAGGCGATGATGATGATGATGATGTGATGCCGCTTGCACTTGGTTTGTTTGATCTTGTCTGATGCCGTTTGCAAATGCTACTCTTGTTGTTGTTGTTGATGATGTTATTATTGTTGTGGATCATGGTTGCTAATGATAACATTTTAGATAATGCAACATTGCCATTACACCATAAATGGAGAATTTAGAAAAACAAAAGACAGAAATACAGAGAAATCAAAATAATGTCGAGAAGCATAAAATCATGTAATTATGTTTGGAAATTTACACAATTTTGTTGGACCAAATTCCAGGCTATAATAGTGAAATTCCAACATCAATTTCCATCTCGAGAGTGCTTAAACTTTGTATGGAGAAGCCAACCTCTTGGTGGCTTTTATGCCGATTATCCTACACCACCTATATTTTACTACCAAAACGCACCAGCATGCCGGACCGGTTACCGACTACCGGCCGGCTGGTAATTTCGCAGGGAATTCTAATACACTCGTTTTGTCGTCGCACTCCCATTCAACTGCGCGAGCGATAGGTACGGGGACACGTATATGATGGCATTTATTGCAGGCCAGTTTGGGCCATTCAATCTCCCAAGTTCCAAACTTCCACAAGTTGGGAAGATCTGAAGGGCTTTTCTTCCTTGATGTGACAACCACCGAACACGATCCAGGCTAGCCCCAGGCTCATAATTGACTTTGGGTCTGTCTCCCATTTCCAATGGACCCATTATGGGTGATGGGTCCAGAGAGGTTATATATACTTTAGAGCAAGCATGTCGTGTCCCTCCGCATCCCTCAAAGGGAAACTCTTTCCTTTTCTAGTGCCGGGTACTTCAGCGCTTATCCCTATTGGTTGTTGCTGTTGAGATCCTGGCTTGAATGGAAACACCAACCCCAACAAAGACAGATAAATAAATTAGCAGGAAGGGATAAAATTAGGAGCCGATCGTTTTGGGAATTATATTAGATTTGCATTTTTAAAAGCGTAAGATGAGTACTAAAGGATTCCATTAAAACGCCTATATATATCTTTTGTTGTTTTATTGGGTTTTAATCTACCTTTCACTTGTTTTTGGTCCATAATCAACCCTTCTCTTGTTGATCATGAGCAAGTTGAATATTGTTCAACATTCTGACGCTGCCTTCACCAAATAAGGTGGGGCAGATGATAGTTATTTGAACCGCCTCAATAAAGGATGGGGAGTGGGGGGGGGGAGTGTGGTGGTGAGCAGGGGCAGATGATGGTTATTTAAACCACCTCAATAGTTATTTAACGATTGCCCCCACTCGCCATCACCAAATACATAATTTATTGTATAAGATTGAAAATATCTCTTTCAAAGAAATGGTTCTGTTCCCACTGAATATTACCTCTTGCCCCCAGTTAAATGTTTGAAATTATTGGATTTAATAAGTGGAAAGATTTCAGTTAATATTAATTGTTAAAGTTATTATGAGAATTTTATAATTTCTCCAATAAAATATTTTATTACATCTATTATATTTGAAAATGCAGTTGGTTACAATTAAATTTAATTTGAATTATACATAATTTAGATAAATTTATTCTTATTTTTAGTTTCACATAAATGAAGTTGTTGATATTTATTGTATTTAAAATTGTAATTATTATTTAAATACTTGTTGGATGCTAGAATAAAATTCTTTACAATTTAATACTTTTAAAAGGCATGTAAATGAAATATATAGATTTAGGAAATATGTAAAATCATAAAGATATGTTTATCAGAAGATACAAAAACTTTTTTTTTTGATTAAAAGGTTACGTAAGAAGAAAATATAGATGATTATACCACAATTTTTATAAAATAAATACTCTCGTATATTGTAGATGACTATATATATAATCAATTTTTTTTCCCAACTAATTATATAAACCTTATGTGAAGTTCTCATATTTGTCCAACCAAAAAGAAAATTTGACCAAAAAATAATGTTAATAATTTTTATATTATTTTATTGACTACTGATAACTTTCCGTCCACTCAATAACATTCCTGTATTTGCCCCCGGGGTGAGGAAAGGCCAATAGAGGCAAACAAAGAAGTGCTAATTTTATTCTTAATCTAAGATACATATACATATATATAGTGATATCTGAATTTTTCTTTTATTTATTCAAAAGAAATTTCAAAATTAGATTTGGAAGTTTGAACTTTTAATTTTTTTTTTCAAAATTATTAAA
Source organism: Bruguiera hainesii (assembly GCA_023213295.1). NCBI lineage: Eukaryota > Viridiplantae > Streptophyta > Magnoliopsida > Malpighiales > Rhizophoraceae > Bruguiera > Bruguiera hainesii. Next base: position 9,503,903 of record JAHOYR010000018.1, read on the forward strand.
AAGATTCAAATAATTAAGTTAAGAATTGATCTAAAAAAGTTAATTTTGTTATTTATTTTAATTTCTTTACATCATTCTTTAAGAGTAATATATATAGTGAACGATGCACCATACAACAAGAGCCAACGTCTCCATCTCAACCTCTGTCATTAAACACATATATGGGAATTGATCTTGATCTTAAGCCTATAGGGATAACCAATGGACGAAGTGAACAAAGTTGAGACTGAAACATTGTGAATTGTCTTAAGAGAACAACAAGGCCAATTGCCCCCCGTTTTTCAAGATTAAGTAATTTTGTTCAAAACATTAACTCAAATAAGATAGTCAATCATTTACACCAATAAGTTCTTTTGTCTATTTTTGATTTTGTGGTTAGGTGATATCCGACCAAATGGAGATTAATTATATGGAATCGATAGGTTCACAAGAGCTATATCTTTATGGTTGAACCGGAATTGTGTCAATAGAATAAAGGATACACTCATCATACTAGATAGGCTGACCTTTGAGACTTATAATTGATATTTTTCTATTGCTTCTTAAATATCAGTGTCTTATTAGTTGAGGGGAGGGCAACAGGAAACAATACTAAATTTCATTAAGAATCAATAAAATCTCAATCATTCTTATAACATCTCAATCTTTCTTAGGCACCCTTTTTGTCCACCTCCCCCCCCCTTTTGTTTTTTTTTTTGGGTAAAAAGCGGTAAAGTTGATTACATTTTTTGTTTTGTTATCGTCCACTTCTATTGTCATCACCCTCGAATGATGATGGCAAAAGATTGGTTTGGTATGGGCAACTAAAGTGGACCCTAATCTGTGTTTTTTTTTGTTTCTGCTCAAATCAACCAGCCAAAAGTAAAGACAAATGAAAAGGGACTTAAGTATGATGGTGGGGTGGTGAAAAAAGCATATAATTATGGTTAGGGATCCTCACATACTTGAGTGGGAGATTTTTTGGGACTTGATGGAGAGGTGGTCCTTTCTGCATTTTTATTTTGAGGGAGGGCGCAATGTTCTACGAGATTGATAGATCTTTCTTTTTGATCTTGACCTCTCGCGAGTACTTTATTATATCTCAATGTCTCATACATACGTGTGTTTGCGGTTAGGACCATAAAAAGACGTAGAAAATAAAGATGCCAAAAGAGTAATATATGCCTATGCCGTGAGTGGTCCTGTCAAATTTTCTAAGCTTCCGTGCCAGAACTCCAAAAAACCTGTCCATGTCCTATTTCGGAGTGCCCTAAAGAGACATGCCTCGTCATAATTGTAACCTTCTCGTTTGTTCGTTTCCATGTGGGAGTTACAGTAGTTAGTGGATGCGCCATATGCATGGACTGGCCCGGCCTGCAAGCCTTGGTCACTGCAGGCTGCACTTATGCGGTACTTATGTGGTTCACATTCCATCCACTAACTACAAATATCTCTTGTTTTTTTCCTTTTTCCCGGTGGGTTAGCTCACTTGGATTGGATGGCTTGGTCAATTTCTAAGAAGTTCAATATTCTTAGTGAATATTAGATTAACTAATATCAATATGAGACTGATATAATGGGGTCTAACAACTGGAAAATCAATCCATGTCAAGCCTTCTTCCTTAGTAATTAGCTATGCGAATCAATTCTTGAATGCCTTAACAGATTTACCCTTTTGATGGTAATTCTTCTTAGTTGAGGTTGTTGGCTTAATAATGTTCTCTCATGTGCCCTACTTCAGTTAACAAATGGGGCTAAAGTCCACAGGATAAAGTTCTCAAGCACGAGGAGACACGTCGCCAGCCCCTGATGCAAAGTCATATGGACCCAATCCATGTCCATATATATAAAGACTAAACACATAAGCCATCCTTCTCCCATTCCATGTTACGTTGGCCCAACCAAGATTCAAGGAATGAATGCACTGTACTGGCCTTAAATTACATATAATATGGACCTTTAATTTTGGACACCATTTCAGACGTGGATGCGCTTGATAATTCACCCATGTAAAATTACTAGGCACAGCAAAAATGGACAACAATCTTGATTTGCCCTCCAGGTTTGTACCTTTTTCAAATTATTTGCACTTCATTTTTGAAATTTGCCCCATATATATTTGTTGTCGACGGTATTAACCTCTTTCCGCTAAGGCGCCGTGAAGTGTGTGCTACATACATCATTTGCCATATTAGTTAATGCATACTGGGTTAGATGTCAGTCATTATATTTGATAACATGACAAAATTTTTTAGAAAAATATGAAAATTTTCAAAGGAAATCTAAAAAAATTTAAAAATTTCAAAAATTAAAAAAAAGGAAAACTAAAAATATCTTAAATATTCTTAAAATTAAAAAATTTGACAACTCTAAAATTTTTTTACAAAAATTTAGAAATTTGAGTAAAAAAATATTTTTAAAAATTATGAAAATATATAAGAAATCCAAAAATTCAAATAAAAAAATTTAATACAAAATCCACAAATATTAAAAAATTACAAGGTAAAAAATTCTAAAACTTTGAAAAAAATTGAAAATTATGAGAACAAATTTTTAAGAAATTGAAAATTCTTCTATTTCTCTTTGTTCTTCTTTCTTTCTTTTTTTTCCTCACTCTTTCTCATTGTGTCTCCTTTGTATGCTAGAGGTCGATCAAGAGGAAAAGAGACCAAGGATATAGCATTTTTAGATTACAAGTATGACAGAGATGGAAAGAGTAGAGAGAGACAGAAAGAGAAATTGTTGGATATTTTTTATTTTTTAAAATTTTTTTGAATTTTTAGTTTTTTCTTAATTTAATTTAATTTTTTGGATTTTTTCAGATTCTCAAATTTATTTTGAATTTAAAATTTTATTTCAAAATTGCAAAATTTTATAAATTTTTAAGATTTTGTTTAAATTTTCAAAATTTTCTTAAAAAAATTATAATGTCATCAAAAAATAATGATGTAAAATCCAACTCAACATGCATCATTCCATGTGATAGACAGCATGGTATATTTAACGATGCCTTGATGGAAAAGGATCAATACTGTTGATTATAAGAAAGGTATAAAGTTAATTTCAAAAATAAAAACTGAACAGAAAATAATTCAAAAAATGCGAAAGCTCAGAAGGCCAAATTTTTATTTTTTTTCCGGCAAAGAAAGACCTCTTTCTTGAACTGTGTAAAATATATCCAATTAGGTATGATCTCGGTTTCAGTTTAAATTAGAACCAAATTGGCTCGAAACTGGAATTGAATTGAAACCGCCTTCGAGGATTCCAGTTCGAAACAAATAAATAGAAAGACGCTTAAAGGCAATGTTATTTGTATATGTTACTATAATTTTTTTTGATTAAAATATAAAAAAACACTGTAGATACTTAAACTTCAGTGGAAGTTTATTTGGAATAATTGCATTGCATTTTTCAATTAAAGTAATGATCTTATACTCTAATTTCCTCTTCTTTGACATAATTCCCTTAAGAAACTTCACATAAGTAGAATTTTAAGTTAAGGTATTTGCAAAAGAAATGTTAATATGTATTTGTTTAAACACTTCAAGAAATTTCTTAAATTATTTAACAATCTTATTTTACATAAGTCTATGAGGAAAAGGAATGAGAGGAACATAAGGTTTGATTATTGGGTGGTGGTATGAATTATGTTTTAGTCTATTCTACTTCTTTCTGACTTATCTCTTTATGGCTCACATCAACACTATTGTCCATTACAACCTTACCACTTACTTGATCAAGTTGCTTACTATTTCTTAAGGTAATTGCTTTACATTGATTTTTTAGATTAACTATTGTTTTACTAGGTAAATTTCCTTGACTGCGAGATTGGATTACATTTGCTACTTGACCCAATCAAACTTTTAAATTAAAGTTAAAAGTAACTAATTGATTAAATTTAGACTTTGGCCACTAAAACCTTTCTAAACTGCCCCCTTGCTAGCTTACTCTTCTATTATTGCATCATTCCTTGGGGTTTTGGTTTAAAACTAAGAGGAATAAAAAATCTTCAGTTATTACCTCGACATTTTTGATCTCTTTAGGATAAATTAGGGTGATTTGTTCAACTAGGTTAAGAGTTTAAGAATAAAAATTATTTTGTTGCTACTTATTAAAATTTGACACAAATTGTACTTATTCAACTTGCATATAATTAGAACTAAGGTGTGCTCTTTTGCACTAATCATAATTCATAGAATTGAGGTTAAAAAGAATATTAGCATTTGAAACAACATTAGCATTTTCACTAGATTATCAACTTTGGCATTCAACATATTGATTCCATCCACTTCCTATATACCTAGAGCTCTTTGGGACATACCTTTCTCTTTTGATCACTAACAATTATTAGAAACCATATCTTCCAATAGTTCATGTGCCTTTTTTGTTGACTTGCCTAACATAACACCTCTTGCAGCTGCATTTAAAGTAATTCTTATTGAATGTCTTAAATTGTTATAAATTATTTATACTAGTAACCAGTTAGGTATACCATAATAGTGATATCATCTTTACAATTCCTTAAACCTTTCCCAAGGTTTATACAAAACCTCATCGTCAAATTAAATAAAACTAGTAATGTTATTCCTAAATTTTTCAATTTTACCTAGGGGAAAATACTTACTTAAAAATACTTGTGACAAGGCATCTCAAGTTGTAAAAGAATTAAGAGCCTTGGACTCTAATTAGAACTTTGCCTTAACCTTAAAAGAAAATGGAAAAAAAATTCTTAAATGAATGCATCATTGCTAACTCCTTTTATCTTAATAGTATCATAATTTCAAAGGTTTAGTTTCATCTTAACATTATTGGCATGACATAATCATGCAATGCTCTTGGATTCTGATTTTGGTTATGAATTTTATTGATCAATATGTCTTCCATTGTTGGTTGCTTTTACTCCAATCATTGATTTTTCCTTAGTGTACATAAAGTTCATTTTATCTTATGATCAAATAAAATAATTTGCCTAAGTGTATATGGTATACATGAAACAACCTTATAATATTATGAATAAATATTTCAATAATATTGAATAAAAAAATCACTAAAAATAGTAAATATAAATTAAAATCAAACAAAGATAGCTTTGATGATGAAAAAGTGAACACAAAAATGACTTGAAACCCTAGTAAACTATGTTTTTTTTTTTCATTAATATAGGGTAAGGCTAATGGATTAGCCATTAGTCTTGAATAAAGTATTGTTTCCTTTAGAAAAGTGCAACCATGACTCTTAATTTAACAGTTAATTTTGATTTCTATTAATGCCCACCTTAATTTTGGCCAAAAACACCTATCATAATAAAACTTTACAATTACAAAACTAAAAAGTCAAAATATCAACTAAACCTAATTATAAAGAAATTTAGAATAGAATCACACACTTAAAATAAAAGACTAAATAAATGAAATTAAAACAAAATAAGAATATAAATAAAAATCAAAATAAAGACAAAAATACAATATAAATTAATAAAGAAAATTCATTATTTTCATATTGAAAACTTTCCTCCCCAATAATTATGCCAAAACTTGCTTGTTCTAAAATCTAAAACAAGTGTATGAGACGTTTAAGTAGTAAAATGGATGTAAGTTCAGATATCAATTCCACAAGAAGAAAACTCAAATATCAAATTATACAAAATTTCTATATTATTTAGATAAAATGATTAAAGAGAGAATTACCTAATTATAAAATTAAAAGCAAATTCTAAAACATAAATTAAAAATCAATAAAAAAGGTTTTTAGGACTTAGATTTCTTTAACTAAATACTAATAACAAATTTAATTTCTAATTGTTAGAATTAAAACTTATTTACAATAATGACTGAACTTCCTAAGGTATATTATGATCTTTTTCAAGACTCAATAACTATACTCATATTAATCTTATATTTAGTTTCATATTATAAAAACTAACATAAGTTCATTAAGACTTATGGAATCCTTAACAGTGATTACAAAAATGTATATTTATTTCTAAACTACACAACCTAAGTTTAATACTTTTACAAATTACTATTAAACTTTGAATTTTGCTCCATTATTTAATACTTTAAACATGCAAATAATGGCTAGTTACTCATATGAATGAAAATCAAAAGTATCAAATTGATTTAACTAAGAACATTCAAAACAATTGAAATATCAATTTGTTAACAAAATTTATTAACAATATCCTTACCCTATAATAAAAGATCTAGCAACTTATATTCATTAAAACATATAAATAAATAGCTAAAGGTTCACAAAACATCTTAAAATAAATCAATAAATAGTGAGGAGGAAGAGAAGAAAGTAGGAAGACTGGTAGTCATCAAGTCTTGCATATTTGTCTTTTGTTTTTGTTACTTTTGAATCCTCTACTTATTGTTTCATCCTCTTATTCTCATTATAATGTTTTTCTTTCAATACATATATATATCTTAAAACTCTAAATTTGCCAATAAGTACAACCCACAAAATCAACTATAATCCCTATCTTTTAAAACTTTTAATTTAATGTTGTTAATGTCTCGATTCACATTATTGACTTCCAACTAATTTTTGAATATCAAAATGGTAGAATTTCAAGTTGGGCTCTTCATGAAAGTTATAATCCTATGTCTTAACTAAAGAATGAAGCTATTAGGATAGGAATTCTTGTTGAAATATGAGATACTTTTTGATCCAAGTCCTTTATCTCTTTAAACCTATTTGAAGCCCAATTTGCCACTTAAACCTACAAAATAAAATATAATAAAGACTGGATAAATGCAATTAAAATCCAAAACATTAAGACTAATTAACCTAAGAACTAGGAAGAACACTTAAATTGTAATATAAAATATGTGAAAAAATTCCATACATCACTTATAGGATTTATAATCATAAGGCCTACGTTGCTTGTTGCACAAATGTTTAGAAAAATTACATCAAAGGGCCTAACACTATAAAGTTTATCTATACTATGACTAAGATGGCATATAACAAAAGTAGACCTCCTCAGCATACCATTAGTATAAGGTAGTTTTACTTGAAACACTTTTTATAGACCAGAGCCACTTATCAATGTTAAGGGAGGAATGCCTTAAACTCACTTAAGGGAAAAGGGACAAGGTAAATTAATTTGAGCAATTGGAGTAACTACTGAAGTGGGGACAATATAAGCACCAAGAAATGACAACTGATAAAACTTAAGGCTCCACTTGTGGTTCTCTTCCTTTAGTTGCTTTACCATGTCATGCATTCACTTATTATAGCCCAATTAGTAGAAGAAATCTTATTGTTTAAACTAGTCTCTTCAAGAAGTTTTTATCGCATATGACCTTACTCTACTTAAAACATGAGCTTGTTTACCTTTGTCTATAAATCAAGCTTAGTCTTTGTAATAATCACCTTAACATTAACACAAAACATTCTATTTAGCTTCTAAAAGTCTTATCAAGGTCTTTACCAAAGAATTAAGTTGAGTGGACCAAGTTTGCTTCTAAGCAAACTTTTTAATAATTTTGTTATGATGTATGCCAAATACATCAAAATTAGTTTAAATCATTCAATTAACAAATTTGTAATTAAGGTGAGTAAAGATCAAATCCACACAAATTGAGTTTTGATTAATTAGTTAACTAATGATCATAATCTTATTAAGTTAATGTAAATAAGTAAGCAAAGGAGAAAAAATTTATTTTCAATTAAATTAATAAAAATCAAAATAAAAAACTAATTGCAAATAAAATTAATAGACAAACACACTTTTGATAATAAGGATAATTACATCATTGAATTTACATAATGATTATTGACATTGAGGATCCTTAATTGAATATTTAACTTAGAATAATGACAAGATTTATTATTCTAAATCTTTCTTTAGTTTATTGTTAATTGAGACAAATTCTTCAATTAATCTCTTATTAGTTAAACTATTTAGGACAAACTCTCTAATTATAATTTATTAATAGCATTATGATAAGAAAAATAGTTGAATTTAAATAACAAATTCATGAGTTGATTTGTTTAATTTTAGATCATATTCACCTTAAAAATTAAATAAAAACTTAACCATAATTATCAACTATTTCAAGAATAAAGACTTTAAAAGGTGACAATGTCTTTTACAACCATTTTAAGATATTGACAAACTCTTTAGAAGGCTTTAACCATTACAAACTAATTTTAGGGGTAAGCCATAAGGAGCATATAGGGTAATAAGGGACTAGCATTGCTTCAATCATCCTTTAATGGGCTTATACACAACGTAAGTAAACTAGTTAAGCAATGTAAATTACTTAGTGATAATTGTGCTTGAGCAAAGTCATGATACATCAAAAAATTTTGTAGTAACTAGTGTATTGGAAACCTTAACCTAGCCATAAACTACTTACAGTAAAAGATCAAGTACTTAAAAAGTAGGGAACGAGCCTTTTCACGAGGTAGGTGAGCTACCAACTTATATACCTCAAGAATCTTATAGTCATTGCGAAATGTTTTATCCAAGTGATTTAGTGTAACAATTAAAGAATAAGAACTCACGATGTGAATTTAGTGATTATAAATAAGGTCAAGAGGTGGATAATTTATTAGCTTGAAGCTTTTGGACCTAAAGATGTAAAGGTATTAGATGCCAAACCCCTAACAGAAGGTCCCACCATCCCAACCTTGGTCTAAAGACCCACTTTGCACACTATGCACTTAAGCAATATAGGATGAGGTTAAGAAATGACACTATGTATCACACAACCATGACCCTGAGGGGTATACCCACCACGTAAGCCTTAAATAATACCAAAATATCAATTTATACCCTCAAAACCTTGCTCTTTAACCCTCATGCTTCTTGTTGGAAAAGTAATTGCTAACAAAGTTCTTTAAAGAGGAGTAGCTTTTTTAGAAAAGATGAAAAAACATAAGAATGGAAAGGAAAATAAATGAGAAAGAATGATTGTAAGTGGAAAATAAGGCCTACATTAAAGTCCTTTAGAAAAAACCCTTAAGAGACACCTGAACAACAGTAAATACAAGACATTAACCTTATTGCTTATTGTAAAATTGTGTCTTTCCATCTTTTATAATAAAAATAGTTTTTTAGGCCATACCACTTCCCATTAAATACGAAAGGTAATATATAAAAGGGTTAGTTTGATATATTGTAACTCGAGAAATCAACTTGTCATGCTATAAAGACATTAGTTCGCTTATAAAGACAAGGTTAGTTTGTTATCATGACAAAATTTGAACAATAACCCTGCTTTTTAGATAAGCTAATTTTTTCAAAATTTCTATTCACAAATTTATTACAAGTATATTTGATTAAAGCTTACTGCAAGTTAATTTGTTAGGCAAAATAGATAAGATAAGAAAGCAACTAAGAAAGATGTAAGTGAAAAGAAGGTAATTGGAAAAAATGCACTTTATTAAGCATTTGGAAAACAAATGTACAATAAGGCGAAAGCATAAGTATAGAGCCATAAATATATAACAAAAGGGAAATGCAAGCAAAAAGTTGCTAAATTATAAAAGGGAAAATTACAAATGTACCTGTAAGACTTTAACTACCACATTCACTTAGGAAGTTTGAAAGTGTTTAGTTAAATATAAGAGACAGCTCGATCACTCATCTCTTGGCTTAAGAGTAACCTTGTTCCTAACTTCACATAAGAGCTAATCTTAAGCATTCATGTTAACCTTCTTAACTACTTACTTGTAGGTATTAAGAAACCCTAGTTGTCTTAAGGTAAGCAAAGACAAATTACTTACCCTTCAACTTAACAATTTTACTCTTAAAAGCCTTGAACTTTATAAAAGTAAGATATAGAGAACTAGTTTGGGAAATCTCTATAACTACAAGCTATTTTTCCTTTAGCTCAAGGTTCTTAACTTGAAACTTGTCTAGTTAGCCCATTAAGTGCTTAAGCTTTTTACTAGCTTAGAGTTCACCTTTTTTAACTCCTTCATCTACTTGTTCACCCTTTTTACCTTTGCAACAACATTTATACACAACTATTAGGGTTAATCGACCTCTTTGAGTTTAATCTCTAGATCAACAATTTTAGCTCAAAGCTTGCTACTCTTCCATTCAAGCTTTTGACACCAAGCAATAGCCTTACACCAATCATGACACAAGCCTTAGGTGACATTTTCATGACTATTGAAGAGGCTGAATAAGTGAACTCTAGCACAAAGAATCTCCTTAGACAATTCGAGCAAGAAAAAAAGGTAACATAATGAATGCTAGAGAGATGAATCATTCTAGTAAGGGTAATCACATTGTCATTATTTCGATTAATGTTGTTATAAACTCGAAGGTGAGGGTCACCAATAAAGACATCCTTAAAAGCTGCCTTTATGAAATGATTGCATAAGGGAAGAACAATGATCTTTAGCTTATTAGCTATCTTAATATCCTTAAAAGAATAAAGAGGCTCCTCATAAGTGTTCTCCTTTCTCTCTTTGGAAGAATGATAAGGCTTTTCTCTAGTGTTCTCTCATCTCTTTTTAAAAGGATGACAAGAATCCTTAAGAGTATGAGCTTGAGAATGGGCAATCTTACTTGTATTAAGAAGCCTTTTAAATTTTCCAATAGCAGGATTAATGATCTTATGATCTTTTTGGCTTTTCACCATACTAGGGCATTTATGTGATGATTGAGTCCTTTTGGCAAGAAATTCCTTACCTCAAAAGTTTATCATTTAAATCCTTAAAGGCCTTAATAGTTGGCTTATCTTTAGAAGAGGGGAACCTGAGATCTCCCACATCCTTTCTGAGCATGTATAAGGCTCTTTTATTGTTTTGTCTTCTTCTCTTTTGCAATAACTTCACTTCTCTACCAACTTCCTTGGCATCCCTATACTCTGAAGCATCAACCTTAATAGGCTAGCTATAATACTAAGCTTCTTTTATCCTTTTAAGTAATTCTTAAACTCACTCATCTGGTAAAAAATGGTTATTTATTCTTTAATTAAGAGAGGCAAACTAAAAGACTACTTCCTTAAAGATCCATTAATAGAGGCAGTCCAAATAAAACTTAAAAAGAATATAGATAAAGCTCATTTTATAACCTAACACCTTATTAAGGAGACCTTTTTTTCAATTTCTCATCCTTCCTTTAATTGCCTTGAGTGATCACGTAAGTAAACCTTAAAATCTTATTTTAGTCAATCATAGTAATGCTTATAACAAGAATCAACACAATGTTCATCAAAAGAAGGTTAACTCACACTTAGGATAATTTGCCCAAGCACTAACCCATGATGACACAAAAACCTAGAATCAATTTAAGCAAATGGAAAGGTATACTGTCATAAACATGATATAGAAGAAATTCATATAGTTTGATGAAACATGACAAACCCTTTTTATCTTTCTTAGAATGATGACAAAGTACTCTATTGGGATAACCCTCACCAAAGTATTAACAAAATCTTGGGTAATTTATTAAACATACTATTTGGTGTTGCACTTCTTCTGCCCACAAGAAGGAATGGGCTTATGGTTGGTTACTTGCTTCATTTTGGCCATAAGAATGGTGAAGACTAAGAAAGATAAAAAGAAAAAAAAAAGGGATTTTTTGACACTTAGTGCAAAAAAATAGAAGCCAAAAGAAATGATTAAGAAAATTGTAGCAACTATTACTAACAGAATAACTAAGAGTCATTGGAAATTTTCAAAACTTTTGCTACATAAGGCAAGACTTGTCCTTTTTTTTTTTTTTTAAAGAGAGGGCAAGTGATAAGAAGTCAACCTAACTCTCTTTAGGCCAAAGCCCAATAAAAGTTACAAGCTCACCTTTAATAATCTAGTTTGGACCCACTACTTAGCTCAAACTCAATCTTAAGCTTTACCTATAGTCAGAACAACTTTTAAGGATGAATAACATTCCTTAAGTCTAACTAGTCATCACAATAACATTTAAAACCTATTAGTTTAGGTCAGTATAAAAATGCCTATTGGGTTTTTGTATAAGGTAATAACAATTTAACTTCACTAGGCCCCCTTCTCTCTCAACTCAACCCTTAAGGAACTTATTTGGGTGTTAGAATACTAATGCAAGAGAGCATCTTTGACCTTAGCTTCCATTCGTGTTGTGGGCCTGTCACATAAGTTTTAAGTGTAATAAATTTGCTAGCTTAGGATGCCATCACAACCCTTTATTTTAAGTCTCAAGCAAACTACTAATACATATAACACTTTCTTTTGTCTTATAAGCCCATCATACAAGCCCAAAATGCATTAAAGTTATTAGCCCAGGATGCCATCATAACCCTTTCTTTTATGTCTCGAGTAAGCTACTGATGCATAGAATACCCTTGTGTATCCATACTAATCTTTGTTCTTGCAATTGAGCAATAGGAATGACAATTGCATCTTGTTTTCTCCTATTATCATATAAAATGCTTGATTGGTTTTGTGGGTCCTCTTACACCTTCCTTTTTTTTGTTACTATGGTTAACCCATGCCTTGCTTCCTTTGCTCTTTTTGACTAAAATCAAATCAAGTGCATGACAACAAAGCTTCTTAGGAGTGCAACAAAAAATGAAAGCAAGTTATATGTTTCACAGGTGTTTTTCAATGTTTAAGAGGATCAACGTAAGTTTATGGACCAACCACTTATACTAAACATTGTACTACCTCAAAATTGAAGTATTCTTAAAACTGCGCCAATACTGACAATTACATCAATTAATTAACATAATATTGGTAAGTATATCCATGCTTGGGACTGCGAGAGATACTTTTAAAATTCTATGATAAAATCCTATAAGTTATCATTTTTTTTTTTACAACAAATGATAAATATCCTAGATATTATTTAATGCTTCCTTTCACAATGGACCTACAATCCAACAAATAAAAATAATGGAAAGGTTAGCATATCAATTGTTTAAAAGAAGAAAAAAAAAAAACAAAGAAAGACTAGCTTATTAAACTTTTGTTTTCCATTCGGAGAAATCAAGCTGAGAGCCAACAAAATAGAAAAACGTGAGAATGGCAAAAATCAAAAGAAACAAAAAGTCAAGAGAGAGAGAGGGAGAGAGAAAGAGAGAGAGACAGAGAGAGAGAGAGAGAGAGAGAGAGAGAGAGAAAAGAACTTGCAAAATTGCAAGTGCAATCAAACCGGGAAGTGGGTTGTACAAGCGAGAGACGACAAAAGAGACTCTAGAGCCCTATAGGAAAAGAAAAAAAAAAGGCAATTAAATGCACCTCAGTCATCTCCTTCGTCCCCCTGCCTTTAATTTGCTCAGTATTGCAGTTATTTTGCTTCCCCTCCACCTACTTGAACTTGTATTGTTGTTGTTCCCCTCCCTTTTTAGTTGATTTTGTGATTTTAGAGTTATTCATTGGGTTTGAAAATTTCGGAAAGGGGAATGAGAAGGCTAGGAGGAGATTGGTCTTTTGTTTTGAGAAAATTCGTTAGGTGTTTTTGTTTTCTTTTGCTGTTTTTGCAATCAAACTCCTTTTTTTCCAATTAATTTTGGTTTTTGTCACAAACACCCAAGTTAAGAAAGAACGGGTCCCACAATGGGCTTCACATTTGCCACATCGGATGCTATGTGTGTTCTTATGGATTTCAGTTAATGGCGTTTTACACAAAACCTATATTAATCTATTTTTAGAAGTTGGAAAACTCAAATTGGACCAATTGAAAGTTGGTTACTTAGAAGTCATAAAATCTACAAAATTGCTAACATAACCATAGACTTATTCCTTTAAATGGGTATTAAGTTAAAGAGATTTTAGTAAATAGGCAAATTATATCCAAACTGTCTTATAATGACTTATTGATTTAATTTCGGCCACACTTTTTCCTTTATTTTCCAATGTTTTTCTTTCCTTTCCTTTCCCAAATAAGAGAAGCTTTTTGCACATTCTTTTTCTTTAATTATTTTGTTTCTTATCCTTTTCTCACAATCCAAAAACATGCTAAAAGGTCACTAATTATACCACTACACTATCATCGAGAGAATATGAACAAGATCAATAATTATAAATATACAAATAATGATTCAACTCCAAAACAAAGAAAGTTGTCCACTTACTCCCAAAATAAACACAACCTATATGTTGAACGAAGTGAGGCTTCTAAATCTACGGTGGAATAAGGCATATATTTAATGGAACTGCCCATAGGCCATAGGCCGACACCATTCCCACATCCGTAAACCATTGGATTCAAGCTCACGCAACGCATCGTACGAGGGGTGCATCCAATAAGTAACCACAAAAATATCACGCCCAATGGTTTGTTTTTATTAAAAAGGTTAGGAGACAAAGTTTAATAAAGTGAAACAGAGAAAATTGTGGGGCGTCCTCTTCCATGTGCCTTGATGCCATAATAGCTCTCCCACAGGACCTCAACAACCAGCAGGTGAGTGGAAACCCCATATTCAAGAACAAGGACCCAAATTGATGATTGCCATTAATTGGTAGTCATTTAGAAAAAGGAGTTATAGAGACAGTGGACAATCATGTCACCCAGCGAATAATTTCTAGATGTGGGGATGAAAAAAAAAGAAAGAAAAAAACAAGGGGTGAAAGCAAAATAAAAATTTTAATAGAAACAAAGGTAAAAAAGTAACAATAAAATGAAATTAAATTATAATTTTCGGTGAGAGCATTTGTTTCCATTGACTTCTACATTCCTCCGCCAATGTAGACAATGACGATGCATACTTCAGTTTTTCTTCATTAGTACCGGTCTATTCAATCAAACAACTAGTTTAACATAAACGTACAAAAGGTGACCCAGTTAATTTGTCTTCTTTTGCTGCTCCTGTTTCAAGCATCAGTTATTTCGCCTCCACTCTGACCCAAACCCGGGACGACTCGGCGGGTGACTCACCAATTCCCCCTCTGCCATCTCCATGCGTTCTCGGGAGGGCTCAGTGAATACTGACTCACCCAGCTCAACAACTCACATCCCGAATAAATAACCCCCGAGTGTTAACAGGAAAAGTGGAATGCCCACCAACTCACCTATTTTGTACATGGTAATTGGTAAGTAAGTAAGTAGAAGCAAGAGAAAAAGCCACACCAAGCATTGACGACGCAGCAACCAAGCCGAATTTTGAATTGAACTCGGCCTGTGTTTTTCTTACAAAAAAAAAAAAAAAAAAAACATGAAGAGTTGTTGTCTATCCCATTCTCCTCTCCACTCTCAATCTCAGCACTTGTACGGAAACAGTTACCGCAGTCATGCCTCAGTCAGCGAACCCGGGAAGCAACGGTCGAGATTCGGTCCGAAATCCAGCCTCACCTCTGATTCCCGCGTGGCAGTGTCTCTGGAAATCGTCCAGATTCAAGAACCGGGCCGACTTCACGGACTCGGATCGCGAAATGCGTCTGACAATTTCTTCGAATACCATTTCATCGCACGGGACCGCCAAGGGTCCGTGGTTAGCGAAGCCGTACTCCTCCTCGGCTTGCACTAGAAGCTTCTGGAAGATGGGATGGTTCAGGTACGTCGCCTGCACCACGAATCTCCGGCAGTTTGTACCCACGCAGACCGCCACGTGTCCGGCCGGGACATCAGGCGGTATCTGGCTTGCTGACATGCGGGCCTTGTTCCGCCACCGACGCAGCATCTGTCGGAGCCTCACAATGTGGCGGATTTTATTGTACTTTCCGAGTCCAGATGACATTTTCCCGGAAAATCTAGAGAATGACGGAGAGTGAAACGAGAAAGAAAAGAAAAAAAAAAGAAAGTAAAAAGAACTCCGTTCGTTTGTTTTATGACGAGGTTTTACGTTTGTGTTGCGTACGAGTTTATGGAGCGAGGAGGCGGAGACAGAGAGGAGGGAAGCGAGTTTTATAGGGATTGAAGTTCGAAAGTGCCCCTCGGTTTTTCCTATAACTACAAGGTTCAAAACGGCCCCCTCTGCTTTGAATTTATAACGTGGATTTACCTTAGTAGGATAATAATTACATTGCATCGTATAACAGAACAGGGAAACAACAGACATATATAATAAATATATAATGTCCGGATCAGAAAGTAGATTGCTAGCTATGTATATGTGTATGTGTGTGTGTGTATATGTATATATATATATATATATTAATGAATTTTTTCAAACGAATATGCAATGCATTCTGCTAATGATATGATGTGAAACTGTCACACCCCCACATGGGATAATACAATCCACGGGAGATCAATTATCTTTATTTTCCTTCAAAGATAGGTGAAGATCTCTCTCTATTGAAACGGACAAAATAGAAATATAATAATAATAAGAAGTAATCCAATCAATGAGTTAACCGAACATTATACATATATAGTTGTACGAAAAAGAAGTGATAAAACGGAGCAGAGATGCAGAATGGTCATGGGAAGAGGAGACGCAGCCGAAAGACGAGCGGAAGTTCAAAAGAGAGGGAGATTGGGACAGTTGGTGCTGTCCGTGCGGGACGCCTTTTGGCGCGAGAAGCGGCAATAGGAAATTGGAAACCCACCACATGCAGAGTTGGAACCAACTAATTCTTTTCACGTACACACTCTCTCTCTCTCTCTCTCCGTCTCAGTCTGTAGGTTGTTGAGCTAGCGGGGCCATCGAAAGATTCTTTTCTTTCCTGCAATTTTTTTTTTTATTTTCAGAAAATTGTGCAGCTCTCTCCTTAAAGCCATTTTGCATCCTCCACATCTGACCATGACCCATGTGCAGGGATGCCCCATCTTTCCCAATTCTTTAAGAACTCGGAAGCAAACTGCCAAAACACTCACTCTAATTCACTACTCTGCCCATATTTGAGCATCCTACCCGATGAGATTTCGTTTCTTGTTTAATCTCTAAACCACATGTCGTGTAGGCGTACCCATTTTAAGCTCAATCACTCGACTCATTTCCATTACTGTCATCACTCGTCAAATTCTTATTTTCCGTTTCTATCCAAATTAGAAAAAGCAGTCTTTGAATTGTCGAGATGGGCCAATCAGTCTTCATGTTACATCGCCAATCATTTATTTTCCCGTTAATATTGTCATTCAAGAATCCCAAGACGATAACTTAATTAAAAGACATCCTCGCAAGGACTTTGGGTCCCGGTGACGACAAAACACCCAGTCCATTTTTGAGCTTCGGTCTTGTGCTCGGTACCCGAGGAGTGCTGTTACACCGCATCATTTCATCAGGGCTAACATGGTACAGCCTTACAGCCATTTGGCGGCCACGAGCAATGGTATCCGCAAAAAATACTAAAAGCAGCCAACCTCCCATTCCCAATGGGCCAATGAGCTCATATTTCATGTTCCATGTTTCCTACATTTTTGTTCCGAAACTAGAGCCGGGATGTGCGGCAGAAATTTGGGTGGTGCTTGTTTTGGCTTGGTATAAAGACAAATTTTAGTTTCTCTAACTTTGTGAGTATTGTTAATTTAAGTGGTGCATTTTAATTTTAGTCCTTTTGAATTACAAATTCTTAAAATTTAATTTAATTAGGTCACATATTTTGATTTTAATCAATTTGAGTCCCAAATTTTAAAATGTGATTAATTGATAATTTTTGTTATTAATCTTTTGTTAATAATAAAGTAATTGGAGACACGACAATTTGTATTGACACAAAATTTTCTTTTTTTTGTAGTTATATCAATCTAAAACACTTTTAAAAGTTCATAACCAAAATTAATAATAACAAGATTTACATGTCAAGTCAAATTATTATGCCATTTATCATCATTAATATTAATACTGAAATAAAAATGATAATTATTGATAGGTCCAAATTAATCAAGACTTAAAAGTTTTTTTACTTAATTTGACTCAAATTAAAATATAAAACTCAAATTGACTAAAATTTGAAATTTTGTAAGCCAAATTAACAAAGATCAAAGTATACAATCCAATTAATAAAATCTAAAAACTTGACAACCCAAATTTATATTTAATTCTTTTACTTTTAGTATATTAGGATGGCAATTTTGAAAAAGGGAGTCTAGGTTTGACGCCCCTTGCCTTTAGTTGTAGCGAACCGTGCCACAGACCCCAAAGCTAAGGGGGCGTTTAGATGAGCGTCTAAGAGCAAATGAGAAATCCAGCTGCTCTCAAACGCTATTTGAGTAGTATTTGATAAATATTTGAATTAATTACTAAAATTATAAATTTGCTTTTTTTAATCTTAGCATGGATTTCTGCTTTTTTTTCCAATTAATTATTGATCTTTACATTTGTACCAAGAATAGCATGTCGTGAATATAATCGTAACGAAAACTATTTGTCTGTCCACGTGGCATGTTAGTTTGGAATCATAGGTTACATGTAATGTCGTCTGGACATACAAAAAACATAAACATATGTAATTTACCCAAACTTACAAAATAAAAAAAAATTAATGAATAAACGTTACAAATAAGAGAAAATGACGCAGTAGAGTTACCTAATGTACTAGTCATCTAGCTAAAGCAATTTGGACAAAAAAAAAAAAAAAGCTCCAATGTCATGAAACCTAATCAATTTTATTCTTTTTTGCTTTTAATTTAGAGAAAATCCCATAGTTCATGAACCCTTCTGTCTTCCGCCCTTCTATTTTCCACAAGTCGCACCAAATCTCTCTCTCTCTCTCTCTCCCCTTTCTTACTTCGATTGTACGAAGGACAGGAAGTAACCAAGTAAACACCCAAGTGACAACAGCAAGTTGCTAAAAAGATGTCTTCTTCACGCAGTGAACACTTGTAGAAGCAACATTACCCACAAACAGCAAGCCATATATCCACAGACCATGGCCAAAACAACCAAGTCCATCTAAAATACATCCAGAAGAAGGGGTTTAACAGCAAATTCACTATCCTTTATCCACTACCACACCACTTAACGAGATCAGTGCAGTTACTTTTAAAAAGGGTACCCTTCAAATTATCAAGAGAGAGGCTTTTAAATAGTTTTAATAATGGCTAGGTTTAGAAAGAGCACCCCTCTCTCTCTCGCTCTCCCTCCATCCCTCCCTTCCTTTGACTTCGATTGCCTCATAAAGATAAATGGGTTCGTGAATTATGGGGTTCTGTCTGTGATACAAGCGCCAGGGGGGAATTTATAAGGATTTATACGATTTGGATTTTTTTTTTAGGAAAAGTTGATTTAACTAGATTATCGGTAACCATGTCATCTACACTTATTTCTAACATTATTTTGCTAATTATTTTTTATTTTGTAATTTAGGTAAATTATATGTGATTATTAGTTGTCTAAATGACACTATACATGACATATAATTTCACATTGGCGTGCTAAATATAAGAACAAATTTCTGTCATGGTACATTAATTGGGATAATTACATCCAATACCCTTAGTCTGAGTTACATTTCCAAAAATTACAAAAAACATATTATAATTGATGAACGATAGTTCAAGGTGAACAAAACTTGTAAAAAGAATATTAATAACCTCATATATAAACTAAAAGCATAATAAATCCACGGAACACGAGACAAAGGCCTAGTGCCATTTATCTCTTCCTCCTCTCCCTCACATCCTGTGACAATGTCTTTGGATTCTGTCTCCCCCTTTTTCTCTCTTTCATCCCAGCTATATTGTCCCTCGAATTCTCTCTCTCCCGTGATACTCTCTTTTGATTTTAAACTGACAATAAATGTTGGGCTTTTGATTTCAAACTGACAATAAATGTTGGGATATGTATCCAAAGTAACGTGGACTTGGTAAAGATCATTGCCGAAGGGAAGCTTGACATGCATCATTTCCATCTTAATGCAGATGTAAGAGCGAAGCCCTTTGCCATAAAAGTTCCCCAATCCACATCCATTATTTAAGAGTTGATTCAAAAGCTGAATAGGAGAGAAAATGTTCATTACTTTGACAATAATAACCTTAATCTTGTTCCATCGATAAAGGGGCTCCTATTGAAATTATAATTTTTAAAATCGAATTGGACCTTAACTTAAAAAGGTTTTAGTTTAGTGAATCACTAATTCAATTATTAATTAGATAGTTAGACTAATCAGTAATCAAATTAGTGAGTCAATTCTTATTTTAAAATATAATTTATTATAAAATAATGATTTTTATATTTACATTCAAATATAAATTTTAATTTCAAAAAGGAAAAACCCCTTTTTTAATAAATTGTTTTGGAATTCTTTTTCATATATATATATATATAAAAGAAAAATTGATAACTCCATTACCTCTTGCTCATGATTGCTAACTTTATAGAATGTTAAATAACTTTTGGTGATTGATAACTCTGTTGCCTCTTACTTGTGATAATCAACTCCATAAAATGCCAAGCAATTTCTAATGATTGACAACTCTATTGCCTCTCACTCATGACTACCAATTTTACAAAATACCAAATAACTTTCAGTAACTGACAACTACACTATCTCTTATTGGTGATTGCCAACTTAAGAAAAAGGCAAAATTTCTTTTGGTGATTCCTCACTCAAAAGTGAGTTCCTCTTAACTATAAAAGTAGTATGATCCTCAAATAGAAGGCAAACTTTTATATTCTCAAATATCTCAATTCTTTCAAAACATTTTCTCCTTGTAACTTCACTTTTTTATTTATGTATTTCTTTTACATTTTCTCTCCCTTGTATAAACTTTTTAAGTATTAAATAAAATCTCGTGTGTATTTCTTATTTTTGTATTAGTACACACACACACACACACACACACACAAATATTATTAATAAAATAATATAATAATATACAATTGTTTTTTAAAAAATAAGAAATAAAATTTTATTAACAAAAATGTACTTAATTTACTAGTCTAACCATCTAAGTTAACCAAGTTGAGCAATTTTTTCAGCTTGCTTCTTTATCTAGTTATTAAAAGAACTAGATTAGTTTATGCTTGAATCATTAGTTCACAAATTTGATCGCTAAAACAATTCAATTTTTAAAATTATGACTAAAATTACTACTAATTTTGTAAAATAGGATGAAGGCTTTATAAATTCAATGTTTGGGCTTTTACATTGTTTGGTGGGAAGACATTTTTGGTGAAAAAGTTTCAAAAAACTAGCATAATTGTGCTAAGATTGATAAAGTTAAGAAAATGACATCAAAATAGACAACTTAAGTTTCATAACACTAAGTTAGAGGTGATTGTGATATGAATATTGATTCAATAAACCAAGTACTAAAAGATCTATATGATGTAGAATCACATTTCATAAAGTTGCGGAGGAGCAGAAGAAGACTATAGAATGGATTGAAGGTTCATATATTAAGTCTTTGAAGAAGTTACCAAAGTATGTTGATTTACTTTTAGAAACTAATTATAGATTAGTGGTGTCAATTTGACATGAACCCCAAAGGATCTTCATTAGTTAAAAGTTATACATAAATGATATTATGACTAGGTGTGAACCTTTTATTGATTTAGATGGTTATAATCTTAAGCAACTATATTATATCTTTATTGGTAATAATTTTAGTTAATAACAATAAAGGCATCTTTCTTATTGTATATGTTGTAGTTGAAAAAGAATGCAATGTTAATTGGGATTGGTTCAGGAACATTTTGTATGATTGCATTAGTTTTGCAATGAAAGAGAAGCTCATCACATTTACATTAGACACAAAATAATTGTGTCTCACTAACATTTTTGGTTGCTATTATTCACTAAGCTTGTATATTAATAAGGAAAAACATTGATCGTATGATTGTTGTACATGTATTAGGGAATCATAAGTATTGTTAAGGATCATTTTTTAAAGCTATTCATAAAAAACGTGTTAAGCACATTTATACAAATTTTAAATCATATTGGCTTAGTTAGGAATTGAGATATTTGTTCTAGAAAAAAAAAAAAAGGTTATTGTTGCTCTTTATGAGGAAGTTATTGAGTGGTTAAGGAATATTCTAGCAAACCAGTGGTGTAAATGGTTATTTGATATTAATGTCAAGAGTAACTATACCATTAACAATATGATTGTTTTTTAGTAATTTGTTAGGGAAGTTTAGTAACAATCCTATTCTCACCCCTCCAAGAGAAAATCATAATAAAACTAATGGTTAAGATGCATAAGAGATATGTAAAAACATCTAATTAGAAGAGAAAAATGACATTAAAGGTAAGGTAGAAATTGAAGAAAACATCTAGTAATGCATGGTACTTAAAGTTAGTTCTTGCCATTCATGAAGGGTTCAAAGTAATTAGTGATGAAAAAAAAATTTTTAGTCCATTTAGGCGAATGAACATGTGGTTTTAAGGATAGATGGCTTTGGAAATTTTTTTAAAGTATGTGGCATGTTGCACCAACAACACAAGGAAAGTATTGTGACAAGTACTTCACTGTAAAGGTGTACATGACAGTCTTGATCCCATATAAGGAGAGTAAGTGTTACAATCACCAAACTTGAAGGGAGATAATTGTAAGCCTAAGAAGAATATGAGAAGATAGAAGGGGGAGAATATGAAAAAAAGAGAGAGAGAGAGAGAGATCTTTAACAATTAAATGTTGCACTTGTTAGAAGTTTAAGCATAATTCTAGAACATGCATTAAGGATATGACATTTGATTTTTTTATGCAAATTAAAGATAGTAAGACAATATCAACAACCAATAAAAAAAGGCTAATTTAAGGATGACCAACATATAAGAATGACATTTAATTTTTAACTATAGTTATTGTAACTTATTTTTCTGTTAGCCTTTTTTTTGTGCCAGCATCAAGTTGTCCATTTTGCATTCATGCAAGAAAACAGGAAAGCAAAAATAGAGCATTAAAGGATGCATAGACTCTATAATCACAACCTCTTGGTTCATAGATTCTAAACTAATCTCCATGGTATAAAGAAATCTTTGTTTCCTTTTATTTCGTTATAAATAAGGTCTTTACTTTTCATTGATTGAAAATTTTTACAATAACTAAGACATGTAATATTATGGTGTAATATAGTAAAAGCATTACAACCACTTTCACAAAATTAGTTGTTATGTCTATGTTATGTAACTCAATAAATAACTTTCAAAACTCTCTTACTTGTTCGTAATTCAACATTTATAACACTTACATCTACTTGATTTTTTCACTTAACTACTACCTTTTGAATTTTATTGGTTATTCCATGTTCTTTAATGAAAGTGCTTACTAGTATGCATTGACCTAGGAAGGAAGTACCATAACTTTTTGCATAGCAATAATAGAGCTTATTCTTGTCATGACACCTCTACTAATACTTTTTTTTATTTCAACATGATTTATATTGAATATGTTTTTTATTTTGGCTTTTCAAAATGCTTTGAGTTTATGATAGATAAAGACATCAGGGTTGCTCGATAAAGGATGCTAGAGAAACTATTCAAAGAAAGAAAAAAAAAAAAGGGATGCTAAAGAAGGCAAGAAGAAGAAGAAGAAGAGAATATGAGAGAAAAAGGAAAGGAAACTTTATAATTGATGATTTTTTTTTCTAGTTAATTATAGGCTTGTAGTAATATATCTTTTTTGACTCCTTTCTACCATGCATATTCTACCATGTTTTGGTCTCTTTCAATAATAAAAACTTTCTTTAGGCTATAATGACATTATAGTCTATTTTTGCTATTTATAATCATACTTTTCATAAAAGTAATTTTTACTAATATATGGTTAATAAAAAGTGTTTTTTGTTATTTCAATTAAATGTTAGTATACTTTTTATAATTTCTAAAAATATAGAATGCAAGGTGTAATTATACCTTAAACTTAGCATGTCCAAAGTAAGTATCCCTACATTGACAACATGCTAATTTTTGTGTAATACATAAAATTAAATAACTAACTAATAAAAATATAATCTATATTAGAATTGTAAAAAAGCTTTTGATAATTAACTCTAAATATCTTCCATAACTTTTACTAGTAAATAGGAGCATATATAATGGTAGAACTCTTCCTTTCTAACCTTTTTATTTAAAGATGACAAGATTATATGTTCTTTCTTCACTTATTTATATGTGATATTTTTAAACATTCCACATAAGTCATTTACACAATAAATCATTTTCTCCTTTAAAGTGAACCACATTTATATTGTTTATGTAATTATCAAATTCCAACTTTCTTTCTTATTATTCAAATGGTTTTATTATATGGATTCAAGTTTTTTCTTAAGAATAAGTTATAATTTTATGTATTAATTTAATAATTTATTTCATGTATTTCAAAAAAATTGATTTTTAATGAAGTTATAAATGATAAATAAAAATTTACGTCATTACCGTTTTTTATTAACCAAATTACAACAAGTCATTACAATTTTAGTAGCTCCTAAATTATTGTAGATTTTGATTACTACATGTTGTCACTAGTATAATTATCCATTACACAAACTCAATAACATGCATTCGCACAATTAGATTGATAAAGTAAGTTCCTAAGTATATGAGTTAATAATTTTCTAAGAATGCACTTTAATGGTTTAAAGACTAGATATTTGTATAAGAGAGTTTATAGATGTATGAAATTATGGAAAATATGAGATAAGTCACATTCAACGATTCTCATAATGGAGAAAAAAATTGACTTAATAGATGCTAAGTAAGTGTTAATCTTCCCATCTTTACTTTACAAACTTAGATACTTCTAGACAACTTTCCATTATTATGAAGTTTCTACATAAAGTCCTTAATTTCTTTCTACATCATCTTTTAATTATGTTTGAAAAATTGAAGATTAAACCCATTTGGCTCATTTTGATCACATGCTTCTAATATAGACCATACTTCCTCTTCTATAAAAGGTTGCTTAAGGTCTATAGTATTCCTTTTTGAGAAGCGGTCAAAGAAAGAATCATCCAACATCATGCATGGTTTATTTAAGTGACCAAACTAAGTGGAAAAGTATTGAAATATTACTTTTTTTAACTATATTTGGATCAAATTATGGCTCCCCATTGATCACTAATTCTTCAATTTTGTTCCTCCTTTTCCTATTTGATGTAAAAATCTAGAAGAACACGATATTCTTGTAACCTTATTGTAACCATTTAGTTTATGACTTCTAAGCCTACTCCACTTTTCTTTTTTCTTAAATTGTTGCCGCTATTTTGCTTGTATTACAAACAATTTAGTTCTCTTAACCTTAGCAAAAGGTTACAACTTTGTTTGGATTTAAACTCCTCCATTCTTCTTTATGTCTCATTTAATTGAATTTGGCTTTACTTTCTCTTTTCCTTCTATTCTTGACACACTTTAGCTTGAAGAATATCCTTTTACCTAAATTGTCATATAAGCCCTCTCCTTCCCAACCTTATTTTATTCTCAAATTTGGCTTATTATTGGATAACTAATGGTTAAAAAAACAAAAAGGAGATGTGTCTTAATTTACATCATAGATTCCCAAACATGCCTTAGAGTGATTAAAGAAGGGGCATGACATAACATATTGTATTAGATTGAGCAATAAAACTAACCATTCTACATTCATTAAAAATCTATTTATTATGTTAAGAGATGACATAAGGCAAAAATTACACCGTATGAATTTCCTACATCTCATGGGTAGATCCATAATTTTGATATTATTCACAAAAACTCTAAAATGCTAGATTGCCTGATTGTTCTTGAAAGGTTCATTCTCTAATCTTTCTTTGTTTTTGTATTGAAATCACCCTTAAAACACCAATGCCCTTAAAAATTGCTCTTATGGCTTTTTAACTCCTTCTATAATAAAATTTGATTTTCTACCACATTTAGTTCATAAACATTTATAAACATAAAACTATATTTTAGATGTTTAAACATACCTATAATCAAGATAAAGTTGTCATGAACCATATTATTCTTTAGTTAAAACTATGTAAAATCCCATAACAAAGCTAATTTACTGGCAAAGCCATTTGATGATGATTGTACTAACATAACTTCAGTCTAATATCAAACATGTCACCATACTTACTCATCAAAATTTCTAAGCTTAGTTTCCAAAAGTAGTATCATCACAAGACTTATCTTCCTAATTTAAATCTACAAAGTTATACATTTTGAAGTCCTTCTCAAAACCTTTATATTTAATGTCTTAATAAACATAAGAACTAGTAAACCCTAACCATCCTATTAACCATAACAAGGCCTTTAAAGACCTAAAGGTTAGCCTTGTTCCCTCTCTATCTCCTCTAATCGATAAAGTACCTTTTCCTTTGTTCTTACTAATTGTAAACTTAATATTGATCCCAGATTCCAAACCCATTTCAACTTCATAACCAAAATTTTATCACAAAAGTGAATTTTCCCATCCAACACCTAGTTGTCTATTGACATAACTATTAGGAAACAAAATATTTGAAAATGAATAAAAGCAAAAAGGGAATAAATATGTGGTTTAAAATTTCAATGTTGTTATGTCCATAGTTGCACTAAAGTTCCACTATTTCAAGAATTTCAAATTACATAATAAGTTTTCCTTTTTATACCAAAATATAAGATAACTTTTATATGGAAAAAAATTACATGTTTCCCCTTATATATTATTAATCAAGTTTCCCTACTACAATAATTTTCCATTTGAAAACTGATTATCAAATAGGCAACTATCACAATATAATTAAACTCATCTTGTAATTTATAATTTCAATATAATAACTCCTCAACAATTAACCATGGAGACCAATTATGGTTATATATACCCTTAACTTTTTTGTAACCACCAGCTTATTTACCATGTCAATAGGATTCCTTGTACTACATATTTTTTCTTAAGTCAATGTCTCATCATTCAATAAACCGCATACAAAGTGATACTTTAATTGGATATACTTCATTCCTGTATGAAATACGAGATTCTCAGTGAGATGAGTTGCATTTTAACTATCTAAAAAAGAATATTGCTTCTTTATGGTTTACCAAATTCTTTTAGGAAGTTTTCAACTAAAAAAAATCCTTCTTAACTTTAATGATGGTGACATATTCACTTTTAATAGTTAATAAAGCCATAATTTTTTGTAGTTAAGATACCTAACTCATAATAATGCTACCTAAAGTACAGATATAACCTTTTGTGCTCCTACTATTATCAATGTCTTCACCAAGATCTACATCAACAAAATCTTATAAGGTTATATTGCTTTTCTTAACATATAGTGCTATATTTGTACTACCTCTTCAAATAGCAAAAAATCCATTTGATAGCCTCTTATTGCATGTACTATATCAGGTTTGGTACAGACTATAACATATGTTAGATACCAATTGCTGAGGCATAAGAAACTCTTGACATGTACTTACACTCCTCATCTATCTCTAATGATTGTTCCTTTGAAAGTTTGAAATAATTTGCCTAATTAGCTTGGTTTTTTGGCTTGTGGAATTAGTTCAATAGGCTTTTAATATAAGTAATATATAGTAGTTTCAAAGTACTAGCCTTTTTATTCCTCACAATTCTCATTCCAAGAATTCACTTTGTAGTTTTGAGATCTTTCATTGCAAATTCATTTGACAATTACCACTTCAAGTTGTTAATATCTTGAATAATAAAACATACAATAAGCATATCATTTACATACAAGAGCAATATAATATAGCAATTGTCAAATTTCTTAAAGTAATAATAATTATCCATGTCACATCTCTTGAAACTAAAAGAAAATATAAAAGTATCAAACTTCTTATACCATTAACTCAGAGTTTATTTTAAATCATACAAACTTTTATTATTCTTCAGCATAAGATTTTCTTTTTCAAGAATTGAAAACAATTTTGGTTGTATCATGCAAATATCTTCCTCTAGATTACCATATAAGAAAGCTATTTTCACATTAAGTTGTTCTAGGTGCAAATTTTTTTATGCACCCATGCTTAAAACTAATCAAATTGTTAACATCTTCACAATTAAAAAGGAAATTTAAGTGCAATTAATATCTTCTCTTTCTATTGAAATTCCTTTATAACCAATCTTGCCCTATATCTTTTACTATCATCATATTCTTTTTTGACTTAATAAACCTATTTACTGTTCAATGCTTTTTTTCCTTTTGGTAATTGAATTAGCTCCCATGTATGATTTTTCTAGAGTGAACTCATTCCTTCTTCTATGGATAACTTTCAATTGGAAGAATCTTTAACTTGTATTGCTTTATTAAAGTATTCTAGCTCACCTTTTTTAGTCAATAGTAAATAAAACAAGGTAGGAGAGAACTATTATGGAGGCTTAAATATTTGACTAGATTTCATTACTCATGCTACTAGTGCAAAAGGCTATAACTATACTGGAATATTTTAAGGATTTTTAGACACTCTTTTCCTCTAATTTAGTATGTTCTCCTTTTCTTGCATGTTTTTTTGCATTATCAGATTCTGCTACATGTTTAATTTTATAGACAATATTTTCATTGAATATGATATATCTACTTTTAATGATTTTTTTATTTCAATCATCTTAAAGACAATATCCAAATTCATTAATTTCATATCTAATCAAAAAACACTTTTAGAATCTTTCTTACTAAAATCCACATAGACATAAAAGACACAACTAATGACTTTTAAGTGTGAAAAGTTTACCTTTTTACTTGTCTATTTCTCCTTCTAAGGTAACAAATGGTGGTCAATTAATCAAATAAGTTATAATGTTAATGAAAACATTAACTAGAATGTCTTTGGTAGTCCATCATGTATCCTTATACTCCTTGCACGTTTATTCAAGGTTCTATTCATACACTCAGTGATACCATTCTCCATGTAAATCCTATTAACTACATAGACATCCTTAAATTCTTTGATGTCATATTCACTATTATTATCAAATCTTAAGTATTCATTTTTGCACTAAATTTATTCTTTACTTGATTTTTCTACTTCTTAAAGTTACAAATATATCATATTTATTTATTTAAAATAAATCCATATCTTTTGAGTTGAGTTATCAATGAAAATAATATAATAAAGTAAGCCATTTAGGGATGATACTAGAGAGAGACCCTAAGCATCAATATGCATAAACTCCAACTTTCATGTCCTCAGTGTCATTCTAACTTTAGAGAAATTAGCCTTTTTGGCTTTTTAAAAATACAATCATTATAATTACCAAAATTTATAATTTTTATATTAGACAGTTTTCTCTTTACTACAAATACCTTTATTCCTTTCTCACTCATATGTTTGAATGTATAATATCAAATCATAGAATTAGTCCTCAACTTAATAGTTCCTATCGAATTCTTGATGCCCAAGGTCATATATAGTGTCTTAATCCTATTTTCTCTTACTACCATATTGCATTTTTGGTGATATATAGTGTCTTAATCTTATTTTTTCTTACTACTATATTGCATTTTTGGTGATTCTTCATAACCTACTGATAAAGGTTATAAAATATCCTTCTTCATCAAGTTATCCTATAGAGATCAAATTTCTTTTCAATCTTGGGATATGTTTGACATTCTTTAACTTCTACATATATACATTTGATGGCTTGACATGAATATCACATTTCCCCAATACATCTAACAATTCATTATCATCAAAATGAAAATTTCCAAAATTACTAGTAACATAGTTCTACATGCAATTTTTAAATAAGGTTGAATGAAATGATGTCATAAAGTCTAAAATCCAAGACTTCATTGGACTATCAATATTTAAAATCAAAACATTTAAGATATCTTCAATTTTTACATTCGCAAAATCTTGATTATGATTTTTCTTATTTAGTTGCATATAATCTCTCTTAAAGTGGCTTTTAAGGCCACAATTATAGTACATAGTGTCAAATTTTGATTCATTGATTTTTGTAGATTTTGAATTGTCCCTATTATCAACACATTTAGTTGTTCTTCCTTTGCCTTCACTATTGTAAAAAGGACCAAAGTTAGATGATAAACCCAATTCTCTCTTGTGGATATCTTTATTTAGAATCAAATCTTGAATTGCCTTGAACTATAATTATTGGGAACTAGACAAACTACTTATTTTAGTTATAGTGGCATTTAAACTTTTCAGTAACAGGGATAACAAAATCAAAACTTTAACCTCTTCATCAAAATTTATATTCATTGAACTTAATTGACTAAAAATCAAATTAAATTCATTTATATAATTTATATTAGAGGTATAATCTTTCATCTTTAGATTAAATAATTTTCTCATCAAATATACCTTGTTAGAAGGGGAAGATTACTTATATGTATGAGTTAGCGCCTATATTAGTCTTATGATTGTCTTCTTAGTTTGGACATTGAAAGTAACATTTTGAGATAACATCAATTGAATGACTCTTAAAACTTGTCTATCTAGCAACTCTCAATCTTCCTTACTTATCAACTTTGTTTCTTTCCCCTAAAAAAAAAAAAAAAGAGTTGATGTAATTTCTTTGGTTATAAATAATCATCCATCTACATCTTTTGAAAATTACAGTTGATACCATCAAACTTGTCAATCCTCATATTTCCTTCTTCAAACGCTATTACTCCCATTACCCCTTTAGCCTCTTAAAATCAAAACTCTAATACCTGTTGTTAAGAAATGAAATATTCAAAAAAAAAAAAAAAAGGAACATAAGAAATTTATTTAGTTCAAAACTTAAATGTTCTTATGTCCATGGTTACATTAGAGTTTCACTATTTCAAGATTTATTACATAATAAGTATGCCCTTTTATGAAGAAATTACAAGTTTACCTCTTATATAATAATAATTAGGTTCCATTCTTACAATAATAACTTCCTTCAATGGTTTTGCCTATTTTTGTACAAAGCTTTAAGTAAACTTTCTTAAAACATCTTGTATACCTATTTTAGTTAAATATTAAAATGCCTATTTTGGACATTCAATTTCCCTATCTAGGGTAAAAATTTCATTTATTGATGATAAATAAATTTTGATTGATAAGAAAGTTGAGTTCCTTTTATTTTTATTGTTTATTAGTAATGTTATTTTTTAATTCTAACAATTTATTTTCCCAAATAAAAAAAATTATCTGTAAGCTTTACTTGTATAACAAGATGGCAATAATATGAATTACATGGAGAATCTTTGCTCTTGAAAACCTAATTTGTATTACAAAAATTTAGCATTTGTTTATTGTACTAATAATGCATGTGCTTGTTTAGGTAATTATGTATTATTATTAAGGTTATTTTAGTCATCTACCAAATAATTGCTATTGTTGGGGTTTTGTAAATTAAGATCACACCTAGAATTGTTTTAAGGTGTTTAGGATTGAATAGTAAAATTGTAAGATTTTATTAAAAGTTAAAAAAATAATAATAAACATTAGCTAATGCAAAGAGATATAATTTACAATTAAATATTTTGTACATATCAATTCAACAATAATAAGGGGAATTACAATAATTCTCTTCTTGTATAACATAAAACAAACTTCCTTCTCCTTCTTTATAACCATCATAATAAAAATTATGAGTTAGAGATCTTTTTTACATTTAATTATTTTTTAACTTTTAATTAGTATTCAAATTTAAATCAAGACAATATCTTTGTTTTTTTAGTATTAAAAATGAGCATGAGTTTCAATAACTCAAGAGTTAACTTGTCTTCACCATTTAAAGCAAAAAAAAAAAG
The DNA here is from genome assembly GCA_023213295.1 of Bruguiera hainesii. Classification (NCBI taxonomy): domain Eukaryota; kingdom Viridiplantae; phylum Streptophyta; class Magnoliopsida; order Malpighiales; family Rhizophoraceae; genus Bruguiera; species Bruguiera hainesii. Next base: position 9,535,327 of record JAHOYR010000018.1, read on the forward strand.
TCTACAAAATGGTAGGGAACAAGTAGCTCTTACTCTTATTACTCTATTTGTTTTGCAATTAAGTTCATTATATTTAAAATGATGCAAATAATTTTAGTTTGTGAGTTTATTAATTAAATAAATGTAAATGTAGTAGATTTAATTGCACAAAAATGTATTTTTAAGTATATAAATTTTATAATTTTTAATCTTATAAAATAACAAAATGATTAAATTGAAACAAAATTATAGTTGAGTAATTTAATTATAAAAAATTAAAGTTGAATGATAAAAATGAAAATAAGTGATGAATTATATAAATTAGCTAATAAACAAAAATTCAAAAGTCCATTGTAAAGGAAATAAGAATTATAAGATCTTACAATTTAAATCTAGTCTTTACCAAGACCTATCTCAAAGAGATCAGTTGATTGACATGACTCATGAAGTTGTTAAAATGGATTGCTAAAACAGTCCTACACATGTTAAAATAAATGAGTAAGTGACTGTTAAGATTATGATCATTTTATCATATGATTTTTTAGGCACTTAACTAATATGTTCAACATGTAGCAAAATTTTTTTGCATTTTAGTTTTCATTTTGCTATATAAATAAATGCTTAGTTGCTTAATAAAATTAGATCTTTTTAATTTGAAAAAGGAAAAAATCTTGTTATTGTTACTTTTGCACTCTAATCTTCTTAAAAACTAATAATTGGTATTAGAGCTTTATCTTAAGGAACTTGTGAGATTGAGAGAGCCTAAACACAATCCCTGAATGATTATCACCCACTCCTATGCAAACGCAAAAGCCTACAAATTATTCAAAATGAATTTAAAAGCTTTATTCACTATAATTGCACCTCTAGTGTTTGATGGCATAAACTATCAAGTGTAGGTTATTAAAATGGAAGTCTATCTTGATGTTAATGATCTGTAGGAAGCTATTGAACAAGAATATGAAGTTCCTCCCTTGCCAGACAATCCAACCCTTGCACAAAACAAAAATCATAAGGAAATGAAGCAAAGAAAATCAAAAGCAAGAGCAAGCTTGTTTGCAGCTATCTCACCCACCATTTTTATTAAAATACTGACACTAAAAACAATTAAGGAAATTTAGGACTTCTTGAAGCAAGAGCATAATGGAAATGAAAAGGTTAAATGATGAGAACTGTAAAGATATCAGGTGGAAGGCTTTAAAGGATGCAAGAGGTCTATTGCACATTCTAGAAAACCCAATAACATGAGTTAGACCTTCAATGGATTCAAGAGGTTCATTGCACATTCCAAAAGGCCCAATAACATGAGTTAGAGATTCAATGGATGTAAGAGGTCCATTGCATATTCCAATAGGACTAATAACACGGGTTAGAGCCAGAAAGATGAAAGAAGAACTAAATGGGTTGATTAAGGACGTTTAGGCCAACCAAACTTCAAATGGTGCGAATTTCAGCTTGGAAGAGAGTCCATACCTTATTAATATCATTGGAGTACTTAAAGTGTTAGGACTAAGTAATAGCAGTCACTCTAAATTAGGAGTTTCTTTTTTGTGTAAGAATTTGTACCTAGATAGGAATTCCTCCTAAATAAGGAATTGTCCTGAGTAGCAATTTGTGCCCCTTTAGAATTGTTATCTTAGCCTATAAATAAGTACCCTTTGTAAGATTAAACATCATATAAAAAAAGATTAGACAACTTTGAGTAAAATAAAAAGTAAGAGTTTTCTCCCTTGGTTCTTTTGAAAACTAAAGAACTTATCAAGAGGTACTTCTTCTTGTGGTGTTCAAATCGACTTATCACTCATAATTCATTTCTTTTATGGAGTGTGACGTTCATATCCTTCTTGAATACACTAGGTTCATGTTCCTTCGAATATTGGGTCTAGGATTTCTGTTATTAAACTCTGATTTAACTTTCCTGATTGTTCTTTGATTCCTTGTATGTGTTGGGTTTTATCTTAGGGACTTGCACATAAGGAATCAAGGAATAACCAGGAAAACTAAATCAGAGTTAAATAATAAAAACCCGAGATCTAATATTCGAAGGAACACGAACTTAGGGTATTCAAGAAGGATATGGACACCACACTCTAGAAAAGAAAGGAATTGGGAGTGATAAGTTGATTTGAATACCATAAGAAGAAGTAACTCTTGATAAGTTCGTTAGTTCTTAAAAGAACTGAGAGAGAAAAACCCTTGCTTTTTATTTCGCTCAAAGTTGTCTGGTCTTTTTTTTTATGATGTCTGATCTTACAAGGGGTGCTTATTTATAGGCTAAGATAGCAATCCTAAAAGGACACAAATTCCTACTTAGGACAATTCCTTATTTAGAAGGAATTCCTATCTAGATACAAATTTTTACACAGAAAATAAACTCTTAATTTAAAGTGACTGTTATTACTTAGTCTTAACACTTTAAGTACTCCAATGATATTAATAAGGTCTGGACTCTCTTCCAAGCTGGAATTCACACCATTTGAAGTTTGGTTGGCCTAAACGTCCTTAATCAGCCAATTTAGTTCTTCTTTCATCTTTCTGGCTCTGACATGTGTTATTAGTCCTTTTGGAATGTGTAATGGACCTCTTGCATCCATTGAATCTCTAACTTATATTATTGGGCCTTCTGGAATGTGCAATAGACCTCTTGAATCCATTGAAACTTTAGCTTGTATTATTGGGTTTTCTAGAATATGCAATGGGCCTCTTGCATCCTTTAAAGCCTTCTACCCTTCATCTCTATGGTTCTCATCATTAAAGGGATGCAAATGCTAAATTTGATTTGAGAATTTAAGATACAAAGGATGAAGGAATTATAAACAACTAAGGATTACTCTAACAGACTTCTTGGCATTATCAACAAAGTAAGACTTCTTGGCATTGATTTTTTTGATTCTAAAATAGCTCAAAAAGTCCTAGTCACAATTCTTGAAATGTTTGAGGCTATAATTTCATCTCTAGAAAACTCAAAGGATCTATTAAGCATCACCTCGGAAAAATTGTTGAATACAACGAGATGGATATAAGAAGGGTGCTTTTCAAACCAAATTATAGACCAACAATGGTGGCAAGAACAAGAAAAAGAAGCAGAATAACAATAATAAGCTCTAAGGTTTAAGTAAAAACAACAACAACAATAGAAGTAATAACACTTAACTTTTACTACTCTGCACCTACTACAAAAAAATTAATCATTTATAAAAAAAGTGTTGGTGGAGGTTAGATGCAAAATGTCATAAGTGTAGTTAGTTAAGGCATATAGAGAGGATATACAAGTCTCAATAGACATCAAGGAAAAGCCAAGGCTATTAAGGATCAACCTTAAAAGAAGTAATTGTTTATGACATCATGCTTTACCTTTAATAACTCCACAAAAGGCTAGCTTATAAACAATGGTTGTACAAATCATATAACTTCTTATCAAGAGCTCTTCAAAAAGCTTGATAAAACTACTTGTTGTAAAGTTAGAATTGGAAAGATAGCATACATTGTAGTAAAAACAAAGAAACAATGGCAATTAAAGGCCATATAGGTTTGAAATTAATTTTTGATGTTTTCAATGTTCTTGAAATTAATCAAAACCTTTTAAGTGTTAATTAGTTGCTAGAAAAAAGCTATAAGGTGATGTTTAAGGAAAAAAGCTACATGATTAAAGATGCAAAAGGCAGAGAGGTGTTTAAAATTCAAATGTAAGACAACAAATTTTCCTTGAATTTGATGGAAGTGGAGTAGGCTACAATACACAAAGAAGATAATGATACAATACTTTAGCACAAAAGATTAGGGAACTTTCATTATGTTGCCCTACATTTCATGAAAAAGAACAATATTGCAGAAGGCCTACTGAAACTAGAGGAGGAGCTTCCCACACGTACTACTTATTAGTATAAGAAGCATACAAGCTTTCTTTTCCACAAAACAAGGCCTAGAGGGCTACACAAAAGTTATAATTAGCACATATATATGTATGTAGTCCTCAAAAAACACCATTATTAAATGACAATAAATATTATATTGCTTTCATTAATGATTACATAAGAATATGCTATATTTACTTTATGAAACTTAAATCTAAGGTTGTTGACATCTTTAAGAAGTTTAAAACTTGGGTAAAAACTCAAAGCAAATGCAAAATACAAGTGATTAGGTTTGATAATATAATTAAATATACTTCTAAAAGATTTAACAAGTTTTGTGAAGATGTAGGCATTGAACACCAATTGACTACACCTTACACTCTTCAGTAGAATGGTGTTGTAGAGAGGAAAAATAAGGCGATTATAGAGATGATTAGGTGCTTGCTTTATAAAAAGGGTTGCTAAAGAAGTTTTAAGTTTTTATACAAAACAAATTGCCAACAAAAACCTTGTAGAAAAGGACTCCATTTAAAGCACGGTATGATTACAAACTAAGGTTACTTAATTTAATAACATTTGGTTATCTACATTTCTCTTACATCCCTTAGGTTAAGAGAATCAAATTGGATAAAAAAAAGTAGAACTTGGGATTCTTGCAAGCTATAGCTTAGTTTCAAAGGCCTATATAATTTACTTACCATAAAGCAACAAAGTAATTGTCAATAAGGATGATAAATTCCTTGAATTAGACAATTAGAATTAGGAGAATGACAATAAGCTTAAGTTTTAAGAGGAGAATGATGATGTGGATGAGGAACCTAGTAGGGGAACTAGCTCACTCTTTAACATTTATTAGAGGTGTAATGTTACTATAATAAAGCCTATAGGGTATAAAAAAGCTGCAACTAATAAAAAATGGATAGTTGCAACAAAAAAGGGACTTAAAGTGATTGAAAAGAACTAAATATGGGAGTTGGTGGACAGACCTAAACACATAAAAATTATAGGTATTAAATGGGTTTATAGGACCAAACTCAACATTAATGGTTTTGTGAAAAAGTATAAACCAAGCTTGTTGTCAAAGGATATGTTCAAATGTTTGGGGTAGATTTCTCTAAAATGTTTTCCCCAATCATTAAATTGGATACCATAAGAATGTTACTTGCTCTTTTACTACTCAAAAGGGTTGGATTATACACTTAATGGATGTCAAGTCAACCTTTTTGAATGGATACTTAGAGGAAGAAATTTTTATGGAGCAACCTGAAGGATTTGCTATTTATAGATAGGAGGAGAATGTATATCTGCTGAAAAAGGGTCCTATATGGTTTAAAATAGACACTAAGGGTTTAATACAATAGAATTAATAAACACCAGGTAAATTAAGACTTTGAAAAAAGTCCAAGTGAATTTACTTTATATATCAAGAAAGTTGATTGTGAAATACTTATTCTATCTCTGTATGCTGATGATTTTCTTGTTACAGGAAGCAATAAAGGGTTGATTGACAAGTTTAAAGAAACATGAAAGATGTGTTTGAAATGACAAACCTTGAAAGAATGACATTCTTCCTTGGTACACAAGTACAATAAAAGTAAAATGAAATATTTGCATGCTAGCAAAAATATGCAAAGGAAGTTGTCAAGAAGTTTAACAAATTAAACCTCTAATGAATCAAAATAAGAAATTTTGCAGAGAAGATGGAGCCAAAAAGGTTAATGAAAAGGTGTATAAAAGCCTCATAAGTTGCTTAATGTTTTTGATTATAAATAGGCCAGATATCATGCACATAGTCAGTTTGCTATCAGGGTACATACATTGTGCTAATGAAATTCATTTACAACCAGTCAAAAGAATTATTAGATATGTTAAGGGTACAATTGATTGTAAAATAAAGTTTAGTCAAGTTAAAAATTTTAGTCTTTATAATTATTTTGATAGTGATTAGGTTAGATGTGTTAATGATACGAGGAGTACCTCAAGTTACTATTTTAGCTTTGGTTTTATAATTTTTTTTCATGGTGTTTTAATAAACAAGAAGTCATAGCTCAATTCATAAGAGAAGCAGGATATGTAGTTGTTACTATTGCTATGAATCAAACTCTTTGAATCAGAAAATTCTTGACATTTTTGCTTATGGAAAAAAAAAATATAAAGCACACACAATTTTATAGACAACCAAGCAATAATTTTAATTGCTAATAATCTAGTATTCCATGACAAAATAAAATACTTTAAGAAAAATTTTTATTTTTTGAGAGGTACAAAAAGAAAGAGAAGTATAACTAATATACTGCAAAACAAAAAATCAAAATGCTAACATCTTAAAAAAAGCACTTTATAAGGTTAGATATAAATTTCTAAGATAAGAGCTCGGAGTATGCAACTTTAGAGCGAAGGAATGTTGATTAACATGACTCATGAAGATGATGTGGACTATTGAAAAAGTCATACACATGTTGAAATAAAGGCGTTAAAGTGACTATTAGAATTATGATTATTTTATTACACTATTCTTTAGACACTTAATTGATATGTTCAATATATAGTAATTTTGTTTTTGCAATTTAGTTTTCATTTAGTTGTTCAATAAAATTAAACTTTTTCAATCTCAAAAAAAAAAAGATCTTGTTCTTGTTACCTTTGCACTCTAGCTTTTTTAAGAACTAACAGATCCTAACCCAAGCAAGATGGTGGGTTCATGCATAACATACGGTTGTAAGATCCTACAATTTGGAACGAAATTATAACAACTCTGGCTGTTACCCTAAAAAAGAAAATTAAAAAAAAAAAAAAGCCTAGGGATACTTTTCTGATCACCTACTGTTCCGACGACTATCAGCAAACAGTAAGATACTGTTTCAAATTAAAAGCAATAGCAACCTTGAACGACAAAGGTAAACCCCATCCGTAAAATTTACATAGGGTTCTCGATATATACCAAACCATTTGAAAAAAAAAAAAAATCCATGATTGTAAAATCCACTTGTGTGCCGCATTTGTCATCCACAATTGTGTGCTCGAACACTTACAGTCAGAGCACCACGAGCACCACGATGGTTTTTCAATGAGTTGAATAGTTGAAATCATCAATCTGCCGTGGTTTCTGGAATACCTGATAGTCCATGTAAGCTTATTTACGTTCATGAGAGAGAGAGAGAGAGAGAGAGAGAGAGAGAGAGAGAGAGAAGTAATGAAAAGAATCGTATACAATGAGAGGCATGAGAGGTTGTGAATTTTTTTTGGAAGGTGGAAAGAGGACGTGTGCTTGGCGTAATTTAGTTATAACAGAACCTTTGTTGGGAGAACAGAGATTATCGAGCATGGTGATTTAACTTCAAGATTATAGATAGTTAGATAAAACTTGGGTCTGATTTATTATTCGGGAAAAGAATTGAAGGCAGTTGTTTTCTGTACGTACGGCTGCACCGCCATATTCATCCACATCCTGTTTCCTTGCTCCCGTAAGGGGTGGAAATCCATATAATATAACATAAACTAGAAGTAGAAAAGAAAATAATGACCTCCCAATTGGAAACAATTATTCTCTATCAGCTCATGGCAGTTTCAATTATAAAAATCATAAAAATTATATTTTAAAACAATAATGTTCCGAATACAATTAATAGTATTTAGCAAAATTAATATGCATTCGACTATTTTAAATAATGTAGTTTGATTGGAAAGTGTCTCTTAACTTACAATCAGACTATCAATTTTGTGAAGGAAGAATGTTAAGTTGTAGATAGCATTAATAAAATAATTAAGCTATAAAAGTCACAATACAGACATTATAGACATTACTAGACATCTCAATTTCGTGCGGGGTAGACTAAGACGACGACATGGCAATTATTGAGCAAAAATTGAATGCCTGTATGGATTTCTCGTCCTGTCTCTCTAGCTCGCTCCTTTCCCCCCCCCCACTCACTTGCACTCGCATACAAACACAACAATGATTAGAAAGGATTCGACTAACAACTACAAATTAATCATAGATTTGTTGATTATTGACCTGTCTGGGAAATACAATGATACACATAATCATTGTGAGAATACTAACGCGCGTATATGGGTAGGATAGGATGTTAGAGTCAAATTACCCCTAAGTGCTAAATTGCTGAACATTCATCTTAGATGCTATCCTAGTTTCTATTAAGATTGGATCAACTAAGTGATAAAGACTGGCATGCCTTCTTGTTGTCGTCAAGAATAGGATCGAAACCGCTGCCTTGAAGTTTTTCCTTTTTCTTTTGTTTTTTTTCTTCTGTCTTAAATGTCTCTTTTGAGCTATAGATCTATGAATATATTTTTACCATACGTTCACTGCATCATATCCTATTCTTTTTGGCAACTTTCATATGCTATATATTATGTTTAGTTTTCTAGTTTTGTTATACTAATTAGGCCAATCATTACGGTTAATTAACTGCATTGTACCTCAAAAATAGACTCATTATGCTCAAGTTGACAAAACACAGCGACAGAAGATCAAATGAAGCAGCAAAATCACTTCTCCATCCTTGAATTGCCCATGATTAGCTTTTCCACATCAAAAGATGTGAATGATGTAGCAAATTATTTATTTATTTATTTATTTTTGGTCCGTTCTTGTAAATTATTCACAAATGTACGTGCGTTCGAAAACCTTAATAGAATACCAATTAGTTCCTAGAACCAAGAAAGATGCACAATATTTCAGCACAAATTGAAAATTAGAACCAAGAAGGTTGTTTTCAAGGCCCAACAACTACGTACGTACTTGATGAAATGTAATAAGCTTGGCATCCGTAGAACAACTTTTAAAACCATTCTTAACATGCAAATTAAAAAAGAGCGAGAGTTGTCAGCCATGGGCCAAACTAAGGTGATGTATCCTAAACAAAGATTCGAACTCAACTAACATATCCTTCTGTCATGCCCTTGCTCTAAGCGACTGAGCCTCCTAATTAATTAATTATAAAGGTCATTTAGGAGAGGGTAGCACGCGCTCGCGCAGACACACACAAGCCCTTTTCACGGTTTTGTTTAGAGAGAATGTGGCATGTTACAGGACCGGATTATGCGGGAAAGTTGCACATTCTTTTATGTGCTCTTCTGATTACAATAGGCAGACTCTCACATGGGAGTTTGGATGGAAGTGAGAATCATTCACCAAACTGAAACCCCATATTCTCCCACCCTCCTCTCTTCGTGTCAATAATTATAATAGCTCCATGCCTTTTATCCACCGTGATATAGCTTATTACCTTTTTCTCGATATATTGTAATGATAAATTTAAAGAGGGACCCAAGCACGAATCTGGGGTGTTAAAACGAAAGCAACCCCATACCTAGTGATGATTCTAAAAGAGGTCGCCGCAGATCTGTAATTGTAGTAGTTTTATAAAGCAACTTCCTATATATCTTTTATATAGGTATGCAGCTGCAATTTGCCAATCATAAGCGCATGTTCCTCGCAGAAGTTAGAATGTACTTTTGTACACCAAATCGCCGTAGAAATGATTGAGAAGCTAATGCTGGATGATGTTGCATGTCCATTTTGTTATTTTTATATGAAAGAAAAAAGAAGAGGCAGACAAAAAAAAATTATATTGCATGTATATTATTTTATATTGTATAAATAATATTTTATATATTATATAAAAATTTATAATAAAATAATATTATTTTGCTATAAATTTTGTTCTATAAAGTGTTATTTATGTAATTTAAAGTAATATATATATCTATAATATAAAATCATTTTAAATCCATAAAATTTAGTGTTAATGTAGTTATTCTCGAAATTAAGTCAGATTGACATGAAATCTCGGGAATGGATTCTTGATATCTGTTCAATCCAGTTGTTTACAGGATTTTCTTGATCAACATATACGCGGAAAATCCATACATTTAGCGGAATCCATTCCTGCCAAGTGCCATGGTGTCAACGTTTGCTCCTTTTAATAAGATATCTCATACCTTGGCTCCTTATAACCGAAATACTCTAATGATTATGAAAATCTTACTCAAAAAGAACAGGAGATGAGAAAGGGTAAATATATATATATATCTTAAGGGCATTCTAATCTAATAATTGAGAGTTTCAATTCCTAAATTAGAAGTATTATTTCAAATCCCCAAAACAAGCTAAAACCTATGATTGGTTGTTTAAAAAGTAGTTCTTAACGACTTTTTTCTGGTTAATTGTCTACTAGGGCTCTGACATTTATTAGAAAATGGTTTTTGGGAACGGTTTTCACCTAAATTTTTTTGTGAACATTTTCATATAAAAAACAAAATTATTTTGATCAGCAGTTTTGAAAATAAATTATTTATATAATTTCTTTTAGAACAAATTATTTCTACACACACACACACACACATATGTAGATATCCCTGTGACCCTGTGACCCTGTGACCCTGTGACCCTGTGACAAGAGTTGGTTGATGCTATTGCGACAGACAAGCCCCTTCTAAATTTTAATCGTGCCGTCATGACAATCGTTTGATTCTATGATTCGTGCCTGTGGCAGGTGGATAATTTCTCAGGAAGGCATGACTGCAAGGTTGCACAGATTGGGTGTGTACATTCCCGAACAGGGTCGCATTCTTCGTTTTTATTATTTTTGTTATTTATTTATTGCAATTGGAAACCATTCAGTATATTCACCAACATTCACAAAAAAAAGTGCAATGCTGTTTGTGACTACATGGCCTTCGTCTTTCCACTCCTGATGCCTAAAAGCATTTCCGTATTCAGGATCCGCACTGTTTCAAAATTCCGCCGCCTTCAATTGGGTTCAGTAACTAATCTTACAGAGCCTCATTTCGTTTTATTAATACGCCCAACTCAATAGAATAATCATTAGGCCCAACTCAATATGGTGGTAATTAATGGCCCAAAAGGTCCACGGCCTCACCTATTTCAAGTAATTATAAGCCCGGGAATCAGATTCCCATTTCTTTTTTGATGCCTCTCCTCGAATAATAATTAAAAGGCCAATAAATAGAAACATAAAACTTCACAACTAAGGGCTTGTTTGACTATGATATTATTTTTTTGGTTGATTTTTGACATTTAATATTCTAATTTTTTTATTTGTTGTTTACTTCTTTAATTTTTACAACATTTTTTTAAAAAAATTAATATTAATATATAATTTATTAATGATAAATTGATAAAATATATTATATTTTAACCTTAAATAAAAATTAAAAAATTATAAATTAATATAAAAATTTATAATTTGTACAATAAAAATTCATAATATTAAATTTAACATTAATATTAATTATTATACTATTGTTATAAATTTTGTATAATGTTATTTTAAATTAAAATTATGTAAAATAGTCAATTCTAATTAATACTAATTATTTTAAGACAGAAATAAAAAGTTAGAAAGAAAAAGAAAGATAAGGTAGAGAGAAAAAGATAAAGTAAATACAAAAAAATAGAGATAGAAAAAAAAGGTAGAGAAAAAAACACAAAATAAAGTGAGAAAGACTATGTAAAGAGAAATAGAAGATAAAAAAAAAAAGAAAGAAAAACTAGAAAGAGAAAGATAAAGTAAAGAGAATAAAGTAGGAAAGAGAGAAAAATAAGTGGTGCAAAGAGAAAGTGAATAGGTAAATGATACTATGAATTAGAAATTATCTTTTTGTAGTTTTTCAAAGGTTTTTTTTTTTTTTAAGAAATGATCTCAAAATTAAAAAAAATAAAATAAAATCAAAAATTAATTATCAAACATGATTATATTGTTTGTATGAAAATAAATCAAAATTTTAAAAACTATAGTAATACCAAAGATATCCTAAAATGATAGAATACCAAATAAACAAACAATACATGCAATTTACTTCAAATAATTATATTTTCAATATTAACTAATCTTCTTGTTAATTGTTATCTTGTAAAACATTAAATTGTTGCAAATGAGAAGTAATTTTTATAATTAGAGTTGTAAAGTAGTAAATATTGGCCCTCTTCAAGTTTTGTTGGGTTCAATTTTATGAAGAGGCCAATTTTACACTCAACTCAATAAGATTTTATTAAGTCTATAGGTTAACTAGGACTAAAAATATGATTAGGGTAGAATTTCAAAACCAAAAAAGATTAGAGCCAACTTTAATTAATTAGTTTTGCATTTTAGCCTAATGATTGATCAAACTCAAATAACAAGGTATTTTTTTTTCTTTTTTGACTATAACACATATCCAATTTTATGTTTTGTAAAGTCAAGTTCCACTTAATTTTTTTGTCAAGTCTCACTCAATTTTTTTTTATTTTCTTTTACATTTGATATTGAGTTAACTTAACTCCACTAAAAATGAAATCAAATTAAAAAATCTCAAATAATATTCCTAACAATTCGAAGTTTAGATGGTCTATTCACCTGTATTGGTATCTATATTCTCAACTTAAGTCTCAATTAATGTTGTTTGTAGTCCTATTAAATTTTAATTCTTCATTGAGTGTTAACAATTGTAAATTACTTTGCTTTAATCATTAAGGCCACTTAAAATATAGGTTTATGCCTAATGTTAGTCCCTTAAACATGTTGGTATAAAGATGCAAGCAATTGGTAGCACTTTGCTCCAATTCTTACATAGGATTTAGGTGTGAACACCCAAACATGCAAGTTATTAGTAAGAATATTCAATGTGCATGGAAATAAGTCAAGGGAGACTAAGGTATTGACATCAAGAAGGAAAAGATTTGAATTACTGGTGTTGCATGATAGTGTGTGCTGGGTAGCCAAATGACAATTCAAATAAATCAATATTTCCTTCTTACTAAATAGTCAAATTTCCTAACACTTTTTAAGAAAGTAGTGCATGTCTCACATCAAAGTTAGTAATATTGATGCATAATATAAGGTTTAAACTAACATTATGAGAGCTTGTTATAAGTGACTAACATGTACTTCAAGGATTGGCTTTAGCATTAATAGTTTGTTAAAGCATAAGCTTAGGGTTAGGCAAACATTGTGTAGGCTTAATTACAGACCAAGTCAGTATATGCTCCAAGTACCATAGAAATAAAGAGATCATGTGTGATACTCCATAAAAACATGGGAATATGTTATTAGTGACAGATATGATAGTCAAACTAGAGTATTGTCTAAGAAAATGTGTTGGCATGAGCTCATTAAGGGTAAAATATGGACAACTAAAGTAAGTGTGCTAACTAAGTCCCAATGAGGTATCAAACTTTCCTTAAATGTAAATGTATGTATAATGTTCTAGCCAAGTCAATGGGAAAGTGCTCCTATGCGTAGGGGATCCATATTATACATGATTTGGTAATCAAATCATGTATATCTTTAGGTAGTTAGAAGTATTAACTACCAACTCTATATATACTTGTATAGTGACAATTAAGATTAAAAGTAGAAAAGTGAAGAGAAACACTTATAAGAGTCTTTTGGCAATTTCTTTATACTTTGTAAGTAAAGGTAATAAGGGTTGAAAAGTGATTCATGCATGTTTTATCCCTCTTAGGAGATTATTTTACTAAAGTTTCTTGTGTATGAACCTAGTGTGCTTAAGTTGGTTAAGACTAAATGTGACTTAGCCATTATAAGGCAAAACATTTAAGTGAAAAATCAATCATGTGACAACTAATATTAGAGCATCAAGGTTTAATCAATGGTTAGTGAATCAGGTCTCGATATAGTGTGTGATCATGTGGTCAAAATCAAAGCCATGATTAGTGATGTCACTAAGGAGGAGTGTTTCTCCATATATGGAAGTATGACAAACAATGATCAAGATATTTTTTATTTACAACGGTAATATGAGGATATACTTTCAAATGTAGCCTTTCTTTTGACAAATTGCTAGCTAAGATTATTATTCTTAAGAAGGCAATAGGAAACTAACCAAGTAGGGTTACCAATTCATCTAAAAAGATAGAAATGCTAAAACTAAACCCTTCAAGGGAGAACTTAATGCAAAGGCCATAAAAAATTTCTTATAAGACATGGAGCAATACTTTATAAATATTTAGGTGTCAAATATGGAAAAGTTTAGTACTTACAGGCATGTGTTTTGCCAAAGATGCCAAACTATGGCTCGATAATGAAACAAACACAGATAAACCTTGGATAGAAACATGGGAATCATTAAAAAAAATTGAAACATAATGGCACAATATAGGATTATATGAAAGAGTTCAATTCCTTGATGTTGGATATCCACAAAATGTCAGATGGAGACAACCTTTTTAACTTCCTTTTAGGTCTTAAATTAAGCAACAAAGGCAAGGTGTCAAGGACTTACCTCTTGTCATGGCCTCATCTAACAAGTTGGTTGAAGCATTATCACAAATGACGGTGTCCCTTCTTGTGTTAATCCTCTAAAGTTAGTGAATATCGTTCAAGCAAAATGTGCTCCATTATATGGCCTGAGGTATATGAAGATTAATCAAGAGTTAATGGCAATAGTTGACACTAATGTCATACACAACTTTGTTGCTAAATGGATAATGGAGACACTTGGGCTGAAAGTTACTAAAATAATAGTTAAATAAAGGTAGTCAACTTGGCTACTCATAAAGTGCTTAGCTTAATAATGGGTGTAAAGCTTACCATTGGTAGATGGATTAGTAGTCAACTTTATAGTTGTATCATTAGATGACTTTGATATCATTTTAGGAATTGAATTCTTTATATGTGCTCATTTAAGTGGTTTAATGGTTATCTATGAGAATTATCCTTATTTTGTTACTCGCAAAATAACTCCTCCAGCCAACATTAATGGAAAATCAAGTGGTATGTTGTTTGTTATATAAATGGAGTATGATTTAAAAAATAGCAAAGCCACACATTTAGTTGCCTTGATTAAAATCAAGAAGGGGGTAGTTGCTAAGGTGCTTATTATTGTTTTTAAACTATTGAGTGATTTTGTGGACATTATGTGTTTAAAGTTGCCAAAGTGTAAGCCATTGATTACAAGATTTATTTGGTTTCAAGTTTTAAACACCCAACTCAAGCCTCTTATTGCATGAATCTAATGGAATTAACAGAATTAACGAAGCAATTGATGAAGCTACTAGATAAAGGCCTCATTTATCCCTTTTAAGTCCCTTATAATGCCTCAATTTTGTTCTAAAAAAGGTATGATGGTTCCTTATAGATGTATGTGGATTATAAGAATTTAAATAAGGTCACGGTGACAAACAAGTATTGTATCCTCTTGATAATAGACTTATTTGATCAATTAGTTAGAGTATCATACTTCATCAAATTGGATTTGTGGTCTAGATATTAGTAACTCTAAATTAAAAATGAAAATAAGAGAAAAACTGTGCATTACTCATTATAGATCTCATGAATTCTTGGTGATGTCCTTTATTTTGACTAATACTTTTGCTACATTTTACAATTTGATTAATGTTGTATTTCATAACTTTATTATTTGATTTATAGTAGTATATCTTAATAATATTATTATATATAATAAGTCACTCAAGGATCACTTGAATCACATTAGAACGATACTACCTTAATTAAAAGAACACTAAATATATGTTAAGAAAGAAAAGTGTGAGTTAGCCCAACCAAAAATGATGTTCCTTAGGCAAAGAATTAGTCAAGGGTATGTTATAAAGGATGAACAAAAGGTTCAAGTTATTATAGAATGGTCACCCCCTAATGTTGGGACTACAGTCTTTTCTTAACTTGTTTAATTATTACAAAAATTTGTTTAGAGTTACTCTAAAAAGATGAGCTCTTTTCCAATGTGCTTAAGCAAGACAAATTGCCAAGAAGCTTTTGACAAGATAAAGACAATAGTATCTATGGAGCTAGTGCTACAACTACTCAACTTCAAATTACCTTTTAATGTTATTATTAATGCATCTGACAAAGCCATTAGTGGTGTTTTAGTCTATAAAGGTCATCCAATGGCCTAAGAAAGCTAGAAACTCAAAAAGGTAAAGCAATAGTACTCAACTCATGAGAAAGAAATACTTGTTGTTATGCATTGTCTTCATATTTGGTGGGTTTATTTACTAAGAACCAAGTTCATGTCTTGTATGGATAAAGTGATCAATACATTCTTCCAAACTCAGAAAAAGTTCTTTGCAAGGCAAGTTTGGTGGCAAAAATTCTTTGCTGCATATAATTTTGTAAAGGAACACAAGCTAGGAAGGCACAATCAAATAATAGATGTCTTAAGTTATCAATAAGTGCAAGAAGGTTATTGCTACCCTTACTAAAATGTTAGGTGACTTACTAATAGAATTAAGGCATAAGCCCTATATAATGTTGATTATTGTATATTAAAGGTAAATATTTGTATGTTCCAAGTAATGTAAGTTTTATAAAGGAGATTTTACTGAAATGTTATGATTCCTAATGGGTTAGTCATCTTGATATAAAAAAGATGATAACCTTGTTATCTTATAGTTATCATTAGCCAAAAATAAAAAATAATGTAGAGGCACATGTCAAAATGTATATTGTTGTCAACACGATAAAGTTGACTAACATAAGGATATAAGTTTGTTTTAGCCATTACTTATTCCAACAAAATGTTAGGTGTTGGTTTTTATGGATTTCATTAGTGGGTTTCCAAAGGACAATGGCATGAGATTGGTCATGGTGGTGGTTAATTAGTTTTCAAAGTATATAGTGTTCATTCTAACCTTTTCCATATGTCGAGTAAAGATAATCATTAAATTGTTTTACAAATAACTGGTGAAATATTTTGTGTTGTTCAAAGAGATTATAAGTGATTAAGATCCTTACTTCACAGGTAAATTCAGGATAACTTTGTTCAATATGATGGATTTTCAATTAAAGTTCTCCATTACCAATCATCTCCAAACTGATAGTCAAACTAAGCAGATTAATGACCTATTAGAGGAGTATCTTCAACACTATGTGACTATTAATAAACAAAATTAGTTAAAGTTGTTGGATTAGTCCTAATTTTTCTACAATCTTCATTAGTCCTCTATAATAGGTATGAGTGCCTTTAAGTTAGCTATAAGATGTCAAAACAAGAACATGTTATGGAAGAAAATGTTCAATTTCACATTCAAAACAAGAACTATTTGATAAAACCTAAGATAGCTTAAATAAGGCAATTAGTCATATGAAGAAGTATGCTAACAAAGGAAAAAGAGAAGTTAAGTTCCACTTTAGGAATAAAGTATCATTGAAATTGACTCCTTAAATATGGAAAAAGATTAGTTACAAAACTATACATCATGGATTGATTCTCAAATATGAAGACTCATTCTTAGTAGTGAAAAAAGTTAACAATGTTGCTATGAGTCTCTAAAAAGACAAGTAAGTTGTGCTTCCCTAATAATTATAACACAATTTTGACTTAAAGTGAAAAAGATTATAGACCACTAAATTCATGGTAGAGCAAAAAGAATTTCTAAGTAGAGTCTTTAGTTAAGTGGAAAAATGCTCTAAACAATAAGGTTAGCTAGGAAAAAGATGTAACTTTATAAAAATTTGAGAAGTAAACACAAAACTACTTATCAACCTTATCAATAAGGATGTTGACTTTAACTAGTAAAGTTGGTTTATTAGTTCCTTATACTTATTAGTATGAAATTACAAGTAATTAATGTCACCTTGAACAAATTCTTGCATAAGATTTAGGAGTGGACATGTAAACAAGTAATGTGTTGGCAAGAATATTCAATGTGTATGACAACAAGTCAAAAGAGACTAAGGCATTGACATTAAAGTAGAAAAAATTTGGGTTGTTAGTGTTGTGCTACAATGTACATTGGTAATGTATTAGCATGTATTGTATAATAAAGTAATAGTTTAAATACACAAGTGTATCCTTCAACCAAATGATTAGATTTCCTAATACTCTTTAAAGAAGTAGTGCATGTCTTATATCAAAATTAGTTAATGTTAGTGCACAGGTTACAATCTAGACTAACACTATAAGGACTTGTAACAAGTAGCTAAAATATACTTTAAGGATTAGCTGCAACATTAACAGTTCATTAGTGCATAGACTTGGGGCTTAAGCTGATGTTATGTGAGTCTAATTATAAGTTAGTTAGTAAGATAAGAGTTTGGAATACAAACCAAGTCAATATGTATATCAAGCAACACAAAAATAGGGAGACTAAAAATGTGGGAACATGTTGTTGGCAACATAAATGACAACCAAACTAGAGTATTGTCCAAGACAATATGTTAACATATATTTTATAATATGAAAACTTGGGCTACTAAAATGACTGTGCTAACCAAGTCCCAATAAAGAGTCAAGTTATTCTCAAACGTAAATGCATGTACAATGTTCTAGCAAAATTAGTGGGAAAGTACTTTTAAGAGTGAGAAATCTTTTTTATCCATAATTGACTTAACAGTTAAGTCATGCATGTTTTTAGGTTATTAGAGATATCAACTAACAACTTTATATATTCTTGTATAGTGACAGCTAAGGCTTAACATAGAAAAGTAAAGAGAAATACTTGTAAAGTCCTTTGATAATTTTTTTTGTACTTTGTGATAAAAATAATAAAAGTTGAGAAATAATTTTTGTATGTATTATCTCTCTTGTCAGATTATCTTACTAAAGTTCCTATGTAATCTTAGTATGCTTGAGTTGATTGAAATTAATGTGACTTTGTACTAACACAAAGTAGAAAATTTAAATAAAATTTTGGCCATATAACACCTAACTTATAGTGGTTCTTAATTTTGGCTAAACCTTTTGTTTTTTATTTATTTCATCTAAAATGATTTTTAAACTCATTACTCTTATTATAACATTATAATTTTTTTTTTGGGGAAAAAAATCAATAATATAGCCATAAGGTTTCATTGTTTTATGATCTATATTTAATGATGCTTAACTTTTGTTAATAAGAATTAGTCCATTTGTATATTTTTTTTATTATTTCTTAACAAGTGGCAATAATCCTTGTTACTTTATGACATGTCAATATTTGAGTCAAATATTATGTCATCACTTATTTTAGTGACATGATAGTTATAAAAAAATTGAAAAGTAAAAAAAAATTTTAAGTTTTTCTTTAAAAATTTAGAAAAATTTTAAAATTTTTGAAAATTTTAAAAATGAATTCAAAGTTTTTAAAAATTATGAAAATTAAAAATTAAATTGATTAATTTTTATAAAATATTTTTAGATATACAAATTCAAAAACCACTGTGCTCTAAAGCACATGCTCTAACGTCTCTCAAAACACCCCACAACGTCCACACAAACCACTGTTTGTGAGTTCGTGAATGAAGCGCTGCTCGTTAGTTAGAAGACACCCCTCCAACACTAACTAAATAAAAATTTTCGTGTATTAAAGGGTTGGTAAATGACACATCCATAGCCAATCCTGTGTAACTATTACCTCATCTTCTAATAAAACTTCATATGCACCTTTAACGGAGAAGTGTCTAGAGTCGGCAGCCCATACCAATTTATCACAAATTCCCGAAGATGGAGACACATGAATACCATGAAGCTACATTCTCACCTCGTTAGGAATTTTTCTGGCTAGGAGATCCCGTCTCCAGCTTTCCATTTTTTGTCAAATAATCACACACTATCTTTCCTACCTCGTGCTCTTCAGAATATATGTCTGCAAGCTCAAGTAAAGTAGCATTTAACACCTAAGGGGCCTGCCAAAAACTGATACTTTTACTATCCCCTATACTCCAATGAAGGCCTTTCTTAAGTAACTCATGTCCATGCGAGATAGCAGTTCAAGTGGGGGATGAGCTTGAACCTTTCGATGCACGGAGGAAATGACAATCAAGAAAATATTTAGCTTTTAAAGCCTGCACCCAAAACTTGTCAGTGTCACAAATAATTTGCCATCCATGTTTTGATAGCAAAGCTAAGTTCATGTTTTGTGCAATACAGAGGCCATGACCACCAGCCCATTATGGTTTGCAAATGTCTTTCCAGGCAACTAGACTGAGTTTATGATGGTCCTCTTCATCACCCTGTAGGAAACGAAGATTACACCGATCAAGCTCATCTTAGATAGAGCACGGCAGTAGTGTTGTTTGCATTAAATAATAAGGAATAGCTTGCATCACAAACTATGCGAGGGTGGCTTGCCCAGCTAGCGATAAAGAGTTCGTCGTCCAGCCACTCAATTTCGATTGCACTTTTCGAATGATCTTCTGGAACAATTTTAAACCTCAGAGATCATGCCAAAGATCGAGAGACATTTAGAGACACAAAAAGCTTGGATTTATCGTGATTTATTTTCTGACCAAAGATTACAGATAAATAATTTAGAATCTCATTAACAATTCTTACCGAAGTAGCAGTGGCAGCCCGGAACAATAATAAGTCGTCTGCAAAAGATAAGCATGAGATAGAAGGTCTATGGCATGAAATTTTCAGAACTTACCACATCCCAACATCCATGACTTGAAAAATTAGATGAGTCAACCTTTCAATGCAAAGCATAAAAAGATACAGTAACATGGGATCACCTTGCCTCAACCTACACAAAGGCTTAAAATTATTTGTTCACTCACCATTCCATAAGACAGACATCTCAATTGATGTAACACGATTCATAATCAAAGATATGAATTAGGGTGGAAAGCGAGGGGAATGAAGCGTTTCTCGCAAGAAACACCAACTCTATCATAGGCTTTTTCAAGGTCAATTTTCAAAGCCATAAAACCTAGCTTACCATGTTGTTTTCTCCAAATAAGGTTCATAGTCTCTTGGGCCGCAATAATATTATCATGAATCGAATCTCTAGGGATGAAACTAGTCTGCAAAGGGCTAATAATGGAGATCATAAGAGAGCAAAGATGGTCAACAATAACTTTAACAATGATTTTATAAACCACATTACAAAGAGAGATAGGGCAGAGCTAACTCTTTTTTTTTTCTTTTTTCAAATGTTCCACTTTTGGAATTAACACCAGTGTCTTGTTGATCCCCACCAGAATCTTCCATGTAGAGAAACAAGTTCTGACCAAATTAACAAGAGAGTCACCAACAATATGTCAATATCATTAAAAGAATATAGCCTGAAAACCATCAGGGTCTGGTGGCTTATATGCCCCCATGCTTTTTAGTGCTCTCTGTGTACCTCTTTCGCAAATAGCAAAGCTCTTTTCACTAGAGAAACCTGCACTGAAAGGCCATGGTGCATATTTTGAGAGCACTGAGTTTGCCGGAGGTGCCAAAAATAAATTCACGTAAAAAACTTTAGCCATTTGCTTAGTCTTTCTTGATCTTTAAACCACTCGTTATTTTCATCTTTAAGAGCTTTAATAAAATTCCTTCTTCGCCGCTGAATGGTAGAGGAGTGGAAAAATCTAGTGTTTTTCTACGAGGAAAATTTTATTCCTACGCGATTTTTGGAACCAAAATAACTCCTAGTCTAATAGCCCATTACATTAGGACATCAGATGAGCTTCAGGTTGTCTAACTATGATAAAGTGACATGAAAGGAGGAGCTTTTGAACATCTTCCAACCTGCTAGGTAAAAGACATTTCTTTTGAAAAAGATTCCCAATGGTATATTCGTTCCACTCTTGGGCCGCTTATTTAACACGTGAGATGTCAATTTGAAACTAAAACAAAATCAGATAACCAATTAGTTGAACAAGATTTCCAAATTCTTTTTGCGTTATTGACATAGCCTCAAACCTAAAAAGTTATTTACCTCTATCACCTGTAAGCCGAACTTAAAGCTAGAGGAGAAAGGGACAATGGTTTGAGTTGATACGTGGTAAGTGTCTTAATTTGTCCGTGGGAATTTCATTTGCCAAGACCATAGCTCTATCCAGCCTTTCTCGAATTATCCGGGTACCACAGTTGCTATTACACCTTGTAAATTTAGGTCCAGAAAAACCCAAGGTCAAGAAAATAGCAAGCATCCACATATTCCATAAAGATTTGACGCCAACGAGCAGTTTTAAGAGACCCCTTACTTTTTTTTAGACAGATCAACAATATCCTTAAAATCATCGATCAGCACTTTGTGAAGAGGACCATCAACTACTGTTGCTTTAAACCCTGTTTACAAATTATCTCGAATAACATCATTTGGGTAAGCATAAACACATGAAAGAAGTCAAAAGGGAATTTGGTGATCCAAAACCACTACATGAATAACTTGGGTCAATTGATGAATAATTTCAAGTAGCACTCAAGTCTTATCCCATAATAGCCACACAACTCAAGAATAACTCACAAGATCAACACGACATATGTCATCAAACCTATTGTTTCAAGTTAAGCATAACATTACTTGAACATAAAGCTTCAAGGTTGGTTCTTTGGTAACCCAAGACCTTCTCGTTGTTTAGTAGAGAAGGACATGGAGAGTAATGAAAAGGTAGAAGTATATGGCTACTGAAAATTGTCACTTTATTGCACTTTCATTAACTGATACGAGGATAAAAGGTCAGGTACAAGAAGACATGAACACCAAACCTTAAGACGGTAAATTTATACATTAACATTATGGTGCCAAATCTACAACTTAACACCAAACTTAATAGATTTTGGTAGTTAATGTATCAAAGGGACAATAAACAAAAATGCCTCATACTTAGTGCTAAATTAGGATTTCAAAATAACTTAACAATCAAGTAAGAGAGTGATGGAAGATTGCTGAAGAACATTGGCTTGCTGGAGCTCCTTTGATTGACTTTAACAACATCATTGGCTCTAAAAGATGCAATGGTTAATTTCAACCTTCTTCACTCCTCCTTGAAATTGGATTATTGCATACCCATTGACCTCCTTAGCAATTCAAACCTTGCTTTAAGCAAATGTTTTGTAAAGATGTCAACAACTTGGTTTTCTGATTAACTAAATATCAGTTAGACTTCACTTTCTTCTTGATCTTTTTTGATGAAGTAAAGCTTAATTTTAAAATATTTGGTTCTACCACAATGTACATGGATTCTAGAAATTGCTATGGTTGCTTGCTTGTTACAAAAAATTTTAGTTTGGTTAGAGTCTGCTATAAGTCCACAAGCATTTTTCTGAGCCAAACTGCTTGATTTACAGCAATTGTGGCTACTGCATATTTAGTTTTAGCTATTGATTGAGCCATTGAATGTTACTTTTTGGAGTTCCAACAGAAAAAACTACCTCTTAGTGTGAAGTAGAACCTTATTGTACTTCTCATATCTTTATGAGAACTAATCCAATCACTATCAACAAAACTTGATAGTTTAAGTTTTCCAAATCTCTGAAACATAATTCCCAGATTAAGTGTGCCTCTAACGTACCTTAAAACCCTTTTTGCAGTTTTATAGTGAACTTTATTAGGTGAGTGCATGTACTTAAAGAGCAGATTGGTTGCCTATACAATGTCAGTCTAGAAGCAGTTAAATACAATAAGTATCCAATGATACTTCTGTAAAGTGTTGCATTTACTTTCTCTACTCCATTCTCCTTGACCAATTTGGAATTCACAATTAGAGGAGTGGACATTGGTTTGCATTCTTCCATATGAAACTTCTTGAGCACCTCTCTTGCATACTTAGTTTAACAAACAAAGATGTCATAGTCAAATTGGAACACTTTAAGTCTAAGGAAAAATGTCATTTCCCCTTTATTAGTCATTTCAAATACTATTTGCATTTCTTATTTAAACTATATCATTAACTCAACACAATTACCTATAAATAAAAGATCATCTACATAAAGAGACATAATGAGTACTTAACCTTTAAATATCTTAACAAATAAGGTAATTTCATTTCTATTTTTGACAAACTCAAATTATAGCAAATGATTAATGATTTTGCTCAACTAGGCTCTAAGAGCCTATTTGAGTTTATAAAGAGCTTTCTTAATTTTATACACTTTATTTTCTTCACCTTTGACCACATAACCTTTAGGTTACTCAACATAAATGTCTTCCAGTATAATACCATTAAGAAATGAAAAATTTTACATCAAGATGGCATACTTCCCAACCTTTGTGAGCAGTAACTAATAGGAACAACTTTATGGTATCTAGTCTAGCTACAGGAGATAAGGTATTTGAAAAATCAATACCATGCTTTTGTGAGTAGCATTTAGTTACCAATTTAGCCTTCAATTTGTTTAAAGTCTCATTTAAATTTAGTTTCTTTCTAAAAATTCATTTGACATCAATAACATTCTTTTCTTTAAGTCTATTAACTAAATACTAGGTTTGATTCCTATTAATTGCACATATTCTTCCTCTATTGCTTGCTTCCATCCAATTTCTTATGCTATTTCTATGTAGTCTATAGGCCTAGAATAGCAATTTGACTCTTCTCATATGTATATCAATGAGAGGTCTAGTCCCTTTAATAGGTTCATCATCATAATTATTATCACCTAAGTTATTGTCTTCTACAACATTAAGATGAGATCCTTAAAGATGACCACTTCCAAAATATTAAGCTTTACATTTTTCCTGGCTCTAACCCATAGACTTATTAAATTTAACATCTATACTAATAAAGAACTTTTTTTATTAAGCATTATATACTTTATAAGCCGTAAAAATGCTGTTATAACCCACAAATACAGTAGTTTTAACAGAAATACCCAAATACACTTAGATGTTTGATTGAAAGTTTAGTTCTAAACCAAACACCAAAAGGGGTCTTATTTTGAACCGTTCTAGTGAAAAGTCTATTTAACGAATAGATTGAGGAATTCATTGCCTCAACCTATAGCTCCTTAGGTAGATTCTTCTCAAAAGAAAAGACATTTACACATCTCTAAGGTAGTTCTATCTCTCCTTTCACTCATGCCATTTTACT
This sequence comes from Bruguiera hainesii, assembly GCA_023213295.1. Taxonomy (NCBI): domain Eukaryota; kingdom Viridiplantae; phylum Streptophyta; class Magnoliopsida; order Malpighiales; family Rhizophoraceae; genus Bruguiera; species Bruguiera hainesii. The sequence goes on from JAHOYR010000018.1 coordinate 9,559,886, forward strand.
ATAGGGTGTATAGAGTAGAGAACTAGTGTTTTATGCCTATTACAACACAAATTTCCTAAACGATATTGGATGTAAACTTTAATTCATTATCAAACCTGAGAATTTTGATCTTGTTATCTATTTCATTTTACACTAAGGCTTGAAAAGATAGAAATATGGATGACACTTTATATTTAGATTTAAGAAAGTAAACCCAACAATATCTAGAAAAGTCATTAATGAACAAGATAAATAGTTTACTACCATTTAAAGATTTTGTGGCCATAAGACCATACAGATCAATATGGAGCAACTGTAGCTTCTCTTTAGCCCTTTATGTTTGACTAGATAGAAAAGGAAGCTTGGCTTATTTCCCTTGCTGACAAGTTACACAAACTCCTATAAAATAAGTAAGTTTAGGTAAATCTAAAACAAGTTCATTTTTTTGTGGTTTTTGCAAGCTAACATAATGATGATGTCCCAACCTCTTATGCCAGAGAGTTGACTTATCATTAATGGTTGACATAACAATATGATACAATTGATCAAGTTCTAGAGAGAATCTTTTGCCTTTCATTAGAATTTCTATAACCTCACTACCATTTTTATCAAGAATGGAACATGCATTATCTTTGAATTATAAAGAACAATTCCTTTTCAATAATTGATCCACACTTAATAGATTATGATTAAATTTAGGTACAACTAATACATTAGTAATATACTTAGTACGTAATAGAGTCGACACAGCCACAATTTCTTTTCTTTAAGCCTAAAGCAAGATTTCATTTCCAATTCTTAATTGTGTTGAATAAGACTTATTAAGGTCTTTGAAAACTTCAATAAAATGAGACATGTGATGTATGCATCCATTATTAATAAGACAGGAATGACCTGATTCGGCAACTACATTGCAATTTGCAACAAACAATTCTTCCTTTATTAGCTAGTTTTCTTCATCAACAATATAAGCTTATTATCTCTTTTATTCCTTTAGCTACTTCCTTTTGATCTTACAGATTCTCTTAACATGCCCTCTCTTGTTGTAAAAGGAACAGAAAACATTTAGTCTCCTCCAACAATCCTTCACAAAATGAGTTGTTTTACTATAATGCCCATGAGGTGCAAAGACCCTTTTGGTAATAGAATTATAACTTTTAGTATCTTTCCTTCCTTACTTATCAAGTTGACCTCTTCTATAGACACCTTTACCTTTTATGCTTATAATAATAGCACCCTCTGAAGTGGCTCCAAACTTCAAGGATTCTGCAACTCCTCCTTGTCTGAAAAACCTTTTTTGCTTTTAAACCTTAAGAGCATAAATCAATTCTAACATAAAGATTTTAAAAAGGTCTTTAAAGTCTTCTAATAAAGAGATTTTGAATTGAAATCTCTCAGGCACACTTATCAAGACCTTTTTTAGGCTTGTTATTATACTTTTTAATAGTTTTTATGTCCCTCATCTTTAGCAATTGAAACTCTCTTTTCAAGTTCATCACTTGCATATTTCTTATTTTGTTAGGCCCCTTTAAAACATTCACAAGTCATGATCTTATTGAATACAACCTTAGACATTACTGAGTAAAGACAAGTCAAGGCTTTAAAGTGCCTTACAACATACTTACTATGGTTCTTTAGTTAAGTTATAATGGGATTTACAGGTAAGATAAAAGGATCTTCTCCTTACTTAATGACCTCTCAAAGGTTATAAGCCTTTAAGTAAGTCTTCATCATTATAGACCATTACAAATAGTTTTATCTTGAGAATTTTGGTGGGGAAAGAGGTGAAAGACTCATAAAAGACATTCATTTACTCTAGAAGTGATGTGAAAAACCCCAAAAGACGTGGTTTAGGGACCTAACACACATAAAGAATCAAAGAATAATCAGGAAAGATAAATCAGAGTTTAATAACACAAACGTTAGACCTAACATTCAAAGCAGCATAAACCTAGGGTATTTAAAAAGGATATGAACACCACACTCTAGAAAATGAAGAAATTGAGAGTGATAAGTCGATTGGAACGCCACAAGAAGAAATATATCTTGATAAGTTCTTTGGTTCTTAAAAGAACTGAGGGAGAAAAACTCTTACTTTCTATTTTACTCAAAGTTTTTTGATTTTTTAGAGCTTACAAAGAGTGTCTATTTATAGGTTAAGAAAGTAATATTAAAGAGGTACAGGTTCCTACTTAGGACAAATCTTTATGTTGGAAGAAGGGACAAATTACAACACAGACAATAAACTCCTATTTAAGAGTGAATGCTATTACTTAGTCCTAACTCACTAAGTACTTCAATTATATTAATAAGAACTGGACTCTTCTTCAAACTTGAATTGGCACCATTTAAAGCTGGGTTGGCCTGAATGTCCTTAATCAATCCATTTAGTACTTCTTTCATCTTTCTGGCTTTAGCTCATGTTATTAGGTTTTCTGGAATGTGTAATGGACCTTTTGCTTTGATTAAAACTCTAGCTTGTGTTATTAGACCTTTTGGAATGTGCAATGGACCTCTTGCATCCATTGAAGCTTTATACTCATCATTTCTATGGTTCTCATCATTCCCTTTTTCCTCCAAAGGATTTGTCCTTGAATTATCACCTTGTTTATACTTGATGATGTAGGTAAAAGTCTGAATGAATTTGATCTACTTGGTATGTTTTTTGTTTAACTTTCCTTGTTTTCCCTCACATATCCTTTCAAAATAAGTTCTTCAACCTACCTTTTAATCTCCTTTGTCTACTCAACATTACTCTTATATATTGGTCGATTTGGGATGAATGTACCAAGGATGAAATCAATTTGATACTCAATTCCTCTCTTGAGTGGCAATCCACTTAGGACATCGTTATGGAATACATCTTCAAACTCCTACAATAGAGCAGCAACACTAAGCAAAGGTGGGTTAAACTTGTTAGTGTTAAAATAAACTTTTTTGTACAAAAGTATAATCATAAGTCGTTCGACATAAAATGCTCTTTTGACATCACTCTCTTTTGCATAAAAACTTTATGTTTTCTTCTCTTTTTCTTGTGTTCTCACGTTTTCTCCTCTCTTTTCTCTATTATCAATCTCTCTTTTTTGTTCACTCTCATGTTTAATCCTTAATTGATCCTCATAAACTTGTTGAGGTGATAATGGTACAAGTATGATAGGTTTTTCATTCATTACAAAGAAATATCAATTCTTAAATCCATCATGCATAACTCGCCTGTCAAATTGTCATGGCCTTCTTAATAGAATATAGCCTGCATGCATAGGTACAACATCATATAAAATTTCATCACAGTACCTTCCGATAGAAAATGATACAAGCACTTACTTATTTACCTTGACTTTACCACTTTCATTCAACCATTAAAGTTTATACGACTTATGATGCTTCATAGTAGGTAAATTCAGCTTCTCAACTATAGTTGTGCTAGCAACATTAATGCAACTCTCACCATCAATAATCATACTGCATACCTTATCTTTGATGAGACACCTCGTCTGAAAGATGTTATCTCATTTCACCTCAATGTCTTCCTTCACTTGCACATTCAAAGCTCACCTTGTGATGAGAGTCACTCCATTAACTAGATACTCCTCTCCATCACTTTCACCCTCTGATGATGGCATAGAATCATCATCTTCATGGTCATAGGCTTATCTCAATTTCCTTTTTGCCTTTGTAGCCTCATATTCCTCATACTTCCTCTACAACTCTATTATTGTATTAGCTTGCTCCTTCATTCTCTCTCTCATATCATCAAATCTAGTATTCATATGCTCAAATTGTTGTTGCATAGCTTTGATCATGAAGGACACATCATTAGCTTTGATCATGAAGGACACATCATTAGCTCCCTCTTGTATTGCACCTTTATCTTTAGATGTCATAGTATTACTTCTATATAAAATAATTAGGATACCTACCTCACAGACCACTCCCTCATATGTTTCACTCAAAGAAGGTATCACACTCCCTTGTGTTTACACTCTTTATGACTTTTTCTCTATATGAACTTTCATTCTTACCTTTTACCACTTAAATTTCCCCTTTTAGCTCTATAAAGAACTAAACAATGTAAATCAAGAGTATTGATTTTGAACAAAATAAGATAAATGGCGTATAATTGAACAAATTGGAAAATAAGGAATCAAAAACAAAAAAGGATATCAAGGCAAACGAATTTAATGAACTAAACTCACAAAAATCAGGATAGGGGTAGGGTAATTAAACTTAGAGAACAAACTTGGCTAACAAAATAAGAAAATAGATGACAGAATTAGAGTTGAACAAGAAAACTTTATTATTATTGTGGCCAATATGACCAAACTGTTAACTTTATCAATAACTTGAATTTCATGTTTTCCTTTTTTTGTTCTTCTTCTTTCTTTTTTTTTTTTCTTTTCTTTTTCTTTTTTTTTGTTGATCCTTCTTTTTGTTTTTTTTTTCCTTTTCTTTTGCTCAACACAAAATAATAGTAAAATACTTAAATATAATAATTAGAATGGAAATTAGCATGTTTATGCACTTAAACAAATAAACAAAGAGAGAAGAATTGCAAACAAATAAATTTGTGTATTTGAATGGTAATGCACATAATAGACAAAAAAAATAGAAATAAATAAATCACAAGGTAGAAAATTGAAGAGTGAGTGGATTCAACCTGATTTAGAATCAGGCTCTGATACCAACTAATGCAAAAAACCCTAAAAGATGTGGCTTAGAGATCTAACACATATAAGGAATTAAAGAACAACCAGGAAAGATAAATCAGAGTTTAATAATACAAACCCTAGACCTAACATTCAAAGGAGCACGAACTTAGGGTATTTAAGAATGATATGGACGTTACACTCTAGAAAAGAAAGAAATTGGGAGTGATAAGTCGATTGGAATGCCATAAAAAGAAATACCTCTTAACATCACATATGAATGGTTGGTTCTACAAATCTTTTACTAAAAAAGAAGTCTTTCAAGCTTTTTAACATATACATTCATCAAAAGTCCCAAGCCCTAACAACATACTTCTCTTTTCTACCAATCTTTTTAGCATATAATTAAGGATGATGTTGTAACAAAAGCACTGAATATTTTAAATCATTAAGCTAATCCAAGCTCTTTAAACCACACATACCTCTGCTTAATTCTCCATGTTATTGCACCAATGTAATGCAAATATTACAAACCTATTAACCTTTACAACATCATCTTCAAAATCATCATAAAGATACTAGCTAATAGATTGAAAGCCATTCTCCCATAAATGATTTTAGAATCTCAAAGTGCCTCTATGTCAAGTCTCCTCATCATAGACAATGCTCTTATTGCTTTTAAGGCTTTCCATAAAATAAAGCACAAATATAACAAAAAGAAGGGTCATATGACACTAAAACTTGATATAAACAAGACATATGGTTGAGTTAAATGGAAATTTTTGGAAACTATTATGATGAAAAAGGGTTATGAATTGTCACCGTAGTCTTATATTCACTTGTTGTCAATTCCTTTCCACTAGAGTCTTCCATTCCATAAGGGGTGTTTATGGAAAGATGACTAATTGTTGTCATATATCTTTTTGCTTTATGTCGAAGGCCTTTCCTCGTTAATTCTTGAAGATGCCACTCACAAAAAAATTGATGTTATACGCATTTGTTGTCGTGCACAACAATTTCCCATCTATTTTTTACTAATGATAATTTTATGTTTACCAAAGGTACAATATCCAAATGCCAACAACTCAATAAAATCCTTTATTATTATAAAAAATTATTGAAGTAGAACATAAATCTAGAAAAAAAAAAACAAACTCCTTTTTAGCCACAATGTATGCTATGATGTCAAAATTATACGTGTGTTATGGTAGTTAAGAGCACCCAAAAACATCACAACCTACTGATGATGAGTAGTTATTCTAAAAGAATGGTCATTAGCTTGATCATAGATAGAGTATGAAAAAAAATTAAATGGCTAAAAGGAGCCCTTTATCAAAAGTTAAAAAGGAAATTTGGATGGTTCTTTTCCAAAAAACTTAGGTGTTAGTGTGAGTTTCTAGTTTCAAAAGAATATTGTTTATAGTACAAACAAAAGGAAAAAGGAGGTATAGAAAAGGGCAAGACAAAAGGAAACACAAGATTTTTTGTAATAGCCACCTAGATTATCAGTGTATTATTTTTTATCCTCATCATATATAAGGATTTAAAAATACAAGATTTGAAAGACTAGTTGTTACATTGACAACTTTTTACATTTTGAATTTGAAATTAGAATTGAAATTTAAGCTAAGCGTGAGCTTAATACATGATTGATCAAAAGCATAAACAAAATAGGATATTTGAAATGAAAATGAAGCCATTCAAATGAAAATTTTAGTACAAAAGATTGCAACTTAATATAAGTAGCTCCAAAGATGTTGAGAAGTAACTATCATAACTGCTTTTTGAATTTTAAAGGGAGGAAACAAGTTGTTAGCAACTTTTGTGGATTTGCAAAAGGAGAGCACTATTAAAACATTACTCCTCCTTAGTGCCCTTGATTTACATTCCCAAAGTATCTCTTAGTTCTTCAAATTTTGGCTTGTGCAAACTTTTAGTTAAGATGTTTGCAAATTGTACTTTTGTGTTATAATGTACCATATTGACTTTACTAGTTTCTTAAACTTCCTTTATAAAATGTAACTTGACATTAAAATGTTTTGTCCTCCCATGTTGCATTAGTTTACTTGAAATTGTTATACCAAAATGATTATTGTAGAAAATAGTGGTTGCTCTTATCTACTTTAGCTTCAAGTGGCATAGAAAATGGTGGTTACTCCTTGCCTTATCTAAATGGCATGGTTCATTATTGAAACTATTGCAGTATATTTAGTTTTAACTATAGACTATGCCATTATTATATGCTTCTTATAGCTCTAATTAGAAAATCTTATCCAATAGAAAACACAAAACTAAATGTGCTTCTCATATCTATAAGTGACCTCACTTAGTCATTATTAGTAAAGCCAAGCAATTTACCATCTTTACTACTATCAAACATCACTCTAAGTTTAGTAATCCTCTTGATGTAATCTTTTTGACTATTTTAAGATGAGTTTTACTAGAAGAGTGCATGAATCTTAATAATAAACTCACTGAATACATAATATCTAGTCTTATGGCAAAGAAACATAATAAGCAACTAATAAGACTCTTATAAAAGCCTTCATTGGCTTTAGGTGAGCCATCCTTTTTTAAAAACTGGATCCAATAGTTAGCTTACTGTATAAGGACTTTTGTTTGGACTACTAAATTTTCAAACCAAGTAACTCATGCTACCAAAATCAATCATGTTAAATTGATTTTCCATATCTTTCCTATACTGAAAAATTAAGTTAAATGAATTTTTAATAGTCGTAAGATCATCTACATATATTAGAATATAAAGAAAATGATTTCTTCTCTACTAACATAGAAAATGGTATAATTGGAACTTTTATTAAAACCAACATCAATCAAATATTCGTGAATCTTTAAATACTAAGCTCTTTGAGCCTACTTTAGTCCATAAAATACCTTTTTCAAGAGATAAACCTAATCTTTCTCACCTGTTTTCACAAAGCCCTTAAGTTGACTAACATAAATTTGTTTCTAAAGCTCACCATTTAAAAATGTTGATTTGACATCTAATTAATGCACCAACTAATATTTTTTTTGCAATAATTACAAACAATAGCTTTATGGTGTTAAGTCTAGCCATTAGTGAAAATGTTTTTATATAATCCACTTTATGTTATAAACCAAAGTATTTTGTCACAATCTTACCCTTTAGCTTATTAATGGTGTCATTTGCATTGTATTTTGTTCTATAAATCCATTATATTGTAATAGATTTCTTATCAACTGGTTTAGAAACCAGAACTTAAGTCTAGTTTTTCTAAATAGACTTTAACTCCTCTTACATTGCATCTTCTCATGTTGTCTGTTAAAAAGCTTCATGATAATTGATGAGCTTTAGTTCAGCTGCACAACTTCTCTCATAAATGTCCATTAGGGACTTTATTCCTCCAATTAAAGGATCATCAGCATTGTCACTAATGGCATCAAATTCTAAACTTTATGGTAAGAAATTTCTAGTATTCTACTCTTTGACTTGCACTACCATAAATTCTTTCCAATTTCATCTTTCATATTCATGAAATTTGAAATTTCTAATAACAAAAACTTTATGGGTACTAATATAAAAAAACCTTGTAGTTACCAAGAGTATTAATATAACAAATAAAAATTACAACTAAGGCTTTGTGATCTATCTTGCTTCATTCGGATTTTGTTACATGAGCATAACAAATATACCCAAATACCTTTAGATGATAGAAAGATGGCTTACTATGAAACCGTGCTTCAAATGGGTGGAGTTTGACAAGGCTTTAATGGGCAATCTATTCAACAAATACATAGTAGTTATAGTAGCTTTTACCCAAAAATCTTTGGGTAGATCCTAGTCTGTCAAGAGGCACCTTGTCATCTTCATAATGGTTTTGTTCTTTCTTTCATTCACTCTATTTTATTAAGGTGCATAAGGTGCTGTCAATTACTACTAAATGCTTAAGGAAGAACAAATGTGTTTGAAGGTTCCTGACGTGAACTTAGAACCATTGTCAATTGTAATGGCTTAAATCACATGGTTTGATTGATTCTCTATCCAAATCTTAAACTTTTGGAATATAATTGTTACATCAAACTTTAATTTAAGAAAATATATCCAACAAAATCTAATAAAATCATAAATAAAGATGATATAATATTTATTTTCATTCAAGGAACTTATTCTCATTAGCCCATAAAAGTTTAAATAAATTACTTGAAACTGCCTTTGAGCCCTATTAAACTTGTTTATAGGAAAGGAAAGCCTTGTTTGCTTTTTCCAATTGACAAGTTTTACATATACTATTAGTTTAATCTATAGTAGGCAAACCTGAAACTAAGTTCCTTTTCTTCAATATTTGAATACTTGCATAATAGAAATGACCAAGCATCTTTTGCCAAAGTGTTGAGTTATCTGTGGCAACAAGTCCCTTGTTATGTGTAAATGGAAGCTTTTTCCATTCATGGTCACTAAAATTAATATAGCATTAGTTTAACTATAGATAAGACATGAATTGTCTTTAAACAATAGGGAGAATCACTTTTCTAAAAGCAAGCCAACACTCAGTAAATTTTGAATGATATGTGGAACAAATAAGACATCAATAATAACTTTGATACCTAAATTTATATGCATTAATGTTGCACCTTTTTCTTAGACTTACAGAAGTTATCCATTACCAATCCTTACTTTGGACCTAAAGGATTTGTCAAGAGTAGTAAAAATCTTTAAATTTGGTGACAAGTGGCTAATAAAGCCACTATCAATCAACCAAATTCCAAGGCTAAAGGTATTAGTGTAGGCAGCTACCATAAAGAGTTGATCATCTATAAGTTAATCTTCATTAACTAGTTAAGCCTCCTGTTTGGCTTGCTATGAATTTTGTTCTTTTAGTTGTTGCTTTTCCTTATGCCTATAAATCCTTTCAAATTGCCCTTTCTTATTGCAAACCTTACAAACAAAATCAGGTTTTCTCTAACAATGCTTAGACAAATGGTTTGTTTTTTTACAATGCTCACAAAGAGCATATTGCTTTTTGCCACCAACTTTGTTGGATTCATTACTTTTCTTATATTGCTTACCCCTTTACTTCCTTTTTTTTGCTGAATTGTTTACTTGTGACTAGCCTAAAGAGTTCCTTCCACAGAATATTCTTGCCTCCAAAGTCTTTTCTGCTCCTAGGTTTACAATGCACTAATTAACTCTCCCAAGGAAATGGTGTTTAAATCCTTTGAGTCTTTCAAACATCTTAGCTTCAAACCTCTCTAAAATACTTACTTGAACTTTTCAAACAACATTCCCATCAAGAAAATCTTTCCTAAGTACTATTATTTGATTTACCACTTTTACTAGCCTATTTGTCTCTTTCATCTTCAAGAGCTCAAATTCTCTTTTGATATTAAGCAACTGCATGGTTATGGTCTTTTGGCTCTCACCATACTCCTCCAATCTATCTCAAGTTTGATTTCTAGTTTCATAGGTCATAATCTTATTAAATATGGACTCAATGATAGCTATGTTTATGCAAGTAAGTACTTTGTATTGCTTAGATGCTTACTTACTTTGATACTTTAGCTGAGCCATTGTTGGGTTTGCTAGCAAGAGAATAGGTTTAATCCCTCTTTTCTGTAACCTCTCAAAGATTAAAAGCTCTCAAGTAAGTTCTCATCATTAATACCCACTGAGTGTAATTGTCACCAATGAACTTGGGAGGAGAAAAAGGGAAAAACGTTGTTGATGCCATAAAAAAATTGGCTAATTAGTCTATAAAAACTAACTCTTAGGTGTTTGCTCTCGCTCACAAGTATTTAGGCTCTTTATGTCTCTCTCACAACATATAAGTTAAATAAAGAACTTAATGCTCTGATACCAATTTGATAATTCTTTTCCAAAAAGACTAAACTGTTGGTGTGAGTTTCTAGCTTCAAAAGAATATTGCTTGCAACATAAATATGAGGAAGAAGAAGATACAGAAAAGGGTAAGATAGAAAGGAACACAAGATTTTTTTTTGTAATAATCATTTAAATTATCAATGTATCATCTTTCATCCTTATTATATAAGAGAATTTCAAAATGCAAGAACTGAAAGACTAGCTATTATATTGACAACTTTTTAGATTTTAAATTTGAAATTTAAGTTAATCATAGCTATCAAAAGTACACATAAAAGTGGATATTTGAAATGCAAATCAAGTCATTCAAATAAAAATTTTAATACAAAACATTTTAGTTTAATCTGAGCAACTTAAGAGATGTTGAGATGCAATTGTCATAATTATTTTTTGAACTTGGGAGGGAGGAAAATAAGTTGTCACCAACTTCCATGGATTTGCAAAAGGGAACACCACTGGAACTTCAAATTCTAAATAAAACAATTGTCCAATCCATTTCAACATACACTATGAGTTAATTCTTGCTTCTAAAGAATGTTTGCACCAATTTGCTTTGATGGTAAAGTGGTTCAGATAGGGTTATTTTAGATGAAGCCTGACATATTCACTAAGCATTTGGGGACAAACTATCATCACATAAATGGCTTGAAGGCCTAGGATTTTGTGATTTTGAGAATTTTAATCTAGCTATTCTAGAAAACATGCACGGAGACTTATGGATAGTGAAGATTCATTATTGTTCAAAATTCTCAAGGCACATTATTACCCAAATAATACCTTTTTATAAGATGAACTTGGTTTTGTCTCAAGTTACCCTTGGTGAAGCATCATGGAGTCTCATTCTTTAATTCAAAATGGTATCAAATGGTTCATAGAAAATGGCAAAAAGGTCAACATCAAGTGTGACTCATGGCTACCGAAACAAAATGGCTTCAGGATCCTATCACAACAAATACCTTTGGACTCAGATATGTTATCATCATTGATTGACCAAGATACCAAATGATAGCGGGAGGACCTTATAAAGCGAAGTTTCATGACTTTAGATAGTGCATGCAAACTGTCCCTCACCGTGATATTTGCAGACTCCACTTCAGCCTCTAGCACTACCAAGGATGGAAGGGCTTATGGAGGCTAAAATCTCAGGCAAAGTGAACACTTTTTATGGCGTGCTTGCAAAGGCTTCCAACAAACGTGTAATATATAGGTGCAGAAAGGTGTAACATATAGGTGCAGAAAGGTCTACGAATGGACGTCAAATGCGTTTATGCGGTGAAGCAAAGGAAACCATTACTCATAACTGACTTACATGTTCGAAGGAGTCCAACATCTGTTTCCTTAGCTCCTTGGGACTTCGAGTAAGGAACATAACATAAGAAGATTTTTTATTTGGCTTGAATCTCTTTCGGCTTGGGAGGAATCTCTCAGTTTGGAAGCCACCAGAAGCTGGACAAACCAAGATCGATATTGATGTGTCATGAAGTAGGGAGAAGAGTGCTCTTGGTGTGATATTTCGAGATAGAAATGGCAAGCCTACATTCATTTTTACTTGAAGCATGAATGACTCTTTTACCCCAAAAGTTCTTGGGCTTGTGGCAATCCATGCAACAGTATAGAGAGCAACTAAGATGTCCTTGTCTTTTATATATTGGAATCTAACTACTTGACAACAGTTCAGGCCATCTTGTCACAACAACCAGATTACTCAATTGCTGGTCTCATTACTGTTCATGTAAAGGCAATCTCTGTCAACTTTGGTTCCTTTATTATATAGCAAGTAAATAGGTGATCGGATGAGTTAGCCCATGCTCTTGCAAAGTTTGTTTTGTCTTGTACGGGAGAGGCAATATGACAACGAGATAGTATACTTGTTGTATCATCTCTTATTGACTGTGGGCAAAGATATGGGCAAAGAGCTTTAACATGCACATTTGGCTATCTTTTATGAGATTAGTGTGTCGAAATTCACTTTTATTGTATTTAATAGTTGGGTATTATGAGCCTTTTGAGTGACATTTTAATGTCTTATGTGCTTTGCAATAAACATTCTCAGTCCATCTTCATTCATTGGCGTAAGCTAAAAAGTGGAATCACATGTACTTGGTATGCTCATTTATTCTTTTCTTTCATAATTTTCTATTTTGTTACTCCATATTTCTGTACTTGTGGTTCCTATGTTCTAACAAATTAGTATCATATCTTTGACTTTATTTTCGTGTAACAAACTTGTATGTCTTTGCTTAAAAAAAAAGCCAAAAATAATAACTGCTGATCAAGAAAAGAATATGGATGCAAAAATGCTCACCACAATTCAAGTATGCTTGTATAATGAAGTTTTACATGAAGTCATCTACGAAAAAATGACTATATGATTGTGAAAAAACATTAGAATCTTTGTACGAAACTAAATCCCTTATTAATAGACTCTACCTGATGCATCACTTGTATATAATTCGTATAGTAGAAGACACACCAATTAAGTATCATTATGATGAGTTCTATTCTATTATCATGGATCTCAAATTTATAGATTTTGAGATTAAAGATGAGGATAAATTTTAAAACTTTTATATTCCTTGCCTCCCTCTTGTCGAAATTTCAAACTGGATTGGCTTAATGGTAAAGAGGTCGTCTCTTTTATAGATATCAAGGTAGCTCTGTTGTCTAAAGAGCTTACCAATAACAAGCTATATGTTGGGAAATCTGATGGCCAAGCATGTTTTCCAGTCACGAATGAGAACACACTCCAGTGGCGACAATGAAGGGTAAAGGTCAAAATCTAAATATAAAAATACGACTTGTAATTATTGTCATAAGAAGAGAAACATTAAGTATGAGTGTAATAAATTTACAAACAAGTAGTTAGATGGAAGCAAAGGTTAATATACAAAAATATTATGATAATTGTGTTTTTTCACAAATTTAGTCTAAACTCTAAGAAATAATAGTCTGGTATTTGTAGAATTTTTTTATAACAAGTATAGCATATTGTCATCTCCAACTAATGGATTTTGTCTGACCCGCTGAGTTGGCACAATGACATGTTAGAATGTTTAATGTGGACAGCAGACAGCATGCCATGTAGTATCTACATGGCAATATATTTTGGATATAGTTTGGATTGGCCTATTGGGTCAACCCGACAATGAAACCCAAGCCCAATTACATTTAATAAATCATAAAAATTAAAACTTAAAATTTTAAAACAATAGTAATTAAAATAGGAAAGTTCTAATCATTGGCCTCACTAACTGAAAACACTTAACATAAATTATTAATTACAAAAACTAATTACATCAATTACCATAAAATTCCAACAAAACCCTCATGTCATCTTTGCAACACTCATGAAACACATTCATTAGTGTCAATCACATTCAACAAACAAATAATTACAATAAGAAATCCAAAAAAAAATGGATCTTTGATTTCATTTCATTCTTCCAATTAGAATTTCAAATTTAGCTAACTAAAGGTGGAAAACAAAAGACCAGACTTTATTAAACCACCAGATCCAAACGACGTTTGACAGATCAAAGAGAAAGATCCAAAGGGATGAAAGAAATTAGGCTATTGTTTTAATGTGCTTCTCTGGCCATGGCAACGTCTTGACCATAGTATGGAAGAGTTGTCTTAATGTTGAGCCATGGAAATGTTATGGGTATTGATGTGAAGGTACGCAAAGGTACTGTTCGTTGTAATGTTAGACCAAGAAGGTTGTGCTTTTTGGCCTCGAAGACTTGACCACAAATTAGTTCTATCTCCCATAGCGAAGCTTGAGAAGATAGAGTAGCCGGTAATGTTAGCAAAGCCAAAGGTTAGTGAACCACCAACCTAAGGGAACTCGCCAAGGTTGCCAAAGAAGAGCACAAACATCATCGAGCAATAATATCACAAGAGACAGTTCGTATCACGCGGAAGGCTATTTTGACAATGGATATTTACTTCTTTGACAACAAGAGAAAGATCTATCTTTTATGTTTTCTAGGTTTCTTGTTGCAACTTTTGTTCCTATGGATTGCATGTTGGCTTATTGGGCATCAATGTCAATTTTAAGTATTAGGGTTTTGTTAGATTTTTATGATAATTGATCTAAATAGGTATTGTAATTAATAATTTGGGCTAATCAAGGAGATAATGATTAGGGCTTTTGACTTTAATTATTATAGCTGTAAAATTTTAAGTTTTAAAGCTCTAATTTTATATTTTATTAAATATAAGCTGGTTTGGGCTTCATTATTGGATTGGCCTAATCCCCACTATATGGCCACGTATTCTTACATGGCATGTTGTTTGTTGTTCACATCAGATATTTTAACATGTTATCACGTCAACCCAGCAAGTCAGATGCAATCCATTTGTTGGAGATTATGATGTACTACATTTGTTATAAAAAAAAAATTATATAAATATCAAACTGTTATCTTTTAAAAGTTAGATTAGATTGGTGACAAAATACAAAATTCAAGATATTTTTGTGTATTAACTCTGCAATCAACTCCCAAGATACTAGATTTGTAGAAGATGAGTTTATTACCGATATTCTCTTTGTTACAAGCAGTGACAAAAAGATTCAGAATTGAGTGAATCATAGACACTGACTATTCCTATCATATGACTCCTAAAATTCAGTCGAAAGTAGACTTGCGTTCATAGGGAACAATATGTCTTGTTTTGTTGCTAAAAAATGTACTACCCAGATCAAGATGTTTGATGGAACACGAAAAACTCTGTATAATGTATGACACATTCTAGACATAAAAAGGAATCTCATATCTCTTGGTACTCTTGATGTTAACAGAAATGAAATTGCATTTTAAGATGAAGTTTTCATAGTTGCTAAAGACAATTTAATTTTCATGAATGCCAATTAAATTGGAGGCTTGTATGCCTTGGAAGGTGCTACTATTATAGGTGGAGCTCCAGTTGTTTCGTGTTTTTCGTTGATAAATTATAATCATACTCGAATAATAAAATTCAAACTTTTTGTTGGATCCAATAAAAATTAAGTTCTAAAAAACCCTTGAAGATTTACCTTAGAAAATTGAAGTCAAGACAGAGATTTGCTGCAGAAGTATCTTGGAGTTGCATGTCAGGCAACTTATGTTGTATTAAAAAAAGAAAAACAATAAAGCCAACGCACACAAAAGACCTTTGTCAAGTTTGGTTTGGATAAGCTGAAAATCAACCATAAACCTTGATAAATTTTTTCATTGTGGTTCAATTACTTTTTAATTGCTTTCTTATTTAAGTCCTAAACATTTATGTTTTGTTCATATGAGTCCATTTTTGGATAGGATTAGTCAATCCATTAAAAAAAAAAAGATAAGGAAAGGTGTTCAATTAGTCGGAATATGCTCCAAAAATCTATATTTCATCAAAATAAAAAGTCTAAAATGTAACAAAACATAAAAGTATAGGACTGAAATGAGAAAGTAAAATAATAGAATTATATTTAAAAAAAATTCATAAATGTCTAGGACTCATTGGTTGTTTATCCCAAATTTTTTTTCTGCCCCCTACAATTAACTGGGGCATGATAATTATTGCAAAAGTCTTCAATTTCTGTATTATGGATGCATCATGACAAATGAACAGGATTTGTAGAATTTGTAGGGTTCACTCTGCATGAAAAATATTTAATAAAAGGAGGACATTTTGATGCAGGCAAAAGATATGGGCAAAGATGTTTAATAGATTGGGGTGTTTATGTGAGTTGTGTTTTGTGTCGAACGAATAAATGTCAATTATTTGAATCTATTGAAGTTTTGGATATTGTGAGCTTTTTGAGTGGTATTATAATATGTTTTCTTTTCTTTTCCTTTTTTTTTTTTTTTTGACTTTGTAAAAAATATTATGAGTTCGTCTTTGTCCCTGGACGTTAATTAACAAGTCAAATCATTTATAATTATACGTCAATTTATTCTTTTATTTCAGAATTATGTATTTTGTTGTTGTGTATATCAGCATCTATGACTCCTGTTTTCTAACGATTTTCAAATTAAGGGTCTCAGGTAATTAAAACTCTATGGTGAAAGAACTAAGAAATAACGAAAGTTAATTTATATAGTCTACAACTCAATACTCCTCTAATAAATTAAAAGAAAAAATCATACTTTTAGTACATGTAGTTGGGATATATTTATTAAAGAAGAGAGTCTTCCTCTTCTCCTATCTAAAAAATTAACCAAAAATAAAGTAGCCCTGAATGATTAATATCGGCCCACATCCATGAATGTTGAACAAAGTAGTTTGTTTTGTTGGGTATGAATAAAGAAGCACTTAATAATGAATAAATCATTCAATAAAACAAAAAGAAGTAAGGAGAGGGAATGAAAAGAGTTTTCTCTCCCTCGTCTAAAATCCACCCTTTCCCACCTCCCTCCCCCTTCAGTAGAGGAAGACTCTGGCTGTGGCATCTTGGTAAAGGAAGCCAACCTTCCTGATAGGAGTATAAAGCATAAAAAGGCAGAGGAAAGTGTGAAGGCCATTGATACACCCATGTTGGAAAGCCTCGAAGGCATTCATGAAAAATTTGTTCCATCTTTCAAACACAAGGTTCAACGTAGGTCTATGTTCTTATCCTCACAGAACCAACAAAAAGGGTATGAAACCATTGATTCCCAAAACCCAGAGGAGCCTAAGGAGAATATCTCTATTAAGTTTATTGATGGTTGTCCCCATATTACGCTTTCCAAGGAGAAGAAGCAAGCCCTTCGAGATCAATGGAGGAGCACACTCATTGTCAAATTATGGGATCGTTCCATAGGTTATAATCATCTGTATAGCCGACTTAAGCTCCTTTGGAAGCCTAAAGGAGAGTTCCGTATTGTCGATCTAGGAAAAGATTACTTCATTGTTAAATTGCTTGCGCGGATAATCATTACGTTACTTTGTGTTGTTGTCCTTGGGTTATTACGGGCCATTATCTGGTGATGAGAGAATGAGCTCCTATATTTGTTCATCAGATACTACTATCAATTATGCGTTAGTTTGAGCGAGGTCCCCAGAGATACCAGTAGAATATTATAATAGTGATATTTTGAACACTGTTGGTAGTCTTATTGGGAGACCGGTTAACGTTGATGCTTCCAGCTTAGTGGCTTTGAAGAGGAAGTTTGCCTGGCTTTGCATTCAAATTGATCTTAGCAACCACTTCTTTCTACGATCTGGATTGAGGGAATTTCATTGGCTATTGAGTATGAAGGCCTCCCTCAAATATGTTTTGAATGTGGCTAAGCGAATCATAGTAAAGAAGAATGTCTATCTCTGACCAAAGATACAGTTGATGAGCATGATGCAGAAGTGTTACTCCAGCGCACAAATTCGGTTGCATTCCTCGAGTTGATAAGTTCGGGCCTTGGATGCATGTCTAGAAGCATGGAGGGAGATTTGCATAGAAATGGCAAGCGGGGAAGCTGCCAGCTAAGGAAGCTATCGTAATTCACAATACGAGAACAGGTTGATAGAGCTTTTGTGTCCGAAGCTTGGCAGCTCCGCTTTCCCCATGTGGGGCTACACCACCTCTTACGACACAATTCTGACCACTGCCCTCTTCTTTTTGAAATATTTGATGGCCAGCGGCAAGTTAGGAATAACCACCCTTTCCAAATTAAGGCTATGTGGATGTATCACCTGGACTTTGAGTTGCTTGTGCAAGATCTTTGGCATCTAAGCTCCTCTTTGGTTTTGGATAATATTGCTAGGTTTCAAGAGGTGCTACTGAAGTGGAACCAAGACTCTTTTCGCAATCTCTTTTATAGGAAGCGACAACTGCTAAGGAGACTTGAAGGTCACCAAATAGGCCTTCATACGAATGACCTTTTGAGAGCTAGACTTCTTGAAGCTGACTTAATGGCACAACACAACAACATACCGGATCAAGATGAACTTTTCTGGTTTCCAAAGTTGAGGAAGGACAAAGTATTGCTTGGGGATCGGAATACCAAATTTTTTCATTCCTCCACAGTGCAACAGAGACGTAGGAACAAAGTTTGTACACTTAAAAATGATGATGGCTGCTGGGTAGAGAACCCGAACCAACTACGGCATATGGCTAAGCACCTCTATATCAATTTATTCACTAGCTCAGGGGTTCGCCAAGCTAGTATGACTGGGTTATCATGGCCCCCATTTCAACCATGTATGGTTCTTACACTGGGGGGGCGCTACCAAGTGGTGAAGAGGTCCTTTGTGCTCTCAAGTCTGTGGGATGCCTATAAGCCATCAGGGCCTGATGGATTCCAGGCTATATTTTTTCAACATTATTGGCACATTATTGGTGATTCTATTACTAATCTAATGCAGCAATCTTTTTTGACAGGAAGAATTCCTGAAGGTATAAATGATTCTTTGCTTTTGCTTATTTCCAAGATTAGCTCCCCTGAGACGATGAGTCACTTCCGACCTATTTCCTTATGTAACGTGGTTGGCAAACTCATTACTAAGGTCATTGTGGGATGGTTACGGCCCTTGATGAGCACTCTGATTGGTTCTTTTCAAGCTAGCTCTATTCTTGGAAGGTCAATGAATGACAGTATTCTTGTAGCACAAAGAGCTATTAATTGGTTACAGACAAAGAAACGTGGCAAGATGGGTAATGTGGCTTTGAAGATCAACCTAGAAAAGGACTACGATGGAGTGGATCGGGCTTCCTTCATGTGACTCTCTCTTCTTTTCAGCTTCCTGCGAAGTTTATTGATCTTATCATGAACTGTGTTACTATGGTAAAGATGGCAGTTTTATGGAATGGTGAACGAACAAAAAAATTCAGGCCTACTTGTGGCTTACGGCAAAGGGATCCTATGTCGATATTTGTTCACTCTGTGCATAGAACGTCTATCCCATCCCATTGCGCGGGCTAGGAATGAGAGAAGTGGAAGGCTTTGCAGGTGTCTCGGTGGGGGCCCCTCATTTCTCACCTTCTCTTTGCAGATGATCTTCTGCTATTTAGGGCGGCTCCCAAGCACATGGCAAGAGTGATTGATGATACAATTAATTGTTTCTTTGTTACGTTTGGGCAGAGAGATAACAAGGAAAGATCTAAACTATTCATCTCCCATAATGTTACTCGACCCCTCGCCTTCTTCCTTAGTCGGACCATGGAATTCTCTCTAATGTGGGACTTAGGCAAGTATTTGGGGTCCCCCTCTTTCATGAAAAATAAGGGCCAGTTTAGTTTTGTTTTGTTCCATGATCTCATTCAGAAGCTAGACTCTAAACTTAGCAAGCGACAAATAAATTCTTTTTGGCTAGCTAGAAGAGCTAAATTAATTCAATCGGTAACTTAAGTTGTACCTTATTATCTTATGCATAGTACTTGGCCTCCGCATTCTATTTGTGATGCCTTGGATCAGTGTATTAGGCGATTTCTTTGGGGTAGCACGGAGGAACAAAATAAAATCAGCTGAGTGGCTTGGGCAAAGGTATGTAAACCCAAGTGGGCGAGTGGCCTTGGAGTGTGTTCAGCTCGAGACGTGAACACGTCTCTCTTAACAAAGCTTAGCTAGGAAGTGTTTAATGAGTCCAACAATCTCGGGGTATAAGCCCTAAAACACAAATATGTCTGACATTCTGACTTCTTGCAAGTGCCGCGCTGAGTTGGATCTTTTCCACCTGGTCGGCCATTCTCAGAGGAAGGGATTTTCTGCTTAGGGGCCTTCATTGGAGTGTGGGGAATGGTGAAAACATAAGGTTTTCGATTGATGTTTAGCTCCTGGACAGACCTTTAATGGGACGGGCTGATGTAAGTCCAGCTCCTGATGAATTGAATTGCTTGGCTAAAGATTACTCACCTAATAGCATAAGTTGGAATTGGAGATTTCCATACCTGCAGGGGATTTTCGCTTCTTCAAGAAATGGGCGTTGGATTGTTTTGTTCTTATAGCTTTAGTGGGATTGCTTTGGCGTTGCATTGAATTACAGGCGATTTGTATGGTTCTTAGGATGGCGTGGATTAAGGGCTTTTAGAGAATTATTGTGGCGTCGGGCTCTCAATATGCGCTCGAAAATTGGCAACACTTGACTGGGAACATGATCTTTACTGCCCCCTCCTAGCCGAATGCCAATATATTTTTTGAAACACTTTTGGGAGTGTCGGTTGCAACACCCCTCGACAGAAGGTAAGTTTTCCGCTGATTTCCCAGCCAATTTTGGTGCTTCCTCTGATACTCGATCGACTGAAAGCGTGTGATGTCCCCTACTTGGTCTAAGTAAGCTGCATCCGGGGGTATGGTTGGCGGTGGCCCTGCCAAGGGACAGCTAGCTTTGCTTTTGTTTTTCCTTTACATGTTTTATTTGTTTTTCTTCTTCACATCTGTAACCAAAAAAAAAAAGAATAAATTGGCCATAAAATAGGTTTGGAGTCTGAGATATAAAACAGAACGGTGCCACCCCCCGTCAAAAGATTCCAAGGTACGTCGCCTTGCGCCCTTCCAGTATACGCCGCTTCCTTCCATCGTACCATGCCCGTTTTCCATATATGTCATCCTGATTTATCCAATTTTGTATGCGCTTTCATTATACAAACTAACTAAAGAAAACCTACCTCCGATTCTTTGTAATCTCGCTGACATCAAAATATTTACTGTTTTCGTTTTCACCTCCGCTAATAACGCCAAAAATGGTCCATTATTCTCAGTCATTAATTTCTTTATTGAGTAAAGTTAATGCACTGGCCACCCAGATGACTACCCATCTCTTGGGTGAACTCGTTTTATTCCACCACGATGTCCCTCTCATCTTAGCCTAACCACTTTATTTAAATGACTTGAGCAATGATTTCGCTAAACGATCCAAGACGTAGAAGAAGATATTATTTGGTCATTTGATGTCATACGATATAGCACATTGCACATTTGTCTCATGTAACACATCCATCAGAATAATATCTGTGATTTCCATCAGAAATGTTCAAGCTTCAAGTTATTGTCACAAAATGTGTTGCCTACGGCGCTTCTCCATACTAAAAACTCTACTACAGAAGACGATTTAAATTTACCATTAAAGTGATTGTAGGTTGCCTGCAGCGGTGGTCCTCATGTGCACCCAAAAAGAAAATTTATTTTTCCTTTCTTGTATATTTGATTCGGTCGTTGGAATATTGAAATTGCTTTTTGTCATAAAGAAGCATAATTAATCATCGTTAAGATCAAACAATGAACATTTGCCATTGCATTCAGTTTGGCACTTAATAACCTTCTTTTTTCGTTAA
Organism: Bruguiera hainesii; assembly: GCA_023213295.1. Taxonomy (NCBI): domain Eukaryota; kingdom Viridiplantae; phylum Streptophyta; class Magnoliopsida; order Malpighiales; family Rhizophoraceae; genus Bruguiera; species Bruguiera hainesii. The sequence goes on from JAHOYR010000018.1 coordinate 9,581,583, forward strand.
AAATTTTTTTTATTCGACGTCTAATAATTTCTTGAAATCTCACATCTACGGAAAAAAATCAAAATTATATGTGGGAAAGTTTATAAATATTGTAAATAATTTAAATTTTTATATTTTAGGGATGTGACATTTAATACTTTTAACACTCAACCTGACTGGGATCTAACTCGTTGTATTTACAAACAAAAATAAAATAAAATAAAATAAAAGAAGAAGAGGCTTGCCTATCAGCACAAAGGAAGTTTGTCAAGCAATACTTAGATAACCTCACTAGAATATGGAGAAAACACAACGTTCCATTGATCAGCGGGGTCCATGTTTGGCAATGATAGCTCATCCATCTTAGAAGTCAATGATGGGAGTTTGAGCTTTATAGGAAGGAGAAAGTCACGCTACTATATAACTCATGATTTGGAATTTACAACGATAACGTTGATTTTTTTTTTTCAGTAATTTTCAGTTACTATACAATTTTTGCTAACAGATTTATCATTCCTTGTGGTGTGTTTTCTTGTAAATTTTTTTTGAGTGGATGACAGAATGGTTGGACGGATTCAGGGCCTCAATGTGACCCCGAATTTTCCTCCGAATTCATAATAATTGAGATTTATATAGATTTATATTCTTCTGAGTGCTGGCTTTAATTCTTCCGTTAATTAGACTCTTACCCGTTACTCAATTAAATAAAACTCACCACACGGAATCATTTGAAGTCCAGGGAAAACAACACAAATGGAAGCTGGAACACTAGATAAAGGTGACATGGCATAATATAAAAGAAGGCCCTTCCCTTTTTCGCTCCTCCATTAAAGGAAAAGCCCTTTACAATAAAAGCAGCCCTGGAGAAAATGAACACATAGGCCCACATCCACGAAGGGCCGAAGAGAAGACAACAGCATGGAATAAAGTCGCATTAAAAGAGCATTAGAGACAAATTGGAGTGCACGCTGCACACTCATCTGAAAAAGCAGAAGAAAATGTCCCCTTGCATCCCTACAACTACAAGCTAGATTGCTTGCTTCCATGCTTGTAATGTGCCCTTCATGTCTCGCCGGGTTTTAGGTTCTATCATTTTCAATCATCACCATGTGGACCCCCACATCATGATCTTCAATTCTTCATCTACTTCTCTCATTTTCAAAAGATCGATCCAATAACCAAACCACAACCTCCATGCAATGCGCTTTGTTTGTTCTGTATTCTATAGATGGAGTGTAATGCTTGTTTCTTCTCTGTATTAAAACGCTCATAATTTAAATCATTTGTCTGTTCTGTGGATTGTGCAGGCTCTCGTGACCAGACCCAGTTGTTATTGTCTAGCTGCCGGTGATTGTTAGGTCCCTTTCATCTTAGCCTTAAAATATTTTGATTCGAGAGACCTCTTTGTTAATTCTTAAAGAAAGACAGCCGGGCATGCTTCATCTTTTCTTGGTCATTCGAAGTTAGTGTTGTTGCTGCATCTTCGGAAATATAGACCCACAGACAGTCTTAACCTAGATGCGCCATTTGATTCAAATTTCAATGAGGTTTTATCTCTAGCGTGATAAACAAACGTCGCGTTCTTCTGTCATAAAGGCATTGTATGACTTTGTTTTAATCTTTCTCTTCTTTATACTTGCTCAAGAGGTGTCATAAAGGCATAAAGGCATTTTTTCATTAGTATCAAATTTATAGTTCCCCACCGCAACTTTCCTTGTCAAAAGGTCATTTATGCTTTGTTTTCGAAAATGATATATTCATAAATAAATCTCATAATCAAATTTTGCAAAAGTATGTGGCGCCAATGAGTTTATCATCATAGTAGTGGGTCTCTTAAGCACAATTAAAATGACATATAAGGCTGATATTCGTATGATTTGTTTGTATAATAGCATTAGTGGTTCGTTTTTGATAGGTGAAAGACAGGATTTGGACTTTGAACCTCTAGATCTTAAATCTCAAGTACAAAATACAGAAAAGAAATGTCTGTGTATAGTAGACAGAAAATTATCATCACAAAATGAAGAAAATGTTGTGTTTTCTACAATATGATGTATGCTTATCTCTATTTTAAAGGGCATATCATTATTATGTATTTGCTCGTATAAATACAAACTATTGGCTATTGCACTACATTACCTCAAAACGCCAAAAGTGGTATTGACTTACATAGTTACATGTGCTATCAAAATGATACCAGAAAATAATTCATTAATTAATTATGAATTTTATGACATGTTCTTGATTGATTCGAATATTAACATTTGTCTTTGTTTGTTACGATGGATTGCTTCTTGTTGCCCTGCCGAAGACTTCTTGCAGATGCCACGCTGCTTCTTTTGTTTTCTCCTTTTGTTGTTGTCATTGTGTAAAGTATGAGAATATGGATTTATGGGCATACCAGTTACAACAATGGATTTTATGAGCTGCAATGTAGTTACTGCCTTATTGCTGTTGTGTAGATTTTCTTAGCTGGAAGTTATAGCTATGGATTTATAAGCATTTTATTGCAAATATGTGATGGTGTCTGTTTGTGTGCTGTCGATTTTGCTCCGATTTGCAGGTGCATGCCTCGTTAGATTTATGTGTGCATATCATATACGTTGTAGCAATTCATTTAGAGCTAAATAAAAGCTCAACCAGTCTTAATCTACCTACAAAAAATTAATTAGTTCGGCCATTTTAGAAGGTTTATGATTTGATTATGAATTAGGGTTTAGAGAAATTGCTAAAGATGACCCGAATGTAAATTATTCCTTGGATCCGTCCAATCTAACCTATTAATACCCCGAGTTGTATACTTGAAAAACAAAAACTAACCCAAAATATATAATTTTTCTTTTCAATTTTTTGTTCATATTTGTTTCTTAAAAATATATTTATATTTTAAACCACAAAAACCATTACAAAATAGATCTAAAATAATATTTTAGAAGGTATAAAATTATAAGAGAGTAGACACAAAAATTAAAAAAAAAAAGTTGTTGGAATAATTTTAAAAAAGGGTAAGGCATTCAAAAAAATTTAAGGGGTGAGAGAGCAATTAAATACTTTATGTTATAATTTTAATAATTTATACAAAAATATATATATATATATATATTTTTTTTTATTTTTTTTTTATATGCGTCCGTCCATGTGTTTCATCATTATTATGGGTTACATAAAATCAAATATATGTCATTCGCCTATATAAAAAAAATTAGCAGAAATAAAAATAAAAATTCATAATCCAACTAAACAAGGATAAGGCTGCAGTATCTTTTCGATAATTCTAATGAGTTTTTTTTTTTTTTCCTGCATGTTGATGAATCATTAAACGACATAGTTTTGTGTTTCGCTTGCTCATAAAATGAGCTTTGCTGTACGGCCGACCCCTGGAGGCCGTGACCTCTACAGTCATTCTCTCGATGTCGGGGTGTACCAATACGGTAGGTAGGGGCCACTCTGCAATGCTTCTATTCTTTTTCTTTTTTCGTCTTTATGCTTTGTTTTTTTTTTCTTGTTTTTTTCTTTTTATTCATTGATTTGATTTGAGATATAGATTAGAAAATTTAAAAAAAAAATATTAAAAATAAAAAAGAAGTAGATGAATTAATTGAGATCCGTGCGTGACGCTTTTTGCCAGTGCGTATTCATTCACCCGTGCAAGCGGGACCAGTACAATGCATCATTCCTACACATCATGTACATCGCACGAGTCTCTCTCTCTCTCTCTCTCCCTTCCTTTGTTTAGTGGACTTTGCGGTGCTCTCAACCCAAGCTGAGATAATTGAGTTGCCCTTCATAATTAATTATCGGTGGATCGACCTACATTCAACTACAATTCTTTCCATTAAATTTAAAAAAAATTGAAATAGTAAAATTTCAATATAATTTCCATCTTATCCCCACTTCTACTAAAAACTCTCTCTCTCTCTTTATATATATATATATATGAATATGAGTCAATTTAAGAAAATAAAGCTCGAAGGATGACTTCTGTTTACCAATAATTAAACAGTTATTTTTTAATTAGTTTATTAGAGTATAATTTTTTGTCATTTTTATTCTATTTATAATAATAAATTTTTACAATTTTAATTATATATGTTAATATTATAAACTTAAATGAGCCATTCATGAAAACTTGCGTGTTCGGCACGACAAGGGTTAAACTCAGTTCATTGTTAAACGGCATTGAAGTTTATTTTTAAGTTCATTTGTTAAACATGTCATACTCTTGTATATGCTAAAACCAGGTTCCGCTCGCATCCCTTACAATCCTATTGTATATCAATCATAGACTACAAAGAAATCATAAATTATAATTAATTTTTGCATTTGCTTTCTATTTAATGAATAATGCATTAAGAATTGTTAATACATTATTATGCGTATTGCAAGAAAAAAAAATTAATATATGGATAATAGCACAAAACTTGTTGAAACATGGCGAATGAGAGTTTTAACTTATTCTGCAAACACGTTAAGAAGAATAATGTATAATTATATTCAAATGGAAAATAATATAGTATAGTTTTTTCTTTTCTCTTTTTTTAATAGTTTCATCTTATTTTTTATTTTTTTTCTTTCATTTTTATTTACATTTTTTTTCTCATCTCTCTATTATAATACTTTGACAAAAATGAAAAAGAGAAAAAATATAAAAGAGAAATAAAAACAGAAAAAGAGAGAAATAGAGAGAGAGAGAGAGAGAGAGTCGAAGAGAGAATAAGAGAAATAAGTATAAAAAAATAAAAAATAAAAAAAGGAGAGAGAGAGAGAGAATGACGACGACAATAGTTATGGCCGTGACACTGAGGAGCATTGGGGATGACGGCGGACAATAGTAGTCGAACTAATGGGTGCAACTGACGACAGTAGTAAAGGCGAAAACGGCAATAGGAGAAATAACATTGAAAAAAAAATTCAGTTAATATTATATATTTTTTATTATTGTTAAAAATTAATTAGTTGTGATATTCTTATTAAAATTTAAATAATAATTATATGATACTTTTTTTATTAATTTAATAAAATGAATGTTAGTTTTGATCCTTAGAAACAAATCTAAAGAAATAATCATTCCAGTTAGTAAACCGCGTCATAGAGGGAAATCGGAGGCATATTACTAATGCATGTTATGTTAGTTCTTGGGAAATGGAAGAAGATGTAAACTAGGAATGTTCAAAAAGAAGGAAGAAAACAAAAACATGAAAAAAGAAAGAAAGAAAGAAAGGAAAAAAAAAAAAAACATTTGCAAGGAATTCAAATACGATAGAGAGGAGCAAAAGCCCAAGAGAGAAGAAGGAAGAGGAGCCGTAGCCGCATCAGGTCTCCAAAACCTTGGGGAATATCAACGTGCTACAATAGCGAGCGCCACCTCTACATTACGGACTTCTAAGTGCGCTCTTCCATGTTCTTTGTTTACTTTATTTTATTAGTTTTATTAGTTACACCACACTCAACAGGCAGGCAGGCCACCACGCCTGGCACCTCCCTCCTTTTTTATTTTTTTTTCAAAAAATTACATTAATCTCTCTCTCTTTCTCTCTCTGTCTCTCTTTCTCTCTTTCTCTGTGGAGTGTTTTCGTGAGCAGCTAGTAGTAGTATTACTGATATAATAAATATGCAATATTTGTTTATTACAGCTTTTACCTTTTAATTTGATTTCTTTTTTCACTCAACAGTTTAAAGCTGCAACGGAATCGCCAGATACAGAAAGTGTTTGCGCAGGATAAGAGCGTGCTGCACTCTGTTTCAGCTTCCAAGCATGTTCACTCTTTTCAGAAAGTGAAATTTAGCACAGTTTGAGCGAGAGAGAGAGAGAGAGAGAGAATCTTTTTTTTTTTTTTTTCTCTTGGGTTTCGTATTGTTCGTAGTTTTCTTTTAACGTTGGAGGGAAGGAGCGAGGCAAACGAAGGAATCGGAATTGGCGATGATGATATCTATAGAGTGGGGGGCTTCATTGAAAGGTCGGTCTCTTTTCATAGGGATATACCGAAAAGAAGCATTTCTCGTGCTTTGGCCCGCGTGCTTTGAATTTGATGCAAAGACTTGATGGCTATCCGCTGCTTGTGCTGTGTCAAAAGCCCCACCTTGGAATGATATCTCTAAAGAGCCTGCCCTTTTTGCAGGTTTTGCTCCTTGATTTTGGACGCTTCGGGGGAGCTGCTTCTCTTTTCTCTTTCCAGCCCAATTGGATTGGTCTTTTTCATCAACCTGAGATTCCATGACATGGGTTCATTGCAATTTTTTGTCCTTTTTATGTTTTTGGAGTCTCATATTATAGGAGCTTTTCGATTGGCGGGGTGAGCGGCTTTTGCTATTGGAGAGGCTTTTCAAGTTAGCAAACCACTTGAGGAAGATGCCCCCCCTCCGGTCCTGTCGAGTTTTTCTTGGTGAAATACAGGACTAGGTAACAAGAGAAGCGTATGATGGGTTGTATTGAAGAGAAAATCAGGACAGGAAGTCTAACAAGTGGCGCATCGCCAAATCTTCTGGATGAAATGAAGTTCTTAAGAGAAATTCAGGATCAGTCTGGTTTGTTAAATGTCCCTAAAATGTTTTATTCCCTTTGATTGATCTCAATCCAAAACGTTTGGCCTTTTTGGCTTATATGCTGTGAAATGATGTGGTGAAGGTGCAATCTTTAGCACTTAGGCTTCACTTGATCTCTACTTACTAGTCCTAATAACTGCCTCTTTTACACGTTTCCTTCGATGGTAACCTAAAGAGGGATACCTTGTTCTTATGTTTGGAGTTCTGCCGTGCTCAATCCAGGGACCCGTAAAGCTGTAAACTCGGAGCTATGGTACGCCTGTGCTGGCCCACTTGTGTCCCTGCCTCAGGTGGGAAGTCTTGTCTATTATTTCCCTCAAGGACACAGCGAGCAGGTTTGTATTTAGTTATTTCCTCCTAATTTCTTGATTAAATTAAATCTACCTACATAGGTAGATTGCCGTTGCGCTATGATTTTTTGAAGTTAGAAATAGAATCAATTGAAGATTGAAGGTTGTTAGTAGGAAGAAAGTTTTGGTATAACTATAAACTGCCACTTTGAGGTGTTTTACTTGGTTCACATTGCTTTTCTTGCTGAACACCCTAAAGAGTTTTGTGATGACATAGTAACGTACCATCTTGGCCACCCAAGGCCAAGAAAATATCTATTTCTTCTTTTGTTTTTAAGATATCTTTATAAGTTTATTGTTATTGTTTGCTGGGAATGACCTTGATATATGCTCCATGTACAACGTTCCACATTGATTTTGTCTATGCCTATTTGTAGATTAAAACTATGATAATGCAGCTGGTGTTGTTGAAACCTGCAATATCAGATTTGGAAAATTTTTAATGTCATGCATTATATCCTGTCTTGTCTGGATAATTCATAGAAAATTACCTCATTGTCATTAAAGCATGTGAGGGATCTTACATAGTTTCTATTGGTTTGAAGTTTAAGTAGGTTTTTTTTTTTTTTTTTTATCTCTGGGTACAAAATTTTGAACAGATATTGACATTGAAAAACTGTACATTAGATTGCCTTTAGTTTTTTTCCACTGGTCTATTTCCTTTGTTATCTTGATGAAGCTAGGTGTACATCACTGTAACCCTGGTTTCATAAGATCATTATTAGAGTATCGCATGGTTCTCTTTATATCAATACTAATAGGAGAGACGACACAAAAGGCTGGGGAATCTATGAAATTGTAATTGACATCAAGATAAATTTGTGACAATTTCACCATTGACTTCTTGCTAGTTATGGTGCTACTGAATATGTATCTCACTTGTAGGTGGCAGTTTCAACTAGAAGAATGGCTACTTCGCAAGTACCCAACTACCCAAATCTCCCTTCCCAGCTATTGTGCCAAGTTCACAATGTTACACTCCATGTATGCCATTTGTGCCTACTCCATATTTTGTTGCTTCTCTGCATGTGCATATTGGTGGCACTTTTTCTCAAAGATCAGTTATGATTTGCTTTACCGTTTCTGATAGGCAGACAAAGATACTGATGAAATCTTTGCCCAGATGAGTCTTCAACCCGTGAACTCTGTAAGATTCTTATGTTACTATATCTGACTTGAACTTCCCTCCTGTCTCCATGCTCCCCTTAGTGCCAGAAGAATAAATTGTGTGCATGTAGTAACTGTTTCAATAAGAATGTCTTTGTGCAGGAGAAGGATGTCTTCCCTATTCCAGATTTTGGATTAAAGCCAAGCAACCATCCAAGTGAGTTTTTCTGCAAAACTTTGACAGCAAGTGATACAAGCACTCACGGTGGCTTCTCTGTACCACGTAGGGCAGCAGAAAAGCTCTTTCCTCCATTGGTAAGTTTTATTATTGTTGGTCTAAAAGTATCTGTGAACTATTAAGATAAACAGAATTATACACCAAAAACAAGAAAATCCTTATAAGCAGATATGATGTCCAAGTTTTCCTCTCAGGATTACACAATGCAACCACCAACCCAAGAGCTTGTTATTAGAGACCTACATCATAATAACTGGACATTTCGCCATATATATCGTGGTAAGAAATCTTTTGATGTTTGTTCTTGATCTCTAACTCAGTTAATTGATGAAGACTCATCATTCAGAATTATGTAGAATTGTTAATCATTAATTTGGCCAAGGAGATTTCCCTACGGTGAATATTTAGGAATCTCTGCAGTCTGCACCAACCAATGAGTGATGTTATAGCTAGATCTTGCTATCCATTATCTTATTACTTTTGTGCTTTTACACAGGGCAGCCAAAGCGACACCTCCTTACTACTGGGTGGAGTCTGTTTGTTGGCTCAAAAAGGCTTAAAGCGGGTGATTCTGTCCTGTTTGTCAGGTAAAGTCCAGTGTTATCCTTCTAATGGATGTGGAATGTTGTCTCATGGAAGATGTGAGTGGCAAAAGTTACAAAGCTGATAAACAGATCAGGATGTTGTCATCCTTGTTATTAAAGAAACAGATCAGGATATGATTGTTGCCATTGTCTGTAAAAAAGAACTCTGCATTAAATAGAGAGAGAGAGAGAGAGAGAGAGAGTGCAATTTTTTTATCATGAGAAAGAGTGCAGTTCAAGTTAATTGATATCAAATTAGTCAAGAAAGAATGTTGTTCAAAGAAAGATCATTTTCATTTAATGCAGTTTTCTAATAGTAATTCATTCATTAATCTCACAGGGATGAAAAATCACAGCTGCTGGTGGGTGTGAGACGGACAAAGCGTCAACAGACAATATTGCCCTCATCAGTTCTTTCTGCAGATAGCATGCACATTGGTGTCCTTGCTGCAGCAGCTCATGCTGCTGCAAATCATAGCCAATTCACCATTTTCTACAATCCTAGGTATGTTTGATGTGCTCTAACCTTTGCAGGTGTTCTTTGATAACTGAATCCTTCCGATGATCACACTGTTCTTTGTACCTTCACAGGGCATGCCCTTCAGAATTTGTAATCCCTATGTCTAAATACCGAAAAGCTGTATATGGGACTCAAATCTCTGTGGGTATGAGGTTTGGAATGATGTTTGAAACAGAGGAGTCAGGCAAACGCCGGTAATCTTGTTGTTGCATATTTTATTCTTTGTTAGGCATTTCCAAAATGTTGATAAAAAGGGTAGGCAATATTGCAATCGTGCTATATAGTTATTGCTGATTACACATTTTCAAGGGATGCTATCTACTCGTATGCTTACTTAATGTGGTGATAATTGCATTTTGAATATTTTCTTCTGATCAAGATTGCAGACACATGTTCAATAGTTGGTTGTGCATAGTCAGTCCGCTGGTTTACATGTATAGTGCTGTTTATATTCCTTGATCTGGATCATAGATGTTGCTCAACAGTTTCTAGTCCTTTCTGCAGATATATGGGCACAATAATTGGAATTAGTGACCTAGATCCACTCAGGTGGCGTGGTTCCAAGTGGCGAAATCTTCAGGTAGAGTGGGCTATTTGTAGTAAAACTGAGTTGCTTCTTTCTTTTCTTTTTCTTTCCCCAGTGATGGTGAATTCTTATGCTTTCATCTGGTACTAGAAAATCTTGGGAAGGTACTTGTTTGCTTTGCCAATTTGAGAATTGAATCTCCTCTTGCATTTGCAAACAGGTAGAGTGGGATGAGCCAGTATGTTCTGATAAGCAAAACAGGGTTAGTCCATGGGAAATTGAAACTCCTGATAGTCTCTTCATTTTTCCTTCTTTGACTTCAGGTTTCAAACGACCCTTGGATTCCGGATTTTTGGGTAAGCTTATCCTTGTGTTTCTTTCTAGCAGACAATTTCCTTCAATTGTTATTCTAAGCATTTCATTCTACCAGGAGGAGGAATGGAATGGGGGAATTTGATCAAAAGGCCCCTCATATATCTTCCTGAAAATGGAAATGTGGATCATCCATATTCTTCAATTTCAAACCTTTGTTCTGAACAGCTAATTAAGATGCTACTGAAACCTCAAGTTGTTAGTGACACTGGAATCCCTGTGAGTGGCCTACAAGGAGTCTCTGGTGCCAAATTGTCATCATTAGAAGATGGGAAGACTGTGCAAGGAGCAATCAAACAGACAGTGCAGATTAACCAGCCACACACCATGCCGATGGGAAGCCAGAATTATTCTCCATCTTTCCTTGACCAATCTGGTACCATCACCCCAGCTACATCAGACAATGATGTACCTGAGAGGTTTCATTCTCTAACCAAAAATGAAAACCACTCACCAAATGGAATGTGTATGGGAAAACTAAAGCCGGACCCTGAACATTCCACAGATCAGCTAAGCCTTTTAACATCAACAGGAGACTGCAATGGCGAAAAAGCATCCTCAAGTCCTCTGAATCCACAGAACTCTGGAAACAAGCTGGTTTTCCAAAACCCTGACCAGGGCAACTTACAAATGCAAGCAAGTCTTCCGCAGATAGACCCACTGTTGGAGCCATTACCATTCCAAACCCCCCAACTGAACCTACCCCAAGTGGATTCTAGTACTTTGAATGTCTCGCCTTCTTCCATTGATGGCAGTGAATGGACATCGAACCCTTGTGTTTCTCTTTCTGGCACGTATAGATCATTAGGGCCTTCAGCAATGTATGGGTTTGATGACCCATCAGCTTTGTTCCCTGAAGCAATTAATCCCTCCTTACCTTTAATGAATCGTGATGTGTGGGATCAGCAGCTGAGCAATTCAAAATTCTCATCCCAAGATCCCTCTAGTCTTAATGCAAGTGGAATGAAAGATTTATCTGAGGAGAGTCAGGATCAAAGTGGGATTTATGGGTCTCTTTATATTGATGTTAGCCATGGGGGAGATGCTGTGATGGATGACATTTGTTCATTAAAGGATGTTGATTTTCAGAATGCTTCAGATTGTCTAGTGGGTAACTTCAGCTCAAGCCAGGATGGTCAGTCTCAGATTACATCAGCAAGCCTAGCTGACTCTCAAGCTTTCTCACAGCAAGACTTTCCAGACAGCTCGGGTGGTACATCATCATGCAACTTGGATTTTGATAAGAACAATCTTCTGCAGAATGGCCCATGGCAGCAAGTAGCCCCGCGTGTTCGAACATACACTAAGGTGTGGTATTTGTGGCATTTACTAATGAAATTGGTTCGTAGAAAATGAAAAACTTGAGGACAAATCTAAAAAGCAGTTGGAGCATATATTGGATCCATGATGTGGATGCTTAACCATGGATTTAGTTGTTTCCATTATTCCACATCCTTTTTCTAGGCTGGCCAATTTGAGAGCCCAACCAGTTTCCTGTCCCTTGGTGGAGGGGTTTGATTCTCAATTGAAACTTTGGTCTCTGCCCTCCCTCTACTTTCTGCTTTCACTGCCCTCGGGCCAGAAGATGTCCAGCCAAGTTAATCCGGCTCATGTTCTGCCCATCCATTTTACAGAACAATATGCATGTCTCATATATATACTGCAATGCAGCTGAAAATAGTTTTTTTTTTTTTTTAAATGGTTAATTTTGTTTGATAGGTTCAAAAGACTGGATGTGTTGGGAGGTCAATTGATGTCTCAAGTTTCAAAAACTACAAAGAGCTATGCTCCGCAATTGAATGCATGTTTGGGCTTGAGGGGCTGCTCAATAATCCTAGAGATTCAGGATGGAAGTTAGTGTATGTGGATTACGAAAATGATGTTCTACTGATTGGAGATGACCCTTGGGAGTAAGTTCTATTTTCTGTTTTTGGTTTGCACACTGATAACTAAAACTCTCCCATCTTTATCTTCAGCACCCTTGGTTGTGCTTTTCAATTTGCATACAAGTAATCTATCTTACGAATGCATTTGAGAGTTCTTTTGATGAATTTGTGCAGGGAGTTTGTTGGTTGTGTTCGTTGCATAAGGATACTTTCACCTTCAGAAGTTCAGCAGATGAGTGAGGAGGGGATGAAGCTACTTAACAATGCCAATCTCCAAGCAATTGGCGGCCCTAGCGCAGATCGTAGCCACTGCCCACTGGCAAACTAAAATGACCTAGGATCCCTTTTTCACGGTGGTAGAACAATGTTCATGGAATGATTTCAGCTTGCTTAAAACCGAGTCTCTCCTGCTGATTGTATGTTAATACCAGCTGAGGGCAGGGTGATGCCAGTGTCCTTGGTTTTTAGACCTAATCTTGTTAGAATGAGCTTTGATATATGTATGACAGTACGAGAGTCAAGACAATACGCATGTTCAATTAACCAGTGGATGCCATATCTTTTCATAAAGGGAATGCTTTGTTTTTTTTTTTCTTTTCTTTTTCCACCATAGGAGACGTTGGGTAGTGATAGTGAATGAGCTACCTAAAACAAATAAGTATCTCAAAATACAACGACTCCAGAAAACTGAAGGATGTGTGAAGAAGAGACAAGGGTTTTATACGTTGCGTATGCTATTTTAGTTTATACAAGAGAGAATTGTCGACTTTTTATACTTTTTGTTTATTTTAACTAATGGCCTCTAGTCGTATAATGTTTCTTGTAATTTAAGAAAATGCAACATATGAAACTGTAAATATACCTTATTTACAGGATACTAAGTATAATTTATCTTATATTGCTTATGTTCTTTCACTCTTTAGTGACGATATATCCTTAACCAAGACCCTCAACTTGCAAATGAAGTTCGACTCTTCTTCCACATTATTATTATTAAAGGTGGCAAACCGAGGCAGAGTCATTTTGAATTTTGAGGTTTTCAATCTATTAAATCTCTTATTTCTTAGGTTTCGAGTTCATTGAACCCCAAATATCATGAATCTTGAATATTCGAGTATCAAATTGTTTTAAAAACGGGTTATTTAGGTTTTGGGTATTAAGTTTTTAATTCAAGTTTTAGTTTCAATTTTAAATACGAATATTTTATCTCAATTATTGTTCTTAATTCAGTATAAAAAGATAAATATCTACTTTCCTTAGCACCTTAATTATAACATATTAATATTGTCAACAAGTAAATTTATTCAAAAATGTGTTTTTTTTTTCACTAACATTAAAAATGGAATCAACTAAATATTAAAGAAAATAAAGATATTTGAGGTTGAATTCAAAGCTTATGAAATGGTTTTACAAGTTGATGTTCTCTGAGATTCGGATGATTAACTTCAATTTTTTAATGGTTCAGGTTTACGCCAATCACATTGCAAGTGATTTTAGATCGGAGTGTACACGGCTTAGCTCAGATGGAAGTAATTTATAAATTTCCAAAATCATAAACGAATAATATAAGAATAAAACTAATTAAATCATCACTATCAATTATGGGTTGTTTTAATTGATTTGACGGTTTGAACTATACTTATTAAAATTTAAATTATTGTTTACACCTTTTATTTTCTCGATTTTTCTAATAAATAAAATTAGTAATTTCTGAATATTATTTGTCTGAGTATTAAAAACAAAAGATTAATTTTTTTTTAAAAAAATAAAGGATAAGTAATTAAAAATATAATAAAAAAATGAACAATATGATTATATTTAATGTGTTAGGCATTTAAAAAAAGAAATTGTGAACTGCAGGAGATGGTTATGTTTTTTTTTTTGTATGATTCGTACCTCTATAAAATGCACTTTCAAGCTTTGATGTTAGGAAACGGTTTGATTTTGTTTTAGTGTTCTTTTGAACTTCCAAAATCATAACTAAATCGTCAAATACAGTTTACCTAAATTATAGACTATATTCAAACCGTTTTCAATGATTTTGGTGGTTTTAGTTGATTTTTGATCGTGTTGAAGGAATTGGACAATTTCACGAATACTCCTAATTTAGTTTTCATAGATGGATGTGACTAGCGAATTGTTAACTTGTTTATATTACAATATTAATTTTTATAAAATATTACATAAGACTTTTATAATTTTTTTTTTGAAATTTGTTCTTAAACAGGAGCTAAGTGGCTTCAAACTAAAGCTAGAATTGACCTAAAACTAAAATGAACTATTCCTAACTAGTGAAGTTATGGTTATGATTCCTCCTGGCTATAGAACCCAAATTGATAATTTGGAATTAAAACCCAAATCGAATCGGATTGTGCTCATGCCCATTTCCCTCTCTAACAAATCAGAAAAAACCATCATGTCTTGCATTGTTGAAGACACGCGTGGTTGTGAGCTGTGGCAAGGCCCGTGATTAAAAGCATAGCTTGAAACATTTGACCGTGCCCATTAATGGTACTTTATCCTTTGTTTAGACCAAAAAAAAAAAAGAGAAAAAGAGAGGAAAATGAGGGAAAGGATTTTGGGAGGAATGAAAATTGGAGGAGAGGAAATCTTTTTAATTCCCTTCGTGTTTGAGAAAAAGGTGACGTGGAGAAAGAAAATTTTAATTTTTTTTTTATTTAACAAAGTGTAAAAAGTGAGAGAAAATAGTATCAAATAGTGATGTTTAAGATTGCTTATCTTCTTCTTTTTTTTTTTTTTGGTTTTCATTAAAAATAAGAATTTTTATTTTTTTATAATGTCTATTTAATTTACTTATTATTAATTATTATTACCAATAATTATTTTTAATTATTTTTATTAATAAATAAAATAAATTTATATTCTTTGGTTAAGATATTATTTATTATTGTTTAATATTAAAATAATTATTTAAGGTATTCAGAAATATTTTTAATAAAAATTAAATTTTTATTTACAAATAAGAATTAAATCTTGATTGACAAGAAAATTGAGTTTTTTTATTAGTAATTTTATTTTTTAATTCCAACAATTTATTTTCTCTATAAAAAAGTTTTATTTGTAAACTTTATAATAAAGCAAGTTGCCAATAATAAAGAAAAGGAGCGTAAAAAAGAAATTAAAAGAAATTTGAGGTACAATTCGACGATTTAAATTTAAAATTAACAAAAATATTTTTGACAGCTTTGGTTGAAATGTGACCACCTTTAGAAATCGTGTGAAAAAAAAAAAAAAAAAGGAGATGACAGAATATCAAAATCGTAAAATCTACTTTACCTAATTTTTATACTAAATGATATATTAATTAACTCTTGCAAGAAATTGTCTTTTTTGAATTTCTTTTTTTTGGTTGACTAATTAATTTATTTTTCACATAGAAAACAAAGAAAAAAAGGGCCAAATTACAATTTACTTTTGAAAATTTACTGATAGTTGAAACTAAAGTCAAGAAAAGATACCATTGCAGACTTAATATTTTGGGCGGAAAAAATCTATATTAATTGCGGCGGGGAATACGCTGCCGTTTAGTGGCCTGCCCGCACCCCAGCCCCTAACAAAATAAATAAATAAAATAAAATAAAAATAAAATGAAAAAGAAGAGACGAAGAAGAACAAAATACAGCGTGGATCGGAAGGAGGGGGGTGTCTCTCGCAGCGTTGCATCCAGAACTCTCACTTAAACAAAAGCCCTAATCCCATAGGAATCCGATCCAATCCGAACGTTGCATCGCTAAATCGCTACTCTGAATCGGGAGCTGTGTGCATCTCTGGACTCTTGTAAAGATGGCCGCCGCCACAGCAGAAGACGACGGTTTAAAGAAACTGGAATACCTATCTCTCGTCTCCAAAGTATGCACGGAGCTCGAAACTCACCTAGGGTTTGGAGACAAGGTATTGGCGGAGTTCATCACCGAGTTGGGCCGCAATTGTGAGTCGGTGGACGAATTTGATTCCAAGCTCAAGGAAAACGGCGCCGAGATGCCCGATTACTTCGTCCGGACGCTCTTGACTATCATTCACGCGATCCTGCCTCCCAAGCCCAAGTCGGAGAAGCAATCCAAGAAGGAGGGTGGTTTGTCTGATGGTAAGACCTCTAAGTACAAGGCCCTTTCCATCGAGAACAATAGGGACAAAGTGAAGGCGCTTGAGCGGGAACTCGAGTTGGAGGCTACGGAGAGAGATGGAAAGGGCGATAGAGAAGAGGAAGATGTGCGCCGGGACCGTAACCGTGACCGGGACAGGGACAGGGACCGTGACCGGTACAGGGACAGGGACAGGGACCGGGACAGGGACCGGGACCGGGACAGGGACAGGGACCGTGACCGGGACCGAGACCGGCAGGATAGAGATCCAGATAGAGGTAGAGATAGAGATAGGGGTAGGGGTAGGGGTAGGGACAGATCTGATAGAGACGAGGGGCGTAGCAACAGAGATTATGACGAGAGGGATGGATATAGGAGTAAAGGGAGGCGCAGGGACGGGCATGAGAGGCATAGGAGAGATGGGAGTGAGGAGAATGGCTATAACAGCGAGGACAGAGAAAGTGGAAGGGATCGAAGAAACAGGCATTACCATTCCAATGAGCCCGAATTGTACAAGGTGTACGAGGGCAGGGTGTCGAGAGTTATGGACTCTGGTTGTTTCGTGCAATTGAGTGATCTTAGAGGCAAGGAGGGCTTGGTTCATATTTCACAGATTGCCAGTAGGAGGATTGGCAATGCTAAGGACGTTGTGAAGCGGGACCAGGAAGTTTATGTCAAGGTGATTTCTGTTTCTGGGCAGAAGTTGAGTCTTTCCATGAGAGATGTTGATCAAAATACTGGTAAAGATCTGCTTCCATTGAAGAAAAGCTCTGACGAAGATAGTTTTAGAACCAATCCTTCGGATTCCAAAGAGGGGCCAGTGACCAGGACGGGACTTTCTGGGATCAGGATTGTAGAGGAGGATGATGTTGTTCCATCTCGTAGGCCATTGAAGAGAATGAGCTCACCTGAGCGATGGGAAGCCAAACAGTTAATTGCTTCTGGGGTTTTGAGCGTCAAAGAGTATCCCATGTATGATGATGAAGGGGACGGGATGCTTTATCAAGAAGAGGGAGCAGAGGAAGAGCTTGAGATTGAGTTGAATGAAGATGAGCCAGCATTTTTGAATGGGCAGACCAGGTACTCAATTGACATGTCACCAGTGAAGATCTTTAAGAACCCGGAAGGGTCTTTGAGCCGTGCAGCTGCTTTGCAGTCTGCACTCATAAAGGAAAGGAGAGAAGTACGGGAACAGCAGCAGAGGACAATGCTTGATTCGATACCAAAGGATCTTAATCGCCCTTGGGAAGACCCAATGCCTGAGACTGGTGAGAGGCATCTCGCACAGGAGCTTAGGGGTGTTGGATTATCTGCTTATGATATGCCTGAGTGGAAGAAGGATGCACTTGGAAAAACAATGGGATTTGGGCAGAGGTCAAAGCTACCCATACAGGAGCAGAGGCAGAGCTTGCCAATCTACAAACTGAAAAAGGAGTTAATTCAGGCTGTCAGAGATAATCAGGTTCTGGTAGTTATTGGTGAGACAGGTTCAGGTAAGACTACACAGGTTACACAGTATCTTGCTGAGGCAGGTTATACCCAATATGGAAAGATTGGTTGTACTCAACCACGTAGGGTGGCTGCTATGTCTGTAGCTAAAAGGGTGGCTGAAGAGTTTGGATGTCGTTTGGGTGAGGAAGTTGGTTATGCCATTCGTTTTGAGGATTGCACCGGACCAGATACCGTAATCAAGTACATGACAGATGGTATGCTACTTAGAGAGATCTTGGTTGACGAGACTCTTTCGCAGTACTCGGTCGTAATGCTTGATGAAGCTCATGAGAGAACAATCCACACTGATGTTCTCTTTGGATTGCTTAAGCAGCTTGTAAAGAGAAGACCCGATCTTCGGTTGATTGTTACATCTGCAACACTGGATGCAGAGAAATTTTCAGGGTATTTCTTCAACTGCAACATATTTACAATTCCTGGTAGAACTTTTCCTGTGGAGATATTGTACACCAAACAGCCCGAGAGCGATTATTTAGACGCAGCATTGATCACAGTCCTTCAAATCCATTTGACAGAACCTGAAGGCGACATCCTTCTCTTCTTGACAGGTCAGGAAGAGATTGATACTGCTTGCCAGTCTCTTTATGAGAGAATGAAAGGATTAGGTGATAATGTTCCTGAGCTGATTATATTACCAGTTTATAGTGCCCTTCCTAGTGAAATGCAGTCAAGGATTTTTGAACCTGCCCCTCCTGGGAAGAGGAAGGTGGTTGTGGCAACCAATATTGCTGAGGCTTCTTTGACAATTGATGGGATATTTTATGTCATTGATCCGGGCTTTGCAAAGCAGAATGTATATAATCCAAAGCAAGGTCTTGATTCTCTGGTTATAACTCCAATTTCGCAAGCATCTGCAAAGCAAAGAGCTGGGCGGGCTGGGCGCACTGGACCTGGAAAATGTTATCGACTGTACACAGAAAGTGCATACCGGAATGAGATGTCTCCCACTACAATTCCAGAAATTCAAAGAATTAATCTTGGAATGACCACGCTCACAATGAAGGCCATGGGAATTAACGATCTCTTGTCCTTTGACTTTATGGATCCACCTTCACCCCAGGCTCTCATATCTGCCATGGAACAACTATACAGTCTAGGTGCTCTGGATGAGGAGGGACTCCTTACCAAGTTGGGGAGGAAAATGGCAGAATTTCCACTGGATCCACCACTGTCTAAGATGTTACTGGCTAGTGTAGACCTTGGTTGCAGTGACGAGATACTGACCATTATTGCTATGATCCAAACTGGTAATGTCTTCTACAGGCCTAGGGAAAAACAAGCCCAAGCAGATCAGAAGAGGGCCAAGTTTTTCCAGCCTGAGGGAGACCATTTGACTTTGCTTGCTGTATACGAGGCATGGAAAGCTAAGAACTTTTCTGGCCCTTGGTGTTTTGAGAACTTTGTTCAGTCTCGATCCTTGAGGAGGGCACAGGATGTCAGGAAACAGCTTCTGTCAATCATGGATAAGTATGATGCTGAACAATAATTTAGATTTCTATTTCCTTGGATACTTTTTATTTTTTAAACTTTATTTAAATTTTTGGATGATTTCACTAATTAAGAAAATTAGTAGTTTTTGAAATGAGCTCTAAAACAATGAAATAAATACATGTTCTTAGGACCAATGGATTGCAAGCATCCTTTTTCGGCGGATAACGGTGATATGTAGTTACCTTTGTAATTTTGAAACATTGTAACAATAATTTAGATTTCTATTTCCTTGGATACTTTTTATTTTTTTAACTTTATTTAAATTTTTGGATGACTTCACTAATTAAGAAAATTAGTAGTTTCTGAAATGAGCACTAAAACAATGAAATAAATACATGTTCTTAGGACCAATGGATTGCTAGCATCCTTTTTCGGCGGATAACAGTGATATGTAGTTGCCTTTGTAATTTTGAAACATTGTAATCTTGTCTGTTAATTCTGGTTTGTGGGGACTAGTTTTCTGTTAGCTCATACCTAAGCCTTAAATGTAATGACATACTTTCTTTTGCGTAGGTGTTAGATTGTGTTTACAATGGGCACAACCTGGCCGTAGGCGTTAGATTGTGTTTGGGATTAAGTTTTCTGCTAACTTTGTTGTGATCATATTTTTTATTTTTGTTCTTTTCCGTGGTTTTTCTTTCTTTTTTTTATTTTTGGTTTTTGTCATCAATATGCTTAAAGGAACACCATACAACTTAGATATTGATGTTGTCTCTCTGACTTAAGGAAACTGATGCATTTCAGGTATAAATTAGACGTTGTCAGTGCTGGAAAGAATTTTACAAAAATAAGGAAAGCAATTACTGCTGGATTCTTTTTTCATGCCGGGAGAAAGGACCCACAGGAGGGATATAGAACCTTAGTTGAGAATCAGCCAGTTTATATCCACCCAAGCAGTGCTCTTTTCCAGAGGCAGCCAGACTGGGTGATCTATCATGAGCTGGTAATGACTACAAAGGAGTACATGCGTGAGGTAACTGTTATAGATCCAAAATGGCTTGTAGAACTGGCACCAAGGTTCTTTAAGGTGGCAGATCCAACAAAAATGAGCAAACGCAAGCGGCAAGAACGAATTGAACCACTGTATGACAGATATCATGAGCCAAATTCATGGCGATTGAGTAAACGACGGGCTTAATATCTGTAAGAGTTTCAGGAGCTGTTGGTTTGATTTTGTTTATTATCACAATTCAATTTTGCAGAGTTACGTTTCAATCATGTCTATTGCAATTAACCTGTACATGTATGTATGCTGCCTCAACAAAAGTATGGATGCTCTGGATACTGCCTCGAAGGATAGTTATGGATATTCATTCTATGTATATTTGGTCAGTCACTGCTGCTGCACATTTTGAGCCATGTTTAGCTAACTTCAAAGTCCGCTTTTCACAACTTGAAGCTGCAATGAACCCTCTGTTTCAGATGTTCTGATAACTGAATTTTGCTGCTTCTTTTTGGTTTTTATTTTTTTATTTTTTTTATTGGCCACGCTGTTTATTGTCTTCACAACTGACTTTTTTGGGTATGCAGTGTATGCTTTTGTTCTTCCTATTGAGAACATTTTCTCTTTGAACTGATGTGGTATCTTATGAGCCTCGGAAGACTGCTGATAGACTACTTGGGTGAAATTTGGATGAACAGGGGGATTCTTCTTTTGATGGATGTTGACTTCAATTGGCTTGTGCTTTCATTGAAAAACATTCTGAAATCAATCATGGAAAAGATTGTTGCTTTATTCAATTCATTTGACAAATCATCAATTATAGTGATAAGGAACTTATCTTTAGTGGTCAAGGAGTCGTAGCTGATAATCAATGCTAAATCTACCAATGCCAAAGGGTTGGTGTTATGTTGAATGATAGAAGTCTACAGCATCTCTGACACCAATCTCTTGATATCATTTTTCTGGTAATGAGGGCACCTAAAGGAGTGCAGATTTACTGATGGCCCTGCATTTTAACCCCATCTGCCATCAGCCACTGTCACTATCATGGGCTGAGAGTGCTCTACATCATCGCAGCTCCCCTAGTATCTAAGAGGATCATCAGAGTCCTGTTTCCTACTTGCCCAAGCAGGTGTATGGTATTCTGGCCGGGGTCTCAGCAATAACATTGACTGAGATTTTAATTGAATCCTCAGTTGAGCCTTCTAGAGTAATTTCAGTCTTGTTCTTTTCTTGTAACAACTGTCCTTCCTCAAATTCCCGCTCCCCCTTCGTTACATTTGTCATTTGCTTTTCACTGCATATATGCTCAGGATAGCACTTGTCTTTACAATTTAAAGCACTGCCCAGGTCTCCTCACAAATTCCACAGGCTACCTGATTACTTCCAGTGTGCTGGATGGTGGAGGGCTCCCCTAAGAGTAGAGGTGAGCGTAATTTGAGCAGGATTACTCTTAAATGACCAGTAGAATGAGAGTCCCACGCTGGAGGTCTATAAGTAGTTCTGTTGCTTAAGCATCGGTCCATTGTCAGTTCTTGTATTCTTGCCGCCAAGTTATAGGCATGACTCGGAGGCTTTGGTTGTAACATTTTCGCCACTGGCCTAATGATCTCCATCAATCCACTCGCAAAACTGTGAACAAAATAAATATGAGTTAACCCAGGGGTACCTACACTTCGTCAATGCCCCAAAAAGTTCCTCGAAGGGTTCATGGTTTATCTAACATGGCTCCTTATTGCACTAGTTTATTGAACTCTTATGCCACATCCACCACCATTCCTCCTACAGCTCGAGGCAGAGAGCCCAAGACAACAGATTCCACTTATACTTCTCATGTTCCGTTAACCAACCTTGGAACCAGATCCGGGTAAAACGCTTGTCGAATCCCGGAATACGAATGATGCATGAATACGGACGCAGACCCCGCGACATAACATGGACGCGAACACGCATCAACTCTTAAAAAAGCATGACACAGATACGGATGACGAATTCTTACATGGTCCAAGGTAATGGCCATTTAAAGAGCGTCTGTTGTTGCTGTATAGGAACGGTACGATCTTTGGACGGTACATATTTATTATTTTTCAACATACAATTTATAAATATTTTTATATTATTTCGCCTTTTAATCAGTATTCTATTAAAGTTTAAAAGAATATTATATATATAATATAATATAATATTTAATAAATTATGAAATAAAATATCTAATATAATTATTAGAATAAAATATTTTTATCACTTATTATTTTTTATTATGATTAATATGTTTATAAGTGCATTACATTTAAAAATTTTAAATTTAATTTTATATGTCTTTGATATGCATATGCCACATTAAATTACTGGAATAGAAGTATTTGACACAAAAATTAAAAGTATAATTAAATTTTTATTTTTTTTCGTTGAACATGTTTTTGAGTGTGGACCGAATATCATGTTTGACACGTGTGTTTGACACGGAGATGCATGACTCCAGAAGTGTTCGTGCTTTATAGCTGAATACGAGGGTGCCAGTGTGCGAAGCAAGCATCTTATCGTGATTCCTTGTTTCTTGCAGCTCCATGCGTCCTTGCAATAATTGGAACTGCTCGTCATAACCATTTCTGCAAATAATTTTGGTAACTCAGTAATAAATCATTCCTTCCAGAAGAAATAGTCACAATTAATTCTAACAAAAATTTTGGCTAAAAGATCGAAAATCTTGTATAGTTATACAATTTAAATTTAAAAGTAATTTAGAGGATTTTTGTTGAAATTGACTAAAGCCTCTTATAAAACATTTGGAGATGATATAAAGTAAAATATTAGTAGTATTTTCCCTTAATCCTGTTCTTATTTGAATATTAGATGCATTTTCTATTAATATTTTACTTATAACTTGTTTAGTAGCACTCAAAATTTCTGTTCTTTCAATATTTGATAAATAGTTATCCCACCATTTATCATTAATTCCCAATTGCTTTTAGCTTTTGGTTTCAAGTAACAGTTGAGTCAAAACAGTAAATTTATTAGTAGATGATAATCTTAATATTGAACCTTTATGTATAACCATTTTGAAGTATTATTTTGTAATTTTATCATCGCTTATTTTAAAAATTATTTATGATCTTTGAAATTATCTAAAAAAATCAAGTTAATAATTAGAATTATTTTTGATAAATTTAATTTCAAAATCAAAGATAACTAGAGTATGTAAGTATTATTTTAACATTAAAATTAAAAGCAAAATTAATTCATGAAATAAATAGATATCATAACGAGTGTATGTCATATAAAAAAAAGTGTAAGACATGTTGTAAGAACAATTAAGCAAAGGTTAAGGTGATGGCAAAAACAACAGTTTACAAATAAAATGGAATATTATATCCAAATTTGCGAAGTGCAAATAAAATATGCTAAATATGATATATTAGAGGTAAAAGAAGAATTTACTTATCTTTTAATACGATGAAGAAATTCAAAGTTAGTTTACTTGAGTTAAACTTTGCCGATAACCTTGTATATTTTAATTGTTATACTAATTACTCTGTATCGTTGATCATAATATTAAGAAGGCCTTAGACTTAAATTTGTCAATTCATGAAATATGTAGCCTAAATCTAACAATATAACTTTGATATATAAAATTTATTATAAATTATAACCTTCCATACTTAAACTCAATTCTTTATGAAAAAAGACTTAAATGACAATTTTTTTTAATAAAAATAAATTCTCATAAATATTTTGTAAAATCTCTTAAATTATTAGATTAGTGAAGAGTAATAATTTTTTAAAAAAGAAAGGAGTTTATAAAATATTCAAATATCTAGACAAATAGCTCCTCTAACAAAATCTACACAAATTATTCAAAATAATAAGGATAATATAAAAATAATATTTTCTTCTAAAAAATATCATATATTAATAATTCACAAGTAAGAATTTCAACTAGTAATATTCTATCTAATTCCAAATAAACCTTTATATGAATAAATTTTAACAAAACAATTTCACAACCTTACAATACTACTGAATTAATATCTAATAAAGAAAAATTGTCATCATTATCTCATGTCTATAGTGAAATATAAATTTTTTAATTAATCTATTATAATAAAAAATGATAATTTTATTTTAAACAAAAATTTATTAAGAGAAGAATTTTATTTAAAAGAAAATAAATATAAGATAATATGATTTTTTTAATAATTATTTAAAAGAAATGAGAGATATAATTTAATAAAGTTATTATGAAGATCATAAAAAGGTGAAACTTAATATTAAGTTCTTTGAGTAGTTTAGTATAAATAATTATAAATTTGAAAATAACAATATTAGTATAAATAAATCCCAAAAGCAAAGTTGGCAAACATATAAATATGCAATTATAGTCTCTTTAGACTCTCTCGTGAAAGAATATAAACTTAAATATGTTAATAAAATAGTTATAAGCTCCTTTTTAAAATATTAGAGGTAGATCTAAATTTAACTGATATTGCTTAAAAGGATATTAAAAATATACATAATTAGAATATTTATATAAATAGAATATTAAATAGTATTGTTGAACAAATACAAGTAATAAAAAAAATAATATTTCTTAAATATTAGAAAAATCATATCTAAACTATTGTTTATAGTATTAAAGATATTTATTGAAAATAAAATTATATTAAGAACAAAATTTGATGATCTTTTAGAAAAAATAATAAAAAATTAAAAGTTTTAGAAATTAAAAGTGACAAGGATAAGAAGAAAGAAATGCATATTTTAATAAAAAAAAGTGAAAACAAAATTGACAAACTACAAAAACAATTTGAAGAAGATTTAATTATAAATAAGATAAAAACCAATAATAAAGAATAATTATATATACTAAAAATAAAATATTTTTATAACAAACCATTATTTCCTAATATAGCAATTAAAGAAAGGTCTTATCTAACAAATATAAGCTTTGATGAAAATAATGTATGTGAATGAAATATAGATGGATTAAGTAAGTATAACATTAATGATATTTTACAATACATGATAATGGTTATAACAATATATCAATATAGAGGAAATTTAGAAAAAGTTATAGCAATTAATTTTTTAGTTGGTTTCACTGGAATATTAAAAGAACGGTGGGATAATTATTTAATAAATAATGAAAAAAAAGAAGTTTTAAATGTTATTAAACAAGTTGCAAATAAAATACCAATAAAAGACACATCCAATATTCAAATTAAAATATAATTAAAGGAAGATGCTACAAATACTTTAGTCTATACTATCTTTAGACATTTTTTAAGAAACTTTAATCAATTTCAACAAAAATCCTCTTAAATACTTTTGAACCTAAATTGTATAACTACACAAGATTTTAAATGTTATGCAAACATGTTTGTAACCAAAGTTTTTGTTAGAATTGATTTTAACTATTCCTTTTGAAAAGAACAATTTATTACTAAGTTAATAAAATTATTTCTTGAAGAAATTAGAATGAGAATTAAAAATATATATATGATGGAAATATACTTTATAACTCTTTAACATAAGGAGAAATTATTACTTATATAAATAATAAAGGTTTACAACTATGTACAAATTTAAAATTAGAAGCAAAAATGAAAAATGAATTACAAACTAGTAAAAAAGAATTAGGATCTTTTTATTCTCAATATGATTATGAAATTGTATTTGCGCATTTAAAAATAAGAAAAAAAAAGAATAAAAATTTTAAAAGATTTAAGAGAAAAAAAATTATAATACACTTGATAAGTCATTTAAATCTTCTTATAAACCTAACAAATTTAGACGAAAAAGAAAATCAACTCAAAATACAAAAAGAAAAAAAAAAGTTGGCTATGAATATAGATATGTAAGACATTATAAAAATCAATGTCCACTAAAAGACAAAGTTCAAGGTTTGGAATTGGAAAAAAAAAAAACCCTTAATTTAATAAAAGAAATGTGAAATACAGATGAAGATTTAATAAAAGAATCTAGTGATGACATATTGGGAATACAAGATTAATCAACTTTTTATTCAAGTAGTAATGAAAGTGGAGATGTTATGAAATTTTGTACTACTTATGAGTATGTAAATGTTATTTCAAAAGATAAATAACTATTAATATATATAATTGATAAGACAAAGAACTCAAAAATTAAAAAAGAATATTTAATAAGGTTGAAAGAATTAATATCTAAACAAACTATTATTTAAGTTAAATGACCTTAGTCTTTAGACATTGTATATGCTCACTTTTCTTTTAGTAATAATAGTAAGGCTTTTATAAAATATTTATAGCTAGAAATTAAAAATAAAACACTTGAAAAAATTACTAAAAAATGACATCAACATAATAAAAAAAATTAAACTTTAATAAACAAGAAGTAAACCCAAAATATCTTAATACTAAAAATATCTTAAATAGAATTTTTAATGTTATAAATAAAATAAAATTGTAAATGAACAAAAGTGAATTTAGTAATAAATGATAAACACCATATGACTTTAATCAACTCAATAGGCTTAGTTGTTAATAATAATTGCGTACAAAAAGGTATTATTCTTAGTAAATATAATCATAATAGTTATATGTAAGAAATATAAATTTTTGTGAGAATCTCTTGTAGTAGTATGTTGGAACCACATGTTTTTCAATATAAACTATTTTGATCCAATATTTCAAGGTTAATACTCTTATTACTTTAATTTTAGAGAAAGTTATATGATTGAAATCTTTTTAGTATCTAATATGAATAATTTTAGTTGATTTTATATCTACATGTATGAACTTATAGAAACATCTAATTTTATTTTTATCTTCAAATAAAATATAAAACTTTAATGAAAGACTTTAGGAATAATATGTTTAAAATTTAAGGGATGATGCTTTTTTTTTTTTCTAATAAACAAATAAGGATTGTCATAAGTTTAACAACATAATTGGTAAAATAAGTGGAAGTTAGCTTAACAAATGAAGTTGGAGAACATTTTGATGTAAGAGTTGGTTTAACTAAAGAAGAAAGTGAAATTGGTCAAGAGATTTTATAAGTAATAATCAATGGGGCTAATCTTGGCATCAACCTCAAAGCTTTTTAGTAATTTTTTGAAAGATTAACAGTTTTGGTTTCGAGTGGAAATTAGGTTAGGTCAGTAAACTTATTAGTAGATGATGATCTTGGTATTAAACCCTTATGTTTAACCATTGAAGGATTCTTTTGTAACTTTGTCACTACTCATATTAGTAATTGTTTATGATCTTTGAGAAATTCCTTGTAAAGAAAATTAAATAAACAATTAGAATTACTTTTGATAATTCAATTTCAAAATCAAAGTTAAAGAGTAAAATTTGGCATTTTGTGAAAAATTGTTTGCAAACTAAATTTGAATATCCTTTCCTAAAATAAACTCTACTGGTTGATAACCAATGTAGAGTAGAAACTTTTTGTTAAAAATATCATCTTAAAATGTCATTATGTATAAAATAATCCTTAAAACTTCTTGTTTAATAATTGAATAATTAACTTGATATCCTTATCAAGTTCTAGAATAATATCTTACTATAGATTCTTTGTTATCAAATTTTTATTTTAATACACCTTAATTGCTTGAATCCAAACCATTAATCTTTACTATTAAAAAGGCATTGGAATTAGGAATTTTTAAACATGACAAAAATTTAATTAATGGTTTTATTTTTAAAATAACTTATGTCATTTCATTAGTCTATTTGAGAGGTTTTTTTTTCATAATCTTTTATATAAAAGAAGACATATAGTTCTCATATTAGGAATGAAATCATAAATGTAATTAAAACAACCAAAAAATATCTGTAAATTTTATTTATCTTTTATTTCATCAAGAAATTTGTTAGTGAATATAATAAATCTATTAATAAGGGTAATAATTGCTTGATAAATATTATATCCTAAGAATTTAACCTTGACTTAACATTATTTTATTTTATTTTGTTTTTCATAAACAATTAAATTATTATTTTGAACAATATTATGATATTTCTCAATATTATTTTAAACCATACTATCTTATTTTATTTAGTATTAAGACCACTAATCAAAATCACCCTTCTTCCTTTATTAGACTAACCAATAATTTCCTACCTCATCAACGCTATTAAAACAATCCTAAAATAATTGAAATAAACCTTGTTTAGATTAACTAATCTTTAAGTAAACTAACTTTGAGGTTTCTAATCATATTAAAAGAATTTAAGTGTGATTATGGTTTTTACCTCTTCTTTTACCTCTAAAATATCATTTTTGGTATATTATATTTGCATTTCACAAATATGCCTATAATATTTTATTATATCTTTCTACCATTGTTTTTGCCACCATCTTAACCTTTACTTTATAACATTAATCGCTCTTACAACATATTTTATTCTTTTCTTGTATGGCATACACCTATTATGATAACTATTTATTTCATTAATTTATTCTTCTTTAGTTTTAATATTAAGATGGTACCTATGTACTTTAGTCATACCACCTAACACTTAAGAAACAAAATTAAAAATGCACCATTTGAATTTCATTTGAATTTCAAAATATCATGAATGACATTTAATTATTATACAAAATTTACAATTGTTCATATAGATGATGTACTACTATTTTTAAAATCTATAACAAAACATTTTAATCATCTTAAAACATTTCTCAATATTGTTAAAAATATTGGTTGGATCATTCCTACAAAAATAATAAAATTATGCCAAGTTAAAATTAGATTTTTAATATATAATATCTATTATTTATAGAATTTGCTAATAAATTCTTCAATAAAATAAAAGATAAATAATCTTTACAAGGATTTTTAAAGTGTCCTAATTATATTTATAATTTCATTTCTAATCTTAAAACTATATATTAAAAATCTAATTTTAACTTGGCATAATTTTATTAT